>CM060660.1:26411126-27011126 GCA_030686955.1 Odontamblyopus rebecca | reverse complement strand
CTGGTACTTTTGCTGCTAAAATAATGAAAAGGATATCAGTGTAAATACTACTACTGCTTGTTGAAATATTATTAGTACTGCTAATAATACTACTACTAATATCATGAAAGGATGTGCGTGTAAACCACACATGTCTAATGTAACTCCATCTGCCACATTATAATGGTTAAGTGTAATATAGTAAGAACACAGGATCAGTAATATAACAGTATTTGTTTTCCTACTAAATGCTCCTCTTCCCCTGACCTCAGTCATGTCACACTTTGGGCCTGGGGCGAGAGAACCTGTTGAACCATATTTGACTAAACAGGGGCTGTGACTGTGCTTCATGTATGTCTGATCAGCGTCTCAGACACACCTCTCTTCTGCATTTTCCACATACATTTCCATCAGACTGCATGGTTCATCTGCAGGACATGAAAGCAGGGGAGTTCAGGACACCGGGTATACACACGCACCTCCACTGAAACTGTGTGAGCGACTATAGGCAAACAAACCAGCAGGCTACACCCACAGAGCACACCAAGGCTATCTACAATTATTATAAAAAGCACTATCAGCTCCTGTACACATGGAGACAGGAATACTAATTGTTTTCCAAGTTTTAAGTATAGTAGTTCTAGTGAATTAACTGTGGTTTGCGTTGTTGTAATCATAAAATGTTTTAATCTATGTTTTAAAGGGCCTATATTACGCAATTTTCTAATCTTTGTTATAAGGTTTCCACATCAGAGGCTTACTTGGAATCGTGTTTTATTTCATTCACACATATTTAACACATAAACCATGCTCATCAAAACCATCTTGTGATGTCATGTGGTAATACAGAAAGTGCTCCACTTTGTTTTAAACTCCATACACCTTCACTAGAGTCATTAGGATAATTTCAGCCCTGGAACTGGCATTTATTACTGAACAAAAGATAAAAGGTAGCTGTTAACTTGAAAACTACTGCTTCACTACTCATCATAAGGTGGAACAGAGCATTTTGAACTTTGAAGATGTAGACAGACTAAAAATAAAAATAACACATTTTCAGATTACATTTTCAAAACAGAACCCATTACATTTTAAAATACTCAAACCACTTTATATGTCCTATTTAAAGATAAATCAAATGTTTTTAATTGTCTGTCTAATTTTACAACAGTTGTCTTGTAAATTCACATTATGCAACTGGATCTTGAATACCAGAAAAAATGAATCTCATACACAGTACATCCAGAATCTGGTTTGTCCATTTCACATAGATAAACAGCCTTCCTATTTGAGATCTTAGTTTTGAAATCCATGCCAAAGCACCAAAAAATATGTTTTTCAGAATACATGACAAGGTACATGCCACTCATAAGATACTTCCTATTATGCACTCAAATAACACAGGCATATACCAGGAGCGGTGTCTGGCATCTCCATTGTGTCCTTTATACAGACTTATTCCACACAACATCTCTAAAAACAGATTAGTTGCAGTTACAGCGACCCTGGTGGCTAATCCACGTTGGGTATGTTTTACTCCCAAGACCGTGGCAGGGATTATAGCTGGAGTTATCGTCGGGAGCAGAGCACAGGGCATTAACATAGAAAGAGACACTTAGCTCGGCTTTTGTTAGAGATGATCCCAAAGAGCCACTTCTACTGCCTAAACAGAAGTGAGAAAGGAAATGGATTCGAAACTGCAAATTACAATAACAAAGCCGGGGAACTTGCTCTTTGTCACCAAGCGCCCTCATAAACTCGGAAAAACATCAATTCATAGAAGTACAATACAAGTTTTCCACGTAACCTCTCGTGGATTACCCAAGTTCATCCGTTTGAGAATTGCTTGTGAATTAGTGGCACTTGACAACAACTATTTGAGCTATACTGTAAAAGTGAGCTGCAGAAGCATTTTAAGGTTGAAATCACATGTTTGTATACATCGACCCATTGTCAGGGAAAGTAAGTAGCAAAAAGGAGTTTACAAAGATTACAGGAAACTCTTTTCTCGGTGCATCATGTTTGGAGTTTGAAATATTTCAGATGACGTTAGATAAATCATCCACTTACTGCAGATCCTTTTGTAAATAAAGTTTGTGTAATAAACCCCGAGGGAATCGCTCGAATAATTGATACTTTGCAGTGACAGCATGCTGGGGGTGTTCTACATGTATTTCTATGGTGGAATGTTTCTGTAGTTACCATGGTGACACAATGAACTCATCAGCAAACACTTAACAAATCTGCTTACCTGTCATAGTTCCAACATTCACGTCATGTTGTGTTAAAATAAAACTCAGATTGGAGTCTAATAAAGCCTCAGTTAGAGCAGTGCTTACGGTTAGCATCACAACCCCAGGCGAATGACATCAGCTGGAAAATATCAATGTTAAGATCAGGTTAATAATTACTTAATCGTATCTTATTAATCACATTAAGTCATAAAACAAAAGTTCAAAATGTACGGCTCAGTGGTAGACCTGACATTGTACAGGGAATTAAAAATGTTGTATAGTTAGTAAAAAATCTAAATAAAAAAAACAAAAACAATAAAAAACATGTCATGATAAATGAAATATAACTGTAATATGGCAGGCTGATACTTGTGGTATGTCTGGTTTCCTCAGAAGTTCATTTGCAAAACACAGCCACACATTGTGAAAGCTGGGAGTAACCTTGTATTGTATATCTATATTCATCATAAAAACAACATGCACGAACCAAGAAAGCAGACAATAATAGTATAAAAATAGTATTAGTCAATAAATAAGTAAGTAATGTGCGTCAGATGTTTCTCTTTTCAAACAGAAAGCAGCTTTAGAGGCCAAACCTGATTTTCTGTGTAGGTGGATGTTTTGTCTTACTGTTAATCCTCAGTAGAAATCATGAATGAATGTGCAACTGAACATTTCACAACAAGTTTATCATTTGGATATGATGTACCCATAAGGTCCATTGCCCTCCTGACACTGACGTATGACCAATAAAGATAAAATGACAGCAACGCGTTATTAAAGGCATTTCAAAGCACACTGCACCATACCCAAACAACATGTGTGTTATTGCTGAATTATCTAAATATTTTATTGATTTGAATTGATATTTGATTACGTAAAATATTATTAAAACCTGTTTAAAATGGAAAAGTATAGTACAATACAAGTCTTAAAGGTGCACAGTGTGACTTTTCTGGTGGAGGGTTCGTCAAATGCTTTTTTCCATAGAGATGTTATTGCTTTGTCTGAAATATTTCACAGTATGGCATTAAATCTTTCTATCTTCATGGAGACCAAACCAGACCAAGTTACAAGTAAGATCTGGGACGAGGCAACCCCGCTCACAGTCAGAATGCCTGTTTTTCTAGGTATTTATGATCTTTAAAACCACCTGTAATTTAATCTAAATGTAAAGTAGCGCTGTTTAATGTCCTACTGTGGGACATTCCAGGCAGAGAAACAACATCTCCATAGAAACAAGAAGGTGACAGACCAACAACCAAAAAGTTACATGATACTCGTAATGGAGTAGCCCATGTTTGAGGAGACATTCAAGCATAAAGCGGATACAACTTCTCACAGTACAAAGGTGAGCTGGTGGGATATGTCTGAAATTATGTAACGTGTAACATCCAGACGATTGTCTCATTTTCCTTTAAAGAAATACTGCAGTTAAATAGTATCACAAGTTTTGATAATTGATAAATAGTGAACTTTGTATAGAGTGGCACATTAAAATAATTTATCATGCGATAACGTGATAAAAGCTGACACATAATCAAACTATAACACTACAGTCTTGAGGATTTAGTCTGTCCACTTTATGGCTTTATCCCCCATAACAAAAATAAACTTGAGATAAAAGCTTGATTGTACCAGAGATAGTGAAGTTGTAACGGGAATCGCATAAGAGAAGAAAAAGCTCCATTATCATTTATCAGAGCTAGTAGCTGAGTAAACCTGTCATAGGTTGGCTAATAAACAGCTTTGGCCTTGTGAAAGCTGGTCCAACATTGACAAGGAAGTAGGGGACGCTGGGGCCTGGCCAATACAGTGGCTGGAGCAGAATGAGGTGGGGAATTGCTCAATATGTCAATAGTCGGAATCGCATCTGTATTATCTTCAGCTGATTGTTTTATGACGGTTAATTTCTGGGACTGGTTGTCTCAGAGCTGCTGACCAAACAGGGCCCATACGTGTTGAATATCACTCCATCCAAAAGTGTTTATTTAAAAAAAATGGTCAAGCAGGAGGTCTCATTGTGTATTGATCATGTTATCTGTGTAAATATGGAAGCTGCTAGTGGTTAAAGCAATAAAGATTATGCACTGTGCTGGCACATTTCATTGATTTGCATATGAAACATTTAGAAACAATTGACTACAAAACATTTCACAACAGTATCTAAGTTAACACATCTGAAAAAGTCAACATAATCCAATACACAGGAACTCTTGCCACAAAAAAGACAAAAATAAGAGCATTTTTTTGTTTTTTGTTTTCATTTTGGTTGTGTTTATTGCACCTTTTTCTGCTTGTTTCCATGGAAACATTGTTCCTTTTCCTGTAATTTTTCACAATATGGTATCAAAAAGTATGTCCAGAATGTTCCAATGTATGGTTTTAACTTTCCTTTTAGAATCACCTCCAGAAAGTTACATACTGTCCCTTTAAGCTAAAAGAAAGTCTGTAATATTGGTGACCCTTTATAAAAACGTTAATAAGGCGTTAGGCGTTAATAATGCATGAATAAAAACTCATTATGATTCTGGTGAATAAATAGTTTAAGAATGATTCAGGGTTAGCAATTAATATCCTAACCCTAAACCCTTCATTAAGTAGTTACAAAGCCTGAATCATCCTTATTTGTCCATTATGAATTAAGTCTTTTTCATCCTTTAATAAGTTGTACTTTGTTTCATTCACACACAAACGCTGCGTATTTAGGCTGCGTTCTTCTCTCACAAAGAAAACACTGTTCCACCTTGTGATGTCATGTGGTTAAACAGGAAGTGCTCCAATCCACACACATTCATTAGAATCATTTGGATAATTTTAGCCTGTTAACCTGAAAACTATCACTACATGATATCACAATATGGAACAAAGCATTTTGAGTTTGAAAGACAGACAGACTAATAATGCAGGTTTACTCAAACATGTGTGAATGAAACAAAACTCAACTCTGATTAGATAATAACATTATATCTTAAAACTCACAAGAATGCATGTTGTGTAATATTGGACCTTTAAGATGAGCTAAAGTGCAGTTACTATAAAGTGGTACTATAATACTTGTATTTCCATGTGGTATTCCAGCTTATTTAAATGACCATAAAATGTTCCTTATAATTTTGATCCTGTGATACAGCTTATATATTTCAGTTTACATAAGATCCCAGTACCGTTAGTGCTGCTGAGTGAAGTCCTGTGATTATATCTGAATATGAGCACACACAAAGTTCATATGCTACATTTGGACACAACCATTAAAAAAACTATAATAATTACTTGAGCTTCTTTCCTCTCCATACTGACATGCCAGAAGAAAACACTGGGCTCTGCTTGTGCATCCTCCAGCCTCTTATGGGACCTTATGTGCTGTAATGAGCCACACAGTGTGGTGGCCCGGGGCGAGGAACACCAAGAAACCATCAAGTTTGGTGGTTTGACTATGAGCAGGGGAGCCGCTGCTTTGGTTTACATTGAAATTAAGGCAGAGAAATGAGAAACTGCTGTTTACATTTTAGGTGGACTGTTCTCTGTGTTTCCATCAACATTCAGGACCAAAAAATAGGATTTATTGAAAATGTAGCTAAAGTGAAATATAAATGAACAAAAGATTACTATTGCAGTGGCAGTGTGGGGGTTTTGATATTAAACATAATCTGATCAGCAATTGCACCTGGAAAAAAATTCTAATTCTTATAAGTGGCCCACACACGTATATAAAAGAGTCTGAGTTTGCCAGGCAAGTCTGGAATGATATCTCTGTGTTTTTTTATACTGAAATCAGTCTGATCACCACTCCCTCTGTAACCGCCTCAAGCCAAACTCCAGATACGGCCACTTATTCAGATTAGTTTATACCAGTGACGCATATGAAACGAAGGAGTCCATTGTTAATATCCTTTTGAAATAGTTTATCACCTCAGATTAAATGCATTGTGTTTTTCAATCACATGTGTTTTTTTTTCTCCTAAGCAGACCATAGACTGTATAAAGAAGTAGACACCCTAGTGTTCGACTCCAATCAAATGAATCTCATGAGGCCAGTGATTGTTGAGGCAAATTTGGAGCCAAGTTCAATATTAGCAAATAGGAATTCATTTACAAACTAAATTAGTTAAATAAAAAGCTAAATACAAACACCAGGATCGTGTAGAGCTGGTTAATACAGACATTTTATGATCAAAATGACAAGGCAGCAGGGGCGACAATTTTTCAATGTTAAGTCAATTGGAGCCAGAGTCGATGGATCTGGAAGCAATCTGGTTAGCGATGTCCATTAATATATACAGTCTATGAAGCAGAGATATTTGTTTTGATATGGACAGGCCATGTGTGTCCCTGATTGGCTAATCTCACCCATTTGAATTTAGGGAGATTCACTGTCACCTTAGTCATCACGTATTGGATAAATATGCATTCTGGATGGAGTCTCACTAGGCAGTGCAATTAAAAAGATAAACTATGTGAATTCCCGCAAGTACAAAACATACAACAAGCAGTATACTCTTTAACTTAAAGATGCACTATTATGATCTTTTCATGCTTTATTTTCTTAAACGTGTAAGCCTTAAAGTTTTAAAGAACATATTTTATAGGCAAACATGTCATAAAACAGAGGTGCCTTGTTCACACACTGCTGCCTGTCTGATGACCTACATGATGTCATGTACGAGTGAACAAGTGTTTATTTTTGGCAGCCAGCTCAGATTTAATGATCACCTTTAGCTCTTTGAACTACTCTAGTCTCCAGAAGCCCATAAAACACATAAGAGCAGCTTGTCACTCATGTCTTCTTTATTGTAGCTCAGACATATACTCTACTATTGATACTTTGCAGCTGATGTCATCAACATACCCTGGGGTGTGATGCTAACTGAAAGCACTGCTCTGTCAGAAGATATAAGATACACACACACACACACACACACACACACACACACACACAACACACACACATGCACACAGCCATACAGCTATACAATGCTTCACTATAAATTGAATTACTGATATTATTATTATGTATTATTGCTACCTTAGGTCAGGATAATAAAGTACTATTTATCTTTTAATCTACCTAAGTTTCTCACACATAATTACAGTCACAAGCTAGCTACACCACAAATTTCTCTGATCTGACCAAGATTTTAAAACTTATAACAGGTTATTTGTGTATGTTGTTTTCAGATTTATTATCGACTTACTAGTTCTGAGACTGCTTAATTCTAGTCTAAAGAGTTTATTTTAAGATATCTTCTAAAGTAAAATTATCTTGCTGCATGGACAGATAATTTCACTACTTTTAAGTTATTTTCTAATAGATTACAAATGTTTATATCTTAAATTTTGGCCAAGGTTTTTTTGCAGTCAACAGTTTTTCAATGAGCCACTCTCACCTTTTGTTGAAAATCAAACACCTAAACAGGACCATGAAAATGTGTTGTTTAAACCCATCTTAAAACTTTTTTTTCTTGTTTGCTAATGTATTAGTAGTATTAGTAGTATTTGTAATACATATTATGACTCCATAGTAACTACATGTAGAACACCCCCAGAGTGATGTCACTAAACTATGAACAGGGATAGTGGGTCTCAGAAGATTATGCAACACGGATGTCCAGAGGAGGGAGCAGGTCTGGTCCTGTGGAAACTGTAGCTACCATTAAAACACACACAACAGAACAGTGACAAAAGCATGTGATTGGACCCATGTCTTCTGTTGTGACGACATGTCAGTCTGGAGGCCACTGTCCCCTAAGGGCCCCGCTCCAGTGTCGCACAATGGCAGAAAGAGGTCAGGAAACAAAGTGAGGGCGCCACTTCAAACACAGAAACTCAGTCCTCGCTTAAGTACACGTAAATCCCCTGTGTTTGACCCTGCTCCTGTGTGAATGTACTGTGAGGAGTCAATTTACAATGTTGCATGTTGAGTGTGTAATATATATAGGTTGGTGACTATTTTAGCTGACAAGACTTGTTGCCAAGACTGAGGCCAGTTTGGTATGTACCGTGCTTTTTCCTTTTGTTGTTGCAAAACAATACAAAAAATATCTGGTAACAAAAAAGGAACCGTATAAAATATAATCTAATATATAAACTATAGCCAAATCTAGTCTTGTTCAGTGGAGACCATGTCATGTCTCCTCTCATCAAGTGAAATTCGTGAATTGTCCCACCTCTACTCTAATACTCATTATTCCAAAACATTGACCTATACGTCCTCAGAACACACTGAGCAGTAGAGAAACTGTCCTGCAGTCACTGGGTTTCCGTGGCCTAAGCCTGGCAGAGTCACAGACTGAAGTGTTGGCTGGATGCCGACTGATGGCACGCACCTTCATTTATATATATATATATATATATATATATATATATATATATATATATATATATATAATTTGTGTACTGTGTAATTCTCTGGTGTCCTTGTGCATTGTGAGTTTGTGTGTGTATGCTCCCTAGGTATGCTCTGCCACCTCTAATTAACCCAGAGCGATGGATGACTCAGCTGACAGCATAATCACACTGCTTCACCTGTTTATATGCTTCTAGGGCTGCACAGCTTATCGTAACCAAATCCAGATAATTTTTAAAAAGTCTAAAAATTACCCAATCACAAATCCTAAAATTGTTTAGGTTACAGAAAGTCTGTGTGTTTTTTGTAGGAGTTCATATTTCAGTCTCTGTGATTGGAATTCTGATTTTCAAACATAAATCACAAATTGCAATCAAGACAAAAAAAATGTTTTATTTTCAAAAAACAAATCATGCCACCCTCTTGATGATGATTTGCTATTTATTTAATTCCTTAAAACACTGAAACTTTATCAAAATACATCCATTAACTGCTAAGATATGACTGGCCATTGCCCAGAGCGTTGTCTGACACCTCTTCCATTAGTACACACTGCTGTTTTTCCATATGAGTTTAAGCAACTCCAAACAGCTATTTTTATTTGTTTCTCTTAAATAATTGTAATCCTTATCATTACAGTTCTGTGGCAAAGACAGAAACTATTACAAAAAATATTAGGCACGCTACAACCCAGCTCAAATCCATCAACAAATCCTCTCTAAGTGTGTTTATGTCATGTGATGTAACCTGCAGCTGAGGTGTGGAGTCAGGACAACGTGCCAAAGATGTGGCAACCCACTACCACAGGCAAAAATGAGGAAATTAAGTGGCTTCTTTAAAACAATTAACACAAACAATCACCTTGGATACATAAAACAGAAGATTTAATTGATATCGCGTGTAAACTTTCTCAGAGCGCTACTGGCAAATAGTTTTGTATATATTACTTATAATCACAAGTGGGAAAAAGATTAAAGTCTTGTCTAAAGCCCTAAGCCTAACCTGTTGCACTTTTGACAGATTGAAAAAATACAATTAAAATGAAGTATGATACCACCATAAAGCAGTTACTCTGACACGTGTTCTCCCTGTGTGAAGTATACTTGTATTTCCTCTGGGTGCAATGACCCATTTTAATCATTCACACTGAACTAAGAGATCCAACTGAAAATCAAAGAATATAACACCACATAAAATAAGAAAACAATACAAGATACTAAAAATAAATAGTAAAAAAATAAATTGTACAAGCACTACTGACAAACTGGCCCATATAATGCAATTTTCTAATTTGTTTTAATGCTGTTTCCTCATCAAAAACATACATACAAAACTGGAGTTATGTTTTGTTTCATCCACATATATTTAACACACAAACCCTGCATATTTAGGCTGAGTTCTTCTTTCTTTCTGTGTCCACTGTGTTTAAAGTCCATACACCTTCACTAGAATCATTTGGAGCATTTCAGCCCTGGAATTGCCCATCTCTACTGAACTAAAGGTAAAACGTAGCTGTTAACTTGAACCAGTGCTTCTTGACAACAGAAGGTGGAAAAGAGAATTTTGAGCTTTGTAGATGTAAACAGAATAATAGTAAGGGCTACTCAAACATGCGCGAAAACACAACTCCAAGTATATTTTTGAGGAGTTAACAGCATTATAATATAGCTTAAATCTCACAAGAGCCAATTCTGCTTAATATACGATCGTTAATCTTTGGTTCTTTTCTTAAATAACAATCAATGCATATTTCAGTCTGTTTACAAAGGACAGTCTGTGAGGTAAATCTTGTTTGTTCTCACTTAATAATGGGTTTACACTAATGTGCAATGGAACTCCGGAGGAACCAGTTGGACCAGACCATGGGCTTTGTTTTCTCCACTAATGGCTCTAACTATTTACACAAGTCATCGTTAAGTTAGACACTAAATAAAATGTAGTCACACTCAAAATGACATGTTTGCATGACTATCAGTGGCAGAGTGGCAACATGTGCGTTCTGGAAAAGTTCAGAACGGCTGTTTGACTGTGGCCAATTTGAGTCCGCCCCGATGAATATTGAAAAGCAAATATAGCTCAAGTAATGATGGCGATGATTAAGGAAGTCTTAAAGTAAAGGGAAGGTTTCCAATAAAGGATTCAATTGTTTATCTAGGGGTTGATTAAGTAGTGAGGGGCCAATGCCAGTACTTTTTTGTTTGTTACCAAGGAGTACTATAGCAAAAGAAAAACTGAAATCTGTAATTTGTCAACTGGACAAAAGTTGGAAAGTTAAGAGCTCACCCAAGTGACTTCTTCAAGGTGAAACTCTAAAACTTTTGTTCAATTGACAAATTACATTTTTTTCTTTTGCTATGGATCATACTTGGATGACTGAGAGATTACACAGACAAGTAATACTCTGGCAAGTATGGCAAACTTTTTTAAATTACTTTTTTCCTACAATTTTACCTAGAGATGCACCGATACGATAGTGGTATTGGAGTATTGGCGCCGATACTGAAAAATTTGCTATATTGGGTATTGGTTTCGTGATATTTAGATGTAACATTTAAATATTTATTTAGATGTAACATGACTATTTATAGGCTGATTTTGGCCTAGAACTTCTGATAATGTTTGAACTTTTATTCATACAAAGCTGTTCAGTAGTTATTTCAAGAATAAATAACAACTGGGTCTTTTGTGTAATAAATTAACTGAGTTTTAAGGAAATAAGTGCCATTTTCTGTCCCTACACTGGTATTAGTTAATATCGGATATCAGCAGATACTTAAAGTCATAGTATCAATATCAATATCAGAAGTGAAAAAGCTGGATCCCTAATTTTATCTTTTATCTTATCTCTTATCATATTTGCTCTACCCCAGCTTGAACTGAACTAATAAATATAGAGAAACTAAACTATAAACAATGTACTCCAAAAAGAAAATAACATTTAAATCTCAAATTTGTATTTTAGATATAAAGCAAAGAACATTAATAGAGAACCTAATAATCAGTGATAAAGAATGCATTTAACCTTGAGTGAAGGTATGAGCGAATTATGCATCAGCTTTAATCATCTTACACTTCAACTTTTCCTTACTGCGCAGACTTTAATAATAATAAACATAATCAGAGTGGGTGTCTTTGTTCAAATACCAATACAAAGAAGGTGATGAAGAGTGCTAAAGTTGAACCATGCAGTCAGTTGCTAGTTGAGTTGGCCCAAGGGTTTACTCAGGTGTGTTGCTCAAACACTGGTGCAGCCTCCCACACACAGGCAGATGGAGGCCACATAACAGCTCCAGGACATTGCACAGTAAGGGAGCTTATCAGATACTAAGTCATTGTTATGTGTAATAATGTGTGAAGACTAAAACTAAGGTAAATTGACCACAGCACTTGGAACAATAGAAAATGGTGATAGGGAGGAGATAAGAGAAGCTGCACCTCTGGAAAATAAAGGGAAGTTCAGGCGTTTATTTCATTTGAAAAGTATCACTGATCTGTGTTATAATGTCGTTTCCTCATCACAAACATACCTGTGGGTTGTGTTTTGTCTCATTCACACATGTTTAACACGCAAACCCTGCATATTTAGGCTGAGTTCTTCTTTCAAACAGAAAACACTCCTTGTCATGTCACACAGTAGTAAAAGAAGTGCTTCACTGTGTTTTTAAGCTCCATAGACCTTCACTAGAATCATTTGGATAATTTTAGACCTGGAATTTCAAATCTCTACTGAACAAAAGGTAAAAGGAGCTGTTAACTTGCAAACTACCGCTTCCTGATATCACAAGGAGGGACAGAGCATTATTTGGGCTTTGAGATCTAGACAGACTAATAATAAAGGATTACCTGTACTCAAACATGTGCGAATAAAACAAAACAGAACTCCAGCTATGTTTTTGATGAGGTAACAACATTACAACACCGCGAACAGCTTACAATAATCAATTTTGTGTAATACAGTACCTTAAAGCATGATTCAGACTTAGTATCTACTTAAACAAGGGCTTAGGAGAAGCTATAGTTAGGGTATTAATAACTTCATAGCACTGTAGGAATATACTGTACCTTTACACATTTTTTGTTGATGGGAGCAGCATGTTCAAGTTTATTTTTCAAAGCCACTGAAACACTGAAACAATAGGCTGATGAAAAGACTTGACCATGTATGAATAAACCATGAAGAATTGCCATGACATATTAAACCATACCTTGTTCTCTAACAGCTGATATTTTTCATTATATTTTTTATTATCAATACAATGGTCTGCTTTGTGAGTAATATACATATGTTTCATAACTTACACTTTGAGCAAAAACAGTCAAGGCACACTGAAAATTAGCAGAGGTCCCTTTTGAAAAGTACCTGGCCCTACACAGCAAATTAAAAGAAAGACAGATTTTAGTGAGGTCTGTAGAGCTTGGGATTGTTTCGTCACATCACCAAGAATTTTAAGTTAACCAATGGAGATTTTGAGAAACCCTACAGTGATAAATTTATGAGGATTTACCAGTAGTGACCAAGAATCTTTTTGAGTTGTTCCAAAGATATTTCATTTACTTTTTCTATTGTTTTTGCTAATCTATCTGTACACCTGCCCATAATATTAAGTTTTCAACGTTTGATCTGAAGCTCTATAGAACCCATAAATCTTTGAAGTGGCATTGATTTTAAACATGTGTCATCACCACAAAGGGCACACATATTACACATGCATACTTTTCATAACTCGAAGCCAGGCAGACATCTTGTTCAAATACACCTGGAGTCCTGCCAGTGTAAAACAAACTACAAAACGAACTCACTACTTAAAAAACAGTACAGCGCCAACATAAAGAGGTGCTTATGGTCAGTCTATACAATAACCAAACAGCCAAACATGCACCCACAGCGTCACCATGTTTGATGTGTCTTCTCTTTTTTTTTTTTTTTAATCTTCTTTTCAATAGACAGCATCCTGAAAGGCAGAGTGGGGCTGTTTAAGAGTGAAACCCGAGGATAACAATGCACGTTTTACAGCGAGCTTGGATTCAAAGTACTTCACGAGAGCAGTACAGGGACAATGGTTTGCTACGAGAGAGTGACGATCCGACTACCATGCTAAATCTGGGCCTTTGTAACCCCAAGCTTTGATGTCAAACTTCCAGAGTGCCTCTTGTTACATCTGTTTGCTACCATTCACATACATTAAGACTTGCTATTATGCACTGACTTCTGAAACGGCCTGCGGTATTGACTCAAAGATTAGTTTACTTAATAGCCCCAAAAAATCAGAGGGGTAAACCTTCCATTGACAGAGATGAGAAGTAATCTACACAAGGTTGCGGCATTGCTTGGCTCATATTGCACAAGCATATGTTTTTTCATGCACTTAGATAAATATTTAAATATATTGAAAGCAGCAAGCCAAAGGAACATAGACTTTTTTTTTCCAAACATAAAAAATAAAACTAAGCTGAGGCTGTCCTAGTTCATCGGGTCACCACATTCCCCCAAGGACAACATCACTGACCTCTGACCTTTACCCTTTTCATGTGATTGACCGAGCAGCATGGCAGAGAGCGGGTTAGGGGGGATTCCAGATCAGCTGTGCGCACCAGGAATGTCCAAAATGAAAGCTTTGACACAGATCTTAAAGGTGATGTTTCTAACAGATCATTTTCAGATATAGTAATGTTTTCTTCCCATGATTCTTGAAAACTAGCAATGCTGGAACAAGTACTGAATTTGTACTAAAATAAATACAGTTACATGACTGATAAGATACTCAATTACACATGGGTCAATGACGTATAAGGATTTTCAACAGGCAAATTTTAAAATATAAAAATTGGTAGTTTCTATTGAACTTTTTCAAATACTTACAGTGTCAGGTGCATAAATCTATAACATTTATATTAAGCATTATTAGTGTAAAATGTCATGCGGTGCGAGTCGCGACCGAGAATAACCTTAAAATTGTTTTATTTTCTAAAACGTGGTTGTGATATTAATCTAAGTTCTGAGTAATATGAGAAACAAACTGTTTGCATTTCTTTGATTTTTAATGCATATTGATATTTTCTTTGATGGCCAATATGAAAGTCACCTGCTTGTGTTTAATGAACAATCTACTACCCTGGAAACTGCAGAAAATGAAGAAAAATGCCTAAAGAAAACCACCCAAGTCTACTATGTTATTAAAATAAAAATAGAATTACTACTATTATTAGTCACACCACATGATGCACAGTTGCACCACATGACATTTTAACACTTTAAGTACAAAAAACATGCAGAATAACTAATGATTTCTGAAAAAATATTTGGTTCCATGGAGGTCAGAGCTACTACAGAAATAAACTTTTTATCTATTAGTACTATCGTAGTAAAGTACTATTAACTTGTTACTTTAAAGGGCCCACATTATGAAATATTCTGATCTATGTCATAATGTTTCCTCATCACAAACATACCTGGAGTTGTGTTTTGTTTCATTCACACATGTTTAATCCACAGAATAGTTGTGAATGAAGCTAAACACAACTCCAGGTCTGTTTGCGATGAGGAAACATTATAACATGGACCAGAAAATAGCACAATATATGCCCTTTAAGTATGGTGAGAATTTTAGTTAGATATTTATGCAATTTGTCCATATTTATACAACATTAGGCCAAAGAAAAAAACAGTCCACACCCCCTGACAATCTGACAAATAAAGTCATTAAAGTCATTAAATTCTAGTTATTATTAAGTATAGTAGTTTGAATTAATCAAATCAAAACAGTCTTTATTGTCATATTGTTGTGCATATAACTGTAGTGTAGGCAAGATGAAATTTCATTTCTCTAGGTATTAGTTAAAAGACATACGGTAAACATAATTTAAAACCTGCCACCGCCCCAACACTTTCGTTCATACATCCTTGAGACAGATCCGGTTAGAAAACTTATTGCAGTTGCAATAAAGTGCCCAAAATAGCTGTCTGTGTATAAAGTGCCAGTTAAAGTGTGTGAGATAAATACTTAAACTAAGCTAAAACAATAATATACATATAATATACATGATGTACATGAGGTGCAGTAGTATATATGAGAGATTCTGGATGAATTGTTCACATCCTAATAGCTTGTGGGAGGAAGGTGTTTGTATAATTTATGCAAGTCCTGTTTTATAGTGTGGTTTTAGTTTTGTTTAATCATAAAGTGTCCACAATGAGGTCACTGTAATAGTGCATTACCTATATATGTTTTGGATAACAAGGCAGTGACAGTCAGGTTCGCAGGTCATGCTAATGATGATCCTCTGTCATAATTAGCCTGACAGAAGCACCCCTCTTTAACTGCTCTGTAAAATGTCAGAAGGGCTGTTGACCTCTGACCTTTGGATGATCTGAGATGACTTGGGGAGATGGCCGATGTTTGCACTCCTAACCAAAACAGTTTAAAGTGATTAACCATTAAATTATTGTACATAAATATGAAGTCTTAAAATAGAGCCCGTGGATGTTTGCCTTGTACTTTATTCAAGTCCAGCAGCTGTTGGATTGGCCCGTTTCCCTTAGCAACAGCTGGTTCTGCTAACAAGTCCTACAAAACTGACAAGTTTTTATGTGCTTGTTTGTACTCAGGATCATTTGATCTGCGGGCGGCTGGCCACACTGAATGCATTTACCAGCCAAGACCTTAATAACAGTTTGATCAGCACATGTTTTAAATCATCATCTATCATGTGCAAGAAAAGTCAAGACTCAAATGAGAAAATGATGGGTGATGATGATCACGTTGTGGGGACTAAATTCTGTAAACACTCACATCATGGAGACCTGCATGTTTTATGTAAATACAAATCAGATCCCCATGATGTAAATTCTGTATTAATAGAACATTATCTCCACTTCAGATATGGGTTAAAATAGGTTAAGGTTAGGGTTAAGGTTCAGGTTAGGCAAGTAAGGTAAAAGGTCCTACATTACGCAAAATTGACTCTTGTGAGCTTTAAGCCATTTTATAATATTGTTACCAACCTTAAAAACATATCTGGAGTCGTGTTTTGAACAACCTTCTTTATTATCAGTCTGTCTACATCTCCAAAGCTCAAAATGGTCTGTTCCACCTTGTGATGTCATGACGTGGTACTTTTCAGCTACCTTTTACCTTTTGCTCAGTATAGATTGGCAACTTGGGGGCCAAAATTATCCAAATGTTTCTAGTGAAGTTGTATGCACTATAAAAACACAGTGGAGCACTTTCTGTATTACCACATGACATCACAAGGTGGAACAGAGTGTTTTCTGTTTCTGAGAAAAGAATACAGCATGTATTAATATGTATGATTTGTGTGCTAAATATGTGTGACACAAACATAACACATATAAAACTCCAGGAATGTTTTTGATAAGGAAACAACATTATTACATAGATCAGTAAATAGTGTAATATACAGTAGGCCCTTTAAGGTTAGAATCAGTCTCCAGGAAATGAAAGAAAGTCAATGTAATGATAAAAACAATAAATACTACATGTACTATAGTTTTTGCATTAAATTTGATGGTAAAACAAAAAGAAATCTGAACGTGAGTTGGACATGCAGAGTGTAAAGTGCAGATAAGCAGATAACATGCAGTGGAAGGTTAGGCCTGGCTTCCATCATGTTGCAACAGATTAAAATGATAAATCCTTTGCTGCTGAATCTGGTCAAATGAAGCGGTTCACTCAGTATTTCTGAAGTAAATGCAGTTTGTTATCACAGCTTGGCTCCCTCCCTCTGCCTCTCCGAGCGACCAAGCACCTCCCCGCTGTGTTTCTCATGCTACACACACACAGAGCCGGGGCATACATCACCGCAGTACCATGGCTCAAATGAACACGCAGAGTAGCAGAAGCTGGAGGTGTGCAGAGAGTTGGCGTGCGACCTGACTGATACCACCATGGCTCTGCTTACATCACTCTTATCTTATCACTGATCTGTACGCTAACAACAAAATGCACTCACATACAGCTAACACTGTATTTTGGCAGGTGCTCTCTAGGTTCCTTAATCTTCAACAGATAATCTTCTCTTTAGGACACAAAAGAGCGTAAATACCATGATGTTCTTTTTTTCCTATTAGCTTAATAAGAACAAGACTAGGTAAGATACAGTGCAGGTTTTTATGGTCCTGTTTGTTAAAACTCATATTCAAGGTAGGGATGCACTGATATGATACTGGTATCGGATATCGGCACTGATAATGAAAATTTTGGTTGATCGGATATCGGATTCCAAGATATTGGTTCAGTCGATAATCTATTTAAATAAATTGGTGCATTAAGACGATTTAGTGGACAATGTTGGCCTAAAATGTCATAATATTAAACTTGTATTTTTACAAAGCTGTTCTGTAGTTACAAAACACATTTGGATCCTTTTTTACCTTATACTCTGCTCTGGTATCAGTGCAGCCCTCATTCAAAACTACTTTTAATTGTTTTTAGGTTAATTGGGCCGTATATTTATCTTAAAGATGTACGATGAAACAACACTTGATTGTCTCCATGGAGATGTTTTTCTCCTGTTCTGCTTTGCCTGGAATGTCTCATATAATGGCATTAAAACGATCTATCTCTATGCAAGCAAGCGGGTCACGCAATAAACCCAAGTTACAGATCTATGTTAGGAATTTGGAGAGGCAAATGTGCAATAAAAACACCTGCAATTGATTTAACACGAGATAGTTTAATGTCATACTGTGAAACATTCCCCAGCAAAGCAAGTACATCTCCATGGAGACACGCAAGTGGTGTAACCTCCCACCACCTGAAAACTTACATAATGAACTTTATATATTTTATTTGACCTATTTCACCCGGCAAGAGACAAGAACAAATTTATTATTAAAGCCGCTCGCGGCAATGATGGCCCTCGCCCCGGTGCGCACGTCCCAGGCAACTGTTGAGGTCTCGTGACCGCCCTGGCACGACTCTCTCCTCCCGACAGCTCATCCACCAGAAAAATTACATAGGGCACCTCTAATATTTGAAAATGGGAACGATCTAGAGCCAAATTATAGAAACTAGGACACAGGTCACATGACTTTTATAATCAAGAGCACTGTCAGACTAAGACTGCATAAAAACAGACCCTCCAACAGAAAAGTTTCATAGTGCGCCTTTAAACATATTTTGGGGGGGAGTATTTGCGCCCTTTGTGGCCAACCATGGAAAATACCTCATATCCATAATGTATTTTTTTGGTCATAGACACGCATAGAATTTAATACCCATATTTGGTACAAATCCGATAATGTTGATGTTTCATGTCTGAGTAGGGAGCGCTATAAAATTCACTTTTCATATACTTTATAGTGTATTATATTCAGTCCATGTTCAAGCCTTAGTGATTAAAATTTAAGCACAATCAGACAAAGTCTGTGCGTGTAGTAATTTTGGAACTATTTATTGGGGAAGTCTTTGTGCCCCTGCTGGCCAACCGTGGGAAACACCCCATATCCATAATATATTTTTTTGCTTGCTTTGATACAGAAAATTTAATACCCAAATTTGGTACAAATCCGATAATGTTGACGTTTCTTGCATAGGCTAGGTGGCGCTATAGAGTAACTTTTCATATGCTTTATAGTTTATTATAATCAAGCCCTAATCAGGCATTAGTGATTCAAATTTCAGCACGATCAGACAAGGCATGTGTGTGTAGGCATTTTTTAACTATTTTTTTAGGGAGTCTTTGCGCCCCTGCTGGCGAACGATGACAATTGCACCATGTCCGTAAAATAAGTTTTAGCTTGAAATCATGGATAGAATTTAATTCCCAAATTTGGTACAAATCCGATAATGTTGATGTTTCATGTCTGGATAGGTGGCGCTATAGAGTAACTTTTCATATGCTTTATAGTTTATTATAATCAAGCCCTAATCAGGTATTAGTGATTCAAATTTCAGCACGATCAGACAAAGCCTGTGTGTGTAGGCATTTTTTAACTATTTTTTTAGTGAGTCTTTGCGCCCCTGGTGGCGAACAATGAAAATTGCACCATGTCCATAATATAAGATTTTGCTTGAAATCATGCATAGAATTTAATCCCCAAATTTGGTCCAAATCCGATAATGTTGACGTTTCACGTATACACCCATGATACCCCCATGTGAGACTTTTCGTCGATGTTCAGGCTCAAAATCGCGATCGTTTGCAAAGAAAAATAATAATATAGCGTAAGAAACCGAGCAAGAACAATAGCCCTCGCCACTTCGTTAGGCGAGGGCCAATTATTTACAATATTTATAACTATACATGAAGAAATGACTGATTTTACAGATATTTACTTATCATTCAATATATGAAAGTTTCTTTTTATGTTTCTTTTTCTTTGTACTACTGGGGAATTTTGGGCCATATGATAAGATTTAAGCTGTGCAAGGTTTTATCACTAACTTCTATGCAGAAAACTAAGTACTAAAGGCAAGGCAAGTTTATTTGTATAGCACAATTCATACACGAAGTAATTCACAGTGTTTTACAGAATAAGAAATACATTAAAATCACAAAAGAAACAAATCAAAACATAAATAATCATCATAAAATTAAAAAGGGAGAGAGACATTAAAGAGTGCTGAATGAGAAATGAAAACCTTTAAGTCATAAAACTGTTTTGAGACTGGATTTAAGTCAAAGTAGAGGCTTGTCTCATATGTTCAAAGTGTTTCATTCTGTGACTTATTTATTGCCGCTCATGATATTATACATTTATAATAGTTTATGTGGTTTAAATCTTGGGTTTCTGTGTCAGTGGCATAAATTAGTCTCAATATTAGCGTTTATCTGCTATATTTACTTCAGTAACATATCGTACTTCAAAATGTGTTATCGTGACAGGCCCAAGCTAAATATATGTACTGGTTGGAACTTGTCAAGTTTTAAGCCTCGTCTGAATTCTCAGCTACAACAACAGCCTGTGTGAAGGAGCGAGAGGGGCGTCATATGGGGGACCAGCCTAACCCTAAAGAAAGAGGGAGTGTGAGAGAGTGGGAGAAAGACAGAGAGGAGAGTCAGGGTGAGTGAGTGAGTGAGAGAAAAAAAGATAGAGGGTGAGTGACAGAGAGAGAAAGAGGGAGAGAGAGAGTAAGTGAGAGAAAGAGAAAGAGGGTGAGTGAGAGAGAATGAGAGAGGGGGTGAGAGAGTGAGAAAGAGATAGAAGGGGTAAATGAGCGGGATAAAGAGGGAGAGAGGTTAAGTGAGTGAAAGAGAGAGAGTGTGAGAGAGTAAGAAAGAGGAGAGAAAGAGGGTGAGTGAGTGAATGAGCGAGAGAGGGAGAGACAGACAGAGAGAGGGAGAGATAAAAAGAGAGGGGGAGAGACAGACAGAGAGAGGGAGAGAGACAGAGAGAGGGAGAGACAGACAGAGAGAGGGAGAGACAGACAGAGAGAGGGAGAGAGACAGAGAGAGGGAGAGAGAAAGAGAGAGGGAGAGACAGACAGAGAGAGGGAGAGACAGAAAGAGAGGGGGAGAGACAGACAGAGAGAGGGAGAGAAACAGAGAGAGGGAGAGAGAAAGAGAGAGGGAGAGACGACAGAGAGAGGGAGAGACAGAAAGAGAGGGGGAGAGACAGACAGAGAGAGGGAGAGAAACAGAGAGAGGGAGAGAGACAGAGAGAGGGAGAGACAGACAGAGAGAGGGAGAGACAGAAAGAGAGGGGGAGAGACAGACAGAGAGAGGGAGAGAAACAGAGAGAGGGAGAGAGACAGAGAGAGGGAGAGACAGACAGAGAGAGGGAGAGACAGACAGAGAGAGAGAGAGACAGAGAGGGGGAGAGACAGCCAGAGAGAGGGAGAGAAACAGAGAGAGGGAGAGACAGACAGAGGGAGAGACAGACAGAGAGAGGGAGAGACAGACAGAGAGAGAGAGAGACACAGAGAGAGAGAGACAGACAGAGAGGGGGAGAGAGAGACAGAGAGGGGGAGAGACAGACAGAGGGAGAGAGACAGAGAGAGGGAGAGACAGACAGAGGGAGAGAGACAGAGAGACGGAGAGAGACAGAGAGACAGAGACAGACAGAGAGATGGAGAGACAGACAGAGAGAGGGAGAGAGACAGAGAGATGGAGAGACAGACAGAGAGAGGGAGAGACAGACAGAGAGGGGGAGAGAGCGACAGAGAAAGCGAGAAGAGTAGAGTGTGTCGTGTTTGGGGCTCAGGGCTGCAGACAGGTGCTGCAGGTGGACAGGACTGTGGAATGTCTGGTTCTAGCCTCGGCCTGTTATTCTCAGGGACCTGCTCCAGTGTTCAAGTGTGACGCATGCAAAAACTGATCCATGACGATAAAGGGAGCAGTGAGAAAGCTTTTGTTTAATAAAATATGTAACGTGTCAGGATTCCTAAACAGCATGTCTGTTAGATTAGGGCTGGACAATCTGATTAACACTGTATCACAGGTTTTTCTTATGTTCCTTAATCTTGTAAAACATGAATTCTTAATTAGCTCGTCTCCATTGTGATTACCAAGTTTATTTCCATACTGTGGAATAATGAAGGCAAAACAGGAAGGAGGTGGTGGACTGTCCACCAGAAAAGTTACACAGTGCACTTTTACAACAAATAACATGGCTTTCATGTTATTTCACCATCTTGAACATAAACATGACACCCAAAAGATGTCAAACTTCTTCTTCCTACTCTAAATTCTGCTTAAAACCACACGCCTTTACTTACAGAGGACTGGCTGTGGTCCTCCCGATTAAAAAAACACAAGTTGATCATTGATGATTAGAGATGTCTGAATCTTGAACTTTATTCAAATTTGATTAGTTACACAGCCCTATGACAGATGTTGGATTATAAATAGTGAACACATCAGATGGTTACAGTTCTGTATCTGACTCCTCCATAGCCAAAGAAACCCTTAAATAATTATAAAAAGGGAGGCCACCAAAAACTATAGCTTCCAGTTCTTACCTAATCATCATAATATCCTGTTCATTTCATTCAAAACTACAGTCAGAGTCCTTTCAGAAATTTTGAACACTTCAAGTCATATTAAGCCAGACCACTGTTCTGTAACGCTCCACCTGAAAATAAAGTCTGTCTCACAACTCCAATGCTGCCAGTGCTTAAGGTGCTCATTTGCACAAAGACCATATCAAAACTAAGACTAAACTGGGACTAAATCCAGAACGAAACCTGTCCTCGAACTAAACCAAGACTAGAAAAGGACCAAACAGGGGCTCAAGCATGGGCCAAATCATGTCAAGTGTGTAAGTGCAAACCCCTGACTAATTGACATGACGTTGCATGTACCAGACACTTGTGTAATGTTCTGGAGAGCTGTGTGCTTGAGTAAAAAGCCCGCAAGGATTTGCACCTGAGGACAACATGAGTACAGACGCCTCCAGGATTAACACATGCTTTCAGAACATATGGTGCAAGTATGTGGAATATGCAGCTGTACACATGTGGAGGATCACACCTGGGAGACGCACAGGTGAGTCCACACGGGCCTGTCACTCACACTGGGGCTCCATGTTGAATTTATGATCATGATGTTTGGGAGATCAGCTGCACTGTATAAACATGGAGCCACATATCCCAAGCCCAGTACTGTAAGACACACACTCACATAGATTATCTAGACTGTTTATACAGAAGGACTGGGGCCCTGATCTGATAGAGCTTATCTGATCTGCAGCACCGCTCATTAAACCAAGTGGAACAGACTCGCACGCACCTGTGTGCTGCAGCCTGCTGTCTTTGAAATACTGAATATTTGACTTTTATCTACTTAGAATCACTTATGAACAGAAGCAAAACTTGTATTTTTTTTTTCAAACCTGGTAAGATAGGACAATTCACAACTGTTGGTTTCATTTTTGTTTATGGCTTTACAAAACCATTGTAGAATATAATGTTTTATTTCTGGGTTTGTTCCTTTTGAAACCTTCAAAAGAAAATAAACAATAAAAACAATAGTGGGTTTGACAAAAGAAGATCTGTAACCACCTTGTGATGACTACACCCTCTTTCACATACTGCACACGTATATACCAAAGTAAATATGATGTTTGGATTTGTATTACAAAGAAATGCTTTGATAATTAAACAACCAAGAGTATATGCTTCATCTTAAAATGTACTTTATGGTATGTCCCATGAGAAATACCAAAGTGTTCATAATACCCTGATATATTGTTATCATGTAAATATAATTTAAAAAACTGAACAGCCCTATAGAAAAAGTTACTTTTTAAACTAAATGTCAACATGTTGTTGGTTTGCACTGATACCACATTGCTATGATGAAATCTGACTTAAGTTGGTGATAAGCTTGTGACAGTTTTAGATATGCACGCAATGCTTTCACACATCTACACTACATATTAGTGGTGGAATTATTTTGCCTTTTGAGACAAAATCTTTCTCATGCAAAATTGTTTTTGGGGACTTTTGGCAATAGTTAGAATCAAAGGACTTTTTTAGATAAAATATATAGTTATAACAGGCTGAATTAATCAGAAATGTTTGGCTCTATACATACGTCTTATGAGACTCAAACTTGTCAGTTATAGACTGTTTGATATTCATTTCTGAAGTAACAAGCCTCTTGCGTAGCAATACTTGAACATGGCAACACAATAACACTGGTGTTTGGCTCTGACGTCAATTACATTTTTCCTCTGCTTATCAGGTTTCATCTGGTGAATGCTGCATTTCATATTCAATCAGCATCACTATTGAATTATCCTAACACATTTCTTTACAAATGTGTCCACATGGACAAACATTATCATGGTCAGTGAAGAGCAGTTCATAAGAATGTGTCTTTTGCAAATGTCTGTTAAATCTGTTTTTGTTTTTTTTAAAACCTTGTTTTAATTTATTTTTTATTGTAGGTTATGTATATGTTACTTCTTTAAATAAATAAGAAAAACTGAAAATTATACATTACTATACTGTGTGTAATTGTTTGGACAGATTAGTGACTAATGGCACATAATAACAGTAGAAGAGTGCAAAGTCATATGCTCCCTGCTGTGCCTGCCACACCCCCTCTCACCAGAGCCTCACCAGAGCCTCACCAGAGCCTCACTAGAATCTCACCCCCTGTCTCACCAAAGCCTCCTATTGTCTCCCATGGCCTGGGCATAACTCCAGGAGCGTCCTGGAGCATGCCAGCACCACAAAGGCCGAGCAGATGCCCACATAGACTGGCATGTTATTGTGGCATGCTGATAAAAGCAGGGCACAAACAGAGCACAGATGAGAGCAGATAGAGGCTCTGAAGGAGCAGTGGAGAGGTGAGAGGAGCTGGAGATACAACTGTTGGACCTCATGTTTGTTTCTTCACTGTAACATCTCAGGCTGCAGGCTTTGTCAATACTATCTTTTTATTCTAGGATTTTATGATATGTTCCTCTGATCTTAACCTCAGCTTTGATCACGAGATCAGTCTGTACACTTTGTAGAAAATATGATATCATGACTGATATCATATTAACCCTAGTACACACTAGATATTTTACAAATACATGAAATGTATTTATTTAATAAAAATGTGTTTATATTATTATAGCTATAGCTATATATTTAAAGTTGTATCTATATTTTTAACCACTTTGTCTTGTAGCCAAGGGGCCGGGGAGTTTTGGCTCCTCTGACACTAACACCCACATTAGCTGAATTTGGGAAAATCCGATTTAAAGATACAACCTTATCTGTTCCATGGTGTAAAATGTGTGTGGTCTTTTTAAGCACATCAGTGTAACTTCTGAAAGAGATGTGTTATAGATTCACATACAAGCCTCATTCTGGGATGCAAAGTCAATGTTTTAAATGTTGAACACATAAACCAATCAGAAGAAGAAAAATATTTGATTCTCTCATAAGATAACTTCATAAGAACAAATCAGATATGATCAGTTATGTCTGGTTAGCAGAGCTGGAACAACCAGTGTCTTTGAAGAGACCTACCAACTCTCACAGCATAGAGGCCATTGTGTACAAAGGTTAATATAATACAGTACATCTTATTTAAACATCATATTTTAGTCAACACTGTGTAGTAGCCACCGCATTAAACACTAAACATATATCATCATGTTACTCTCATTTAATGTGTGTAATTGGTTATGACATAACCCTAAAAAGTATTATTTGTTTCTTGATGTTTAGGGCTATTACAATATTGCAATCAGAATAAAAGTACCTGCAGTATTGCACATAGATTACGATAGCAATATTGAATAGTAGTAACTTCATAGATTTTTTTAAAGGTCCTATAGTATAGAAAATTAACTCTTGTGAGCTTTGAGCCATGTCATAATCTTAAACATACAAACAGGTAAAACATACCTGGAGTTGTGTTTTGTTTCATTCGCACATGTTTGTGTAATCCTTTATTAATCCAATTACATCTCAAAAGCTCAAATGCTCTGTTCCACCTTGTGATGTGTCGAGGTCATTTTCAAGTTAAAAGCTCCTTTTACCTTTGGTAGAGATTTTCAATTCCAGGGCTGAAATTATTCAAATAATTCTATTGAAGGGGTATAGAGTTTAAAAACACAGTGGAGTATTTCCTGTATCACCATATGACATCATAAGGTGGAACAGTGTTTGAGAGAAGAACTGAATCTAAATATGCAACATAAAAACCTCTTGACGTATTTTTCATAAAACTTTTCTTACACAATTTTTGGTGTTCTCTACTTGTGACACTGTTAACTTAAAACATTATTTGATGAAGTGTCCTGTGTAACCCAAGAGAAATATGTATTGTTGACTATACTCCAACCTATACAGAACAGTGTTCTATGTGTTATGTTAGAACGGTATGTTGTCAATATACTAGGATTCAACATCTATATGTAAATGATATTTTGTCTTTAATAATCATGTGTTTGGGGTCACATGACCCCTATAAATAGTCATACTGTCATGGTTAGAGAGGACCCCAAAGCAGAGACAGAGGCGCAGGTAGATGTTAAACAGGTTTATTGCCGGGATAGAAGGATGTGGTGATGGAAACTGGCTGGAGACATAGACGGAGGGAAGACACTGGGGTAAACTCAGGGGTAGACAGACTGGACAACAACGTCAGGCAGGACAACAAGGGCAGGCAGGACAAGGACGTGGACAAGTAGGACGAGGACAAGTAGGACAAGGACATGGACAAGCAGGACGAGGACGAGGACAAGTAGGACAAGGACGTGGACAAGCAGGACGAGGACGAGGACAAGTAGGACAAGGACGTGGACAAGCAGGACGAGGACGTGGACAAGCAGGACGAGGACGTGGACAAGCAGGATGAGGACGTGGACAAGGGATAGAGGAGAAATGAACTGAACGAGAACACAGGACAAGAACAAGACCAAGTACTGGGGCTGATTAGACAATGAGCTGCAGGTGAACCATGGAGCAGGTGATCCACACTACAGCATTAGCCCAGCCACACCCCCGAGAGGAGCAGAGAGACGCAGAAGGGAGGGGGAACACATAACAAACACCAAACCCTGACACATACCTGGTGCCTGTTCCAGAAAGCGGGTTATGTGAAAACTCGGAGTAAGTTAACCCTGAGTTGAGGGTAAGTCTGGGTTTTCTGTTCCAGAAAGCGAGGTACCTGACACGCTGAGTCAGTCACCGCGGTAACAGACTCTGTGAACATAACCTGCTCGGGGGCAGGTTTACTTGAAATAACCCTGAGTTTTTCCGCTCCTCTCGCATGAAAATCGCTTTGACACAACATGGCTTGTCCATTCCTCCCAAACCCAGTAGACATGGAAGCACAAATTATTCGAAACGCTTTGCGCCGCGAAAGAATCTTTGGGCCCAGGCTGGATATTCTGTCATTTCCAGACGAATATCTGTTTGAGCGCTGCCGCTTTTCATCAAACGGGATCATTTATCTTAAAGTCTCCTCCGGCCTCATATTACAAACTTCACCCACTGTGACGTGCGCTCACTTCTCTTCAAATCCTGTGCATCGCGCTACGTTTTTATGCAAACGGAAGTTTTCTGTACAATATTGGCGACGCGGAGCAACTATGGCAAGGCCACAGTTTGCAGAGCGGTGAGGAAAGTGACCCTGGCACTGAAAAACGCCTGTTGCCGGTGATGGTGGTGTTCCCCGGACACAAACCCACCCGCAACATCAAGGAGGAATTCCACAGGATTGCAGGTAATTGATGTAGTAATAAATAATATAGGCTGATTCATTTAATTTATTTTTTGGTTATTTCTTTACATTCTGCTGCTACCTCAGTCAGTCAGATTAGTTAACTTAATTAAATGTAATTTTGCAGGGCTTCCTAATATAATAGGGTGCATAGATGGGACCCACATTCCCATCACTGCACCTACAGAGAATGAGGCGGATTATGTGAACAGAAAATCTTTTCACAGCATCAATGTGCAGGTATATGATAATCTTAAAAAATATGTAGGCTGTATGAAAATGTAGGCTACAGTACAACACAACTAATTCATGTCATTCTCTGCACTGTGAAGATCATATCCGATGCAATCCTACATTACAAATGTAGAAGCCAAGTGGCCTGGCTCTGTCCATGATTCTCGGATCTACAGGAGTCCAGTCTGAGCAACAGACTTGCACGTGGTAAGGAAGCTGAAGCTTTGTACAAATGTTCTTTGTCTCTTTTAAATGCACTCAAATGTGTTCTCTATAATTACAGGAGAGTTTAATGGCTACCTATTAGGGATCGAGGCTACCCATGCCAGCCCACTCTGTTGACCCCTTACCCTGACCTCTGGAGCCGGGGCCCCAACAGCGCTTTAATGTGGCCCACTGCAGGACTAGAGCCCGGGTTGAGATGACCATTGGCCTACTCAAATCCCGGTTCCAGTGCCTGCACAAGCTCAGGGTCACTCCAGAGAGGGCATGTGACATCATTGTGGCCTGTGTTGTTCTCCATAATATTGCAGTTATTAGGGGAGAGCAACACCCTGCCGTACAAATCAATGACCCAGAGGATGACCACCCCATCCACCCTGAAGATGTCCGGGATGGAAGAGAGACCTCATTAGTAGGAACTACTTTTGAAAATAAAAACACATATTCAAATGTGATTGGGTTCATCTTTATTCCCTACAGTACAAAAGCAACAGTTAGGATTTATAATAGTTCCAATTATTAACATATTCCTCCATTTCACCAATGCACCACCTCAACTGTTCCAGTAACTGAATTTCCAGCTCTGCCTTCCTTATCTGCAGATCTAGATGGGTCATTTCCTTTTCTGTTTTTTAATTTTCTTTATCAGGTGCAGTCTGTACAAGTCTTTGGCTGGTAACTGTGAAACATATGCACAACATTTAAGTGCTGCAGTTCGACATACAGATTTAGCAGGAAAATCTCACTGTATGAAGCTGTGCGGCTGAACTTGATGGAGCTGCTCATGATGTCCAGCCATGTCCTGTTGAAACATAAAAATGTACTTAGTCGCAGTGTACATGAAACTATATTTCACTCAACAGTGTAAAGAAATGTGAATGGGCCTCATGGCTCTGCAGGAACTTCACATATTAACACATACTTCAGTTGGCCCCTCTGGATCTATCCCTGAGGCAGCAGTCAGCGTCTCCTCCTCCTCATCATCAGCCTCCTCCTCCTGTGATAGAGAGAGACTGTTTCAGTACTTTCAACTACCACCTGAGGCAGGATCTGAGTATGGAATAGTTCCAGCTGCAGGGTGTTGTATTGGGTGGGGAGGCTGCACCAGGCAGAGGACACCATCCTCAACTGTTGGGTGAATAAAATAGGATATATCTATTGGTCTTATTTGATTTGATTAAATGCAGACAGAAGTGTTTACTTGCATCTGATGTAGGCACTTGTGTCCATGGGGGGTGCTGGGCTCAGAAGAGCTTCCCCAGGATGCCCTCAGCCACTGGCCGGGGAGCGTTTTGGCTGAGGGCCTCACCTCAGCCTCGGTCAAACTGGGTGGAGGGCCTTTTTGGCCTCTGCCTTCTTTCTGTTGGCTGAGCAGAACTCAGATGATTTTTTTGTCATGTGCACAGTCACATTTAAAATGCAGCCTATTAAACTATAAATGTATAGGCTAAACAAATAAAGTTTTCATTTACTTTAAGTGGGAGGTCATGTTTAAACAGCATTTTGTTCATAATTAGCATTACTATTTGAAGTAGCCACTGAATTAACATTTACTTTAACAACCTAAGGCATTTAAAAAAAAACATGCCTTACGCTTTGTACGATATTTTTATATTTCATTTTTAGCTGCTTCCACGTCCTTTTCTCCTGTTGGATTGCACCTTAAACGAAAATCAGATTTTATTCCTATTTAACTCAGCAAATAAGCGATGATCTTACGGTTGAATGTTAACTTAATTAAACAATTTAAACTCACGCATTGACTCGGGCCGCAATTTCTTCCCTACGCGCCTCTCTTCTCCTTTGCCGCTGCAGCGGTGTTTGATTTACGCCGGAAAATCTGTTCTTTCTCCGCGTAGCCTTCCATTAGACTTCGAGCTCAATCGGGCTGAAGTAGGTGGATCGCTTTTTCATAGTTGTCATGGTGACACTCATGGTTTCGGGGATCCATTGACTATGGCTTTTTATAGTAGTCGTGCACGCGCGTAACTCGAGGTAAACCTACTTAGAGTTGATTAACTTCATTCATATCACCTGTTCTGGAACCGAAAACTCAGGGTTTCCTGTCTCAGGGTAAGTCAACCCAGAGCTCATGGTTAAACTCAGAGTATGTTTGAACCCGCTTTCTGGAACAGGCCCCCTGGTGCTCACTCTGTCAGCCCTGATGAAGACTCATAAGTAGTTGAAACGCTTTGGTGTGATCATTAATAAATACACTGCAAATCAGAGTGCCTCGGCCATTTTCTTTCTTCTCAACTAAATATGCAGGGTTTGTGTGTTAAACATGTGTGAATGAAACAAAACAAAACTCCAGGCATGTTTTTGATGAGGAAACATTATAGCATAGATTAGAAAATAGTGTAATATAGGCCCTTTAAGCTGAATGTATTGTAGTATATAAAAATTGTTACAACATAGGCCTATTGGTTATTTAAAACACTGCGTAGTCCAGCCTTCGATATTTCTCAGTGTAGGAATATCATTGTTTGTATAACACTGGAAGGTAACCGCAGTCTGCTGAGTCACTCTCCGCGGGCTTAAGTTATTTTGATTGACAGTGCACTGTGAACCCATCAACAAGTTCCACCACACTGATTCCATAAACACAATTAATACAATGGCTATGGGGTTGACATTTACAGATTGTTCTAGAGCTTTGCGACTTTGCGAAGATGTGTTTGTGTGGACATGCCCTAAAGCTCTTAACAGTGGAATTCAGTAAGGTGACAATATATCCTTAGTGTGCCACACCTTGGATACAAACATAATATGATTGCTATAAATAACCTTGTCATTGTTCGTAATGGCTAATGGCTCCAGAGATCTCCGCCAACATAAAAATTCAAGTGTTGTTCTTTATGCGTAAGAGAGTAATGAAGCTGCTCTTGACATCACAACAACCTGTCATGCCTTTTTGCATTCCGGAGAAGACCTGCTAATTTTGGACTGTTGACAAAGGTGCTGACGTAAATAGTTAGAAAGACTTGTTTAGCTTATTACGTGTTATGGAAAAAGTTGACCTATCGTACGTAAGATGTGAAGTGCACATTGTGTAACTTTGAAGTTTTAAACAAATTAGCAGTTTTGTTCAACTAATAACATTTGCTTTGCCTAACCACATCTGTTGCATTGATGCTGTTTCCCATTTAGTCGCTATTGTGCAGTGGGTTTAACTGTCTAAAGAACATCAAACGCTCACTTTCATCTGATACCAGGGTATATACAAAGAGATGATGTTTTATTACATTTAATGGTAGTTGGCAAAGGTTAAGCATAATAGATAAAGCACAATAGACTATGTAGGTTTTACATACACTGTGGTCCACCAACAAGAAAAGTAAAGGTTGAAACCCTGATAGTGTACGGTAGCGGAAAAAGGTAAAATGTAGTAAAGTACTGCAATTAAGTATACATTTTAGGTACTTAAAAAAACATTTAAGTGGATAATTCTTACTTTTACTTTACTACATTTGAGACCAAGTGCACTTTCTACTCTACTACATTTTAACTGGATTGAAAAAAAAAATGTTTTAAGTATTTTTTTATTATTATCTGAGGCCTGCTATAAAAGCTGGGGGTTTATTTTTAATGCATGTGTAGTGCATCTATTAGTGCACAAATATACAAAAAAAAAACATTAGCAAAAACATCAGTTCAATTGTTTAAAAATCACTACATCTGAATACTGCACGAAATGGTATAAATGTCCATAGAAATCTCCAACCAGGTGATTGCACCACACCATGCATGTTGTGTCAGGAAAAACAGGTGTAACTAACTAAATGAGACCTAACCCTAAATGGAGATGTTGAAACATTCAAGGCAGACCAAAACCTATTTCATGCAGGTGACAGACCCTCACCTCTATTAGAAAACTACACACTGCACCTTTAAGCAATTATTACACATATATAATAATTTCACTATCTATTCAGGAAAACTGTTCTGTTTTTTACATCACCACCTTCTTGTGTTATTTACTTTAACCTTTCTTTGCTAGTATTGCAGTAATGATGTCACCATAAGCACACCCTTTCAACCTTTGCAAATTAAATCTCTCAGTAAGAAGTGCAAAAGTCTCCCAAGTCAACATATTATTCAAGTGGTTTATTATAACAACCCATGGCCAAAGAGGAGTGTACAAAAGAAAGAAGTGTATTTATCTGCTCTAAGGTGCACCACTTACATCACTAAACCAATAAACATACCTATTCAATGGCATTAGATCGTCCAACCCTATTCCAGGTAAAAGACACTGAAACAATCAATTATCATTTGGCTTAGTTGAGCCACCTAATAAATTAGGGAGCGTATAGCAGCAGACAGCCACACTGTAAAGCAGCGCAGGTGCTAAATAGGGAGCAGGGAGGGGGGGTACTTTAGTGTAAAGCTATAATTATGGGTTTGCTGTTATTTTTAGAGCTGTCATCAGCGACTTGGACACTAAAAACAGAATCTTGTGCAGTATATGAACCACAGACAAATATCCATGTTGTCTAACTGAGAAGTGAATCATCAGACTGAATTCTAATCCAAAAACAGGGACTAAATAAATAAAGCAAAGGAAGAAATTTTGTGTCAACGAAGGGAACCCCCTGTATCTGGTGATGCCGGGTGCTACTGATATCTGTCAAAACAACATTTGAGAAGAACCCGTTTTCATTAGCACACCTTCATACACACATAACCACCAGAGCTCAGCACACACGCGATGGCACACACTCAACTGTGACTCACGGTGATTACCTGACACTACGGAACGTTGTGAAACACTAGGACTACCCTCGCAGTCTCTGTCAGTCACTGTTTCCTCATATTTCATGCTAATCCTTGTGCAGACAAACGGAGGCATGAAGCTAATGGCAGAAGTAGGTTTGGGCATGTTGTGTAAATGTCCTATGACATATGATCAGTCAAATGCACTGTACATAAACCATCAACATACATACACACTTAAAGAATAACTTACTTGCAACTGATAAGATACTAGAGGTGCAGCCCCTACATTGGGTCAATGTCTTCACCATTTGACTGCCATAAAAAGCCACCAAATCTTTCAAGTTATGTAAAGGCTATCTAAACATGTTGTAAAGAGAAGAGGCGTCTGGTATTGTTAGTTTGATCCCTCACCTGGTTTGAAAACAAGAGATTTGACGTGTGAAGGTAGGTGTAAGGAATGTGTTTTTCATCAAGGAAAATTGGCCGTTTTGGTGTGGCACGGACTTGAATAACTTACAATATAAACTCAGTAATATAAACAAGAGACATATTGCCAAGTCAGTGTAGGAGTGTGAGGGATGATGGGAGGTTAAATGCATCAGGTTGAGTTAATAAAATAAAATGGCATTGTTTTAAAAGAGCTCATAGAAAAAGTAGAAGTTTGCAACATGCTTCCACTCTGCAGTAGAAAAGTCTCTTATCTCCACTTTAACAATAAAGATATAGTAACATTCCCTAAAGGGATCTAATTCATTTATATTAAAATACAAAGACATTACACTATTGTACACAGACCCCAGCAGCTCTAAAGATGATGACATTTAGTTTTATGATGACAGAAGCTGGGCTGTTAGCAGCAGTGGTCCCCCTCTCTCACATGGACCACCTGGGTGATCTGTTTATGGAAGTCATCTCAGCTTTGGCCCTGAGCACATTCAAGATCTTTATTCCACTTGTGTTTAAAGGAAGACAATTTATAAAGTGTACTGCATAAACAGTATGCAGATTAGAAACAGAGTGACTCTAAGGATGAACATAAGGATACTATTTGCATATGTCATTAAAGGTTTTATTCCACATGTTTTTGGATTAATATCAGTCGTTTGATGGATTACATATAGGCAATATCTGCTAATCTCTGCAAATCTAATAAAATGACTCCTTCCTCCTTGAGGAATATCGTGTAAACTAAGGAGAGGCGGAGCTTCTCTGTGTTTCGTGACACAAAGTGTTTCCACAGGTTAATTTGTAGGGAGCAGCTCCCTCTTTATCACGCACTGCAAAGCACTTTGTTTTGCTGCTGCTGCTGCTGTGAAAAGTGTTTGGAGCTAACCCAAACACTGTCTATAGTAACAGTGATATTATCCACCTGAGCACCCGGGCCCACCTGCAGCAGAGATGTTTTACCTCATCTGCACGAATGGGCCCGGAGCACAGGCAGGGGAGGGGGAGCAGAGGAGGGGGAGGGGGGGACTCCGCTTTTACAAGCTAACACGCATAATGCTGTTGGGGCAGGTTGAGCCTGCAGACTCGCTGACTTTTCATCAGCTAGTTTTTCTTTGCCTTAACGGCCACACTATAATTAATCAGATGTCTGGGTAGGAGAGGCACGCAAGGGCTGGGTTCAAGACCTTTGTTTGGATAGATGCCTGATCAGGTGTGTAGCTGTAGAAATAGTTACCGCCTGTTTTCTCACCACACCTTTCAGAGAAAGTTCAATCAGAGAGAAGGAAAAGCAGAGACACTTGTCTGAAAAACCAAAGCCAACTGCCTTGGATCATTTACAAAATGCTCTGTTAGCTTCACACCTGGCTGTGGGGAAGACCTGCTCCATGGGTGCATCTGGGTACACATAAGCCCATTTACCCAGATCTAATGTAACTGAAAACTAGAGCAAAAGTGCACAAAGGACTCAGACCAGTAACAGCCATAAGGGCTGTCCTCAAGTCCTCTTTGGTCAGAAAACAAAGAGGACTCCAGGCCCATAAGTATCATGATTTACTGTTGAGTATTATTATATAATCATCCATCAACCATGAGGACTTAAAAATAAAATATTGAATATCGCTGTTTATAATCCTACAATAATGCCTTGTCTGGATTATTCACGGAACAATTAATTTGAAACTTGAATTATATCAAAAATATTGAATACAATTTAAACTTAAATATAATGATGGGTGTGGAGAACAAAGCTTTACGGTGCACTGGGCTTCAGTGCGTTGTTTGTTTAATGGATCAATGCTGGAGCAGAGCCACAGCAGCTGGGACAATTTCCAATCACACTTCCGATTCTTAATCACGTTCACTTTAAATTATCAGCAGATCAATATCTAATAGCTTCTTCCACAAACAGTAGCATCTGCCCCTAAGCAAAGGAAACACATTTAAAATAAGCGAAAGGAGAGGACTTCTAGATATAGATAAAGGAGAAGAAGTTTGTAAAAATGCAAGAGAAACTTGGATAAAATATAGATAAGTATATATATATATATGTATGTATGTATTAGCAGACAACATTAAACGCATCAGTTTAATATGTTTATATCAGTTTTTAGGGAAACAAGCAGGTGAGGCCATCGGCCCAGTTTACAGGTCTGAGAGAACCACTCATAAGATGCATGCTTTTCAAGGGTTTTTGAGCAACTAAAAATACCATAATAATAACAATAATAAAATTTATATTTACAAAATCATTAAGTTCAATGCCATACTGGGGAACTTTTTAGGCGAAATAATAACACCTTCATGGAGACAAACCAGACAAGAGGTGTATGCTCCACATAGTGCACCTTTAAATATGTACAGGCATTACAAAGACACAACGCTTTTGTTGCCAAGAAGACAACTTAAAATAAAGTGTCTCCAAAATCAAGGAAATCAAATGACATGACAACAGCTTATTACTTTTCGATGCTTTTAGACTGGAAACATTATATGTTATAGCTCTCAAATCACGCAGCTTCTAATTAAAATAGAGAAATGAATGTGAGCTCATAAAATCACAAAAACAAGCTTAAATAATGATTAGTCACCATGGCGAAGTGGCTGTAATGCTGTGTGCAGTGTGCAGTGTGCTAGGCTTTGGCACTCTACAGAATGAAATGTAATAAATGTCATTTGATTGAATATATGCTGTCTATTAAGTCCATAAAATGTAATCCTGGGAATGGTTTTTGAAAACTGTTATTTGATGTAATGCATAGTTGTGAGAAAATGAGGATCTAAATATAGCCCACAGACTAATGTTATCAATCAGCAAATTGTTTGTTGTGTTTGTCTTTGGGATGACTCTATGGAAACAGCTCAAACTTAGCACGATCTTCGCATTAAAGTCCCCCAGGCGAGATGTTCCACCTCTCAATCAAAGGGGAAGGAGTGGTAGCCGGGGTTCAGACGGTGCAAAAATAGCATTGCGAGGAGCCTTGCGGTAGGTTGAGAGGCAGGCAAGGCATCTCGTGCAAGCCACTATGCGTGAGTAGAGTGTTTGGATCCTATTTCAAGTTTAGACAGAAAGGGGCTGAACGGCTGCCAGGTAAACAGTGCAGTGCAGGTACTGATTTGGCCTTATGTTTATGCTTACACAAAAACAGCCTACAGCACTGCTCAATGGAGGTAGGCGCTATCAGCAGCACTGATAACACGAGGTGTCTATGGATCAGATCAATCATTACTTTTTTTCTCCCACACTGCACAGCTTCACATGCAAATGCGTGTAAAGACACAGGCTGATAAAACTATGTCATGTTAGAAGTTAGAGTCGCATTCAGTACAGGTATTGGAATACAATGAGGGGAGTAACATGACTTAACATTCACTGCAGGTCAAAAACGTGTAACAATCTACAAACATATGGAGAAACATTGATGAGCAAATGCAACATATACAATAATAGTAATAATCTTCACTTATACCAAGATAGCATTAAGAAAATGAAAATGTTTTGTTTGGCGCAGTCACTCCTCATGTGCACAGATCCTTATCAGTTTAAATCTTTTACTGTATTAGGCATAAAGGGAGAGGGGGACCCACAATGACATCACATGTTCTCCAGCTCTGGCAGTGCCAGGCTGCCTTTACCTGTGCTTCACCTGTGCTTCACCTCTACACTTAATAACTTTAATTATACCTCTGCTGGCTCCGTTTATGTATGTCTATTTTTTCTCGTGTTGGTCTGGCACTGAGCAAGCACCTCAGGTAAGAATACAACTGAGCCCAAAATAGCAATGTATTGCAGCCAACTGACTTCAGGATATGCAGCTTTCAAAATGAAAATCAGATTTCACATATATTAACATACAAACACACAGGAAGGAGATTCACACCACTCAAACCACTATCTATGTAAAGGGCTTGTCATGTTTCCACATTTTTCACATGACATTATCAAAGTCATATTAAAGTAGGAATCAACTATACTGAAGTAAATGATGGACAGATGAAACATAAAAATGCTTGGTTTGTTTGAAGAATGTGTTGTTGTTGTTTTTACTGCTGTTGTTCAGGTGTGCCTATGATTACACGGGCTCCTTCTCTCTCCCCATTTATCTTCCACAACACAAAGGGATGATACAAAAGACACAACAAACAAACTACAAACATTTAGTGGGCAGCATTGTCAGGTAATTACAGTCATCACCGCTCAATAATAAACTAGATGGAATGTGTTCAACATCTATTTTGCCAAAGCGGTAGCATCTTTTCCATCTCAAATGGCAGACACAAAAACACCTACCTGTGCTAACTTCACTGCACTGACAGGAAAATTGTACTCAAGTAAGAGTAACATCCTTCAAAATACTTTTACTCAAGTATAAGCACAACATAGTAAATATTATTATAAAGTATTTAAGGAAAGTACACTAGAAAGAGGAACTGTCTGGATGTAATAATTTGAAGTTAATGTAACTGGAAGGGCAAAAATAATGTGCAAAATGTGATCATGTCAAAGGATAGACTACAAAATTTTAAAAAGTCATATCTGAAGAAGCACTAAAAAATGACAAATGTTCAAATCATTAAATCTGGTCAAAACAAAGCTTTTGTTACTTTGTAGATAAAAAAATCAAGTAAATGTGAGTACAACCCACATCTGGGAATGAGCTAAATAATTGTGGTATGTCTGTGTTTGTTGCTTGAGACTTTGAGTCCAAATGAAGTATGTCTACTATCAGGCCCTGTCATTGCTTCAATCTGCAGCAGAGAATTCTGGGAATGTTAGCAACGCAGCGCCTCTTGTTGCCGCTCCTCTTGGCTGAGACACACAGCCTACACTTCTTTTGTTTACACAGAGCCATGAGGGCTGGACACCCTTCACTCACTGAGTAGAAAAGCAAAACAAAGATGAGATACAGGTAAGAAGTCACCAACAGACATGCAAGCCCAGGGTTAGCGTGTGAGCACAGACCACTGAGGGGGTGTGGCTATTTTTGGAGCAGTTAAGGATTCACCAAAATTTGCATGACTCAAATTCCACTCGTGTCAGCACTTAAAGGAGATTTCAACCTGGCTTAGGGTGACTACTTTAAATCTTAACAGTTACGCAGAATAAACAGCAGCAGATTAGAATAGACACTCAATAACAGGTTATATAAGCCAATCTTACACTTACCACCATCACAACGGTGACGAGCATCTTCATAGACCCTGAAGCTATAAACCTCCTCAAATAACAATGTCTTTATAATCAATGAACTTTAAATGTCTTAGAGGTGAAAATATGCATTACTCAGTTGATCTCTGTGGGAAATGGACTTTTTGTTGGAATTGCGGAGAGCTGAAGCTAAACAGGTGTGCTGCCATTCACAGTGCACAGGTGCGTGGTGCCCGCTTTGGCAGCGGAGCTGAAATCAAATACAGGCCTATCGCAAAATGCACAGTGGAACACCCAGAACCAGCCAAGATATAAAAATCCTCTTTGTGTGTTGTACCAGTGTCATGGTGGTGTGGTAATGATACTGCAGCTTTCTGCTCCGCTCTGGAGGAGATCGCAGCAGTTGGCCTCCTGAGGTTTGAACAAAGGCATTTGGCTTTTCATTCCCCGAGAACATGAAAGTTTGTCAACTAATTTGATCTTTGGCACTGCAGTTTTCTAACACAGAAGTCAGCGGATTTGTTTCTTTTATTTAGATGAATTTGCTAATTAAAATGTACAAAACATCATATAACGATCAGCAGTGATTCAGTGGTGGCTTAGCATCCCAAGATGTGGAGTGAATGAATAATGACATGTAAAGCCTACTGTAGTTATATAAATTATTAAGTTATATAAATTAATAGTATGATTAATGAATAGTAATTGTATTTTAGTTTGATCACTGCTGAAAACGAAAATGAAAACTAAAATCATCTGATTGAACACAACTTTAAGTGCAATGTTGGTTCAGTCATGACTGTTGACTTCCTAATGCTGCTAACAAAACAAAAAACATAAGTGTTCACAAAATGCAAATTTATTTCTCTGCCAAATTATTATTTTAGGAGGTGACGTCACCAGAAACATCATCACAACAAAGAGTCAGCACCTCCGATGGATAGCTCCACATTATGCTAGCGAGTGCAATGTTTTCATTTTTACCAAAATGACGACGCTGATGCTGGCAGATTACAGGGATTGATCAGCAATATGGTGTTTTGAAAATAAGTGATTGAAGATTGCTCAGACATGTACGAATCACTCGAAAAACAACTTCAAGAGGGTAAATAGGAAATAACTATAATAGTTAAAAGCTCTGAAAAGTGGAGTTTGCATAACGGATCTGCTTAAAATGCTCCATCTCTATAAAAAGTTGTTGAAGAAATGAACAGTGTGAAAATATAAATAAATGATAAGAAAGCTGTCTGTCTATTCCTGTTTGATTGATTTCTCTTCATTATGTTGCTTAACAGTCGAAGAATCAACAAACTGTTTTGTTTTGCCATCAGAATGTGTAATTTGCTCGTATATCACTCAAGTTCACAGGGGCCATGACAATGAGATAATTATATTTTCAAGTCACAGACACATTCTCCAGATTTGTTCAAATGACTCATCTTTGTACTTTAGTTAGACACTTGTAACAGATACAAACACATAATTAACCCAGAAGGCTTTGAAAGCCACACACTTTCTCACATCTTCACTCTGAATCATCCTGGTAAGACACTGGTCTCTAATCAGCGTAAGGTGATAATTAAACAATAGCAGTTTTGGGTGTCAGGTAGTGGCACAGAACTACAGGGATGTTAAACTGACTGACCCCTGTCACAAACACTGTTCTAATCTTTGGAAAACAATTATCCCAAATCAGCAAAGCATTGTCTTATTCGGTCTATAGAAAGTTCATTATTATTACTGGCTCAGGTTTAAATGTTGGCATGTGAAGATTACATTTGATTATTGTTTATGTAAATGAACATATAGTCTGCAATTACTGCTGATTAATGATACTATTAATTTATGTAACTTTTAATTGATATCACATTTTACTGACAGAAGTGAGGCTCTCTATCTGCACCATCAGCCCCAACCAATAATTATTACATTCATAGGTAACACAAGGAGGGTGAAGTGTCATGCCCAAGGACACAACAGCAGCAAACACTTGATAGAAGCAGGGATCAACCTTTATGTGAGAGGGCATGACTAACTATTGAGTTGATTTAGTATTTTATGAGTGTTACAATGGTGCACTAATGTTTCCTGGTGAAGGATCCATTTGTGGCTACCTGCTTGTGTGGGCTGAAATTTGATTACTTGGAATGTTTCATATTAAACGGCATTAAATATATCTAACTTGCATTTATTGAATTACTGGTGTCCTTAGTGCTCAACAATACCTTGAATGCCTACTGTCTCACCACAGATCTAGCATATTGGTCTCACCTGCCCTCCATGAAGATAGATCAGTTTAATTACATATTATGGAAGCTTCTAGACAAAAAAATCAAATCCCCATGAAGCAGGTACCAGAAAGTTGCATAGGGCACCTTTAATATAACAGCATAAATGTCTATGTGAGAAATACATACTGAATAATACATCGTTTACATTCTGAGAAGGTGTTCGCAGAATGTAATGCACACACAGGTGCCCTCTCCCTTTTGAACTGGCATTGACCTCTCAAGGAATCTGTTTAGCCTGCGAGCTTTCGTGACATTCATTTGCGCTATGTGGAAAGCGTCCAAACACTCTTTTATTGACGTTTGTGTTACGTTATTTCCTCGTTCCACCTTATCAAAACCAAAATTACATTTCAAAAAGGTGCATGCGGCATTTCTAATGTTAAACATCATCAACATCATCAAATCTGTCTACCCTGAAACAAACACATTTTGTTTAGAAATAGTACGTGTTATTCATATTATTCACATTTTGTCCTAATCTAACTTGTTTATTGTGGTTTAGATGTAAGAGTTAGGAGAAGCTTTCATGTCTAATAAAAGCGTGCTATAAAGACAAACACTGCTCATACCTGCCCTCCCTCACCTCTCAGAGTTTTTTTTTTCGTCTTTAGTTGCGTGTCACGGTAGCTCCAATTGTAAACATATACTACTATCACTCATTTGCCTCAATGGATGCACGACGGTGAAGCCCCGCCCCCGTGAGTGGGCCGACCCTGGTGAGGCGTTATATTATGGCAAAGCGCGTGTCTCGAGAGACAGACGCAAACTGAAGCTCGCACAGTGCGCGTTCTCCTGGGACACCTGTTCATCTGCATTAGGAAATCCCGTCCCTGTTATCTGAGGGAAATGAAGCTTGAAGTTTTCTCCGCACACCACTTTGCACAAAAACCGATGGAGATGTCTCTGGTCGTGGAGGGAAGAGTGCCCTCTCCACTGTCCGGAGATGAACTGGGGTCAGACGGGGACTGCGTGGCCAACAGCCCGGCACCTGTCAACTGTCAAGGTGGTGATGGCGGTAAGGGCAAGCCCTACACGCGCAGACCAAAGCCACCGTACTCTTACATTGCCCTGATCGCCATGGCCATCAGGGAGTCCGCCAGCGGCCGCCTGACTCTGGCTGAAATCAATGACTTTCTGATGAAGAAGTTTCCCTTCTTCCGCGGCAGCTACACGGGCTGGAGAAACTCCGTGCGCCACAACCTGTCCCTCAACGACTGCTTCCTCAAAGTGCTCCGCGACCCCTCCAGACCCTGGGGCAAAGACAACTACTGGATGCTCAACCCGCACAGCGAGTACACTTTTGCGGACGGTGTGTTCAGACGCAGGAGGAAGCGCATCGCCAAGAGGCCAAACAAAGAGCAGGAAACCCCGGACATGAGTGAAGAGGACTCCAACCGCATCCTCCTCCCTGGCGCACAGCAGGAGGACAGGGCCAAGTTCTCCAGTTCATTCGCTATTGACAGCATCCTGAGCAAACCCTTTACGCGCAGGGAGGAGACAGATGCTGGGAATTACGGGGCACGGCTCTATTGGTCCCCAGGAGCCCCTCAAGTGCTGCCATGCGCTCTGAACTTTAACTACCTGTCAGAACCGTTTGTGGAGCCGGGACATACACATATCCATCACACAATGACAGGGCCAAGGATGCCAAGCAACACGCGGAGTTTCCACATAGACTCTTTGCTTTCATGACTGTTTTGGCCCAAGATGCACTGGGCGTTTTAAGTCTTTGTACTGTAAATGAGTCCATGGTTCATTGTTCATTTCTGTTGTTTGATAACTTTATCCGCCTATTTATATTTGCTTGTTTTGTATGACCTGCTGTATGTGTAAATTGTAAATATATGAAAATAAATATTGACTGAGCCGCGAAAACGTCACGTGGCTAAATGCACTAAAAGTATGGACAAAGTCTGTTTACTCTTAAAATTCAATGTTTCATGCATGCATGGTATTTTTATAAATAAAATTAAATGGGCAAAAAGGCGCTCCGGATGTTTTTGATTCTACACAAAACAAAGAAAACGAGATGACAGGTGGATGACACCTGTCAAGTATAGGCAGAAATGTACAGCACAATGCACAAAGGTAAAGGATCATGTAAGTAGGCCCTGTACAAAAATAAACACCAACCACTGCATAGGCTAAAGACTTTAAAACAAAATCTAATTATTTTGTAAATAAATATAACCACTATGAGTTTAAAAATAGAAATTACTCTCTAGTAATAGACCTATACCTTTTGAGACAATACCACATTTTAGACTACATGCAAGATCGAGATTATTCATAATGCTGTTACTGTATACATAGGCTAATAATAATAATAATAATAATAATAATAATAATAATAATAATAATAATCGTTATTATTATTATTATTATTATTATTATTATTATTATTATTATTACACTTTAAGTTAAGATTGAGTCAATTTATTACTTCATTAGCTGCTTGGATGTCTGAGAACGTTTATAATAATTAGAATATAGGCAAATAGTTCCTATCTTGTCAGCTAATCCTTGATTGTTGACTGACTAACGTTCGTTAGTGTTTTAAGACATTTAGCTATCGTTTAAGAGAAAGACAGTATCGTGCAGCTTTGTCTCCACCTTTGAAAGTATGAAAAACTGGGGTGATGATTTGTGAAATGGATTAATCAAATCTGAATATGTTATTTACAAGATTTTGGGTGAATTCGAAACCTCACAAACATAGATGAAAATGGACCCAACTATTCCCGCAGTTTAAACAGTCTGTAGGCTGTGGCAGCTCCATGTTCCTCCGACAGCGCAGTGATGGGGCCGCTTGCAAACGAAGTTGAGGATGCTGCAGAGGCGCGACAGGTGACAGGTGAGAGGTATTTTTTTTTCCAGGGACAATGCTGCAACCTGCAGGTGAAAGACCGGAACAGCACACCTGTCTATGAAGCAGTCACGTGGTCTTACAACGCGCTCTCGTCAGGGCACGCCTCCTGCAGGGTGTTTTCAGATGAGCTCTGAGCAAAGCGCATCTCCTCCATCGAGAAGAGCCAGGGCTGCGGCACACACTCTGAGACAGCCCCCCACAGCCTCAACGCAGAAGTCCATAGGAAACAACTAGTGCCTCTTTAAACGACATCATGTTTAGTAACACCGATAAAGAATAATACTGCTGTTTTAAATAGCCTGCTTTCATTATTTATTGTGTTGTTACAAAAAGGAATATGTTTAATCACAAAAAATATGCCTCTAGATTGAAAAATCTAGTTTGTAAATAAAAATGTAATATGTAATGCAACGGCAAATAGAACAATCTGTGGATATAATTAATAACAGTTGGTGGAAGAGAGTCTTGGTACAAAGCTAATACTGGGTCTGACCTGGAGTGCAGAAACTACGTACCCTTTAAAGACCTCTGGCTGCGAGTGTACCACCGTAAACACAACCTCTCACCTCCACACAAGCCTCAAAGACGGCAGAGCAGTAATGTCTAGTGATTTCTAAATGTAGATCCGTGCGTAAGACGCGCAGAGTCTTCAAAGCTCCTCTGGAACAAAGATTCGGGTGTGCGCCAAAGCTGAAACCTCGGCATCCTGATCTCCGCGGGGGGCTCTGAGGTTTGATGTCGCAGGAAATTTGTCGGCCGTTTAGGTCCTGCACACTGGACCGCTGTGTGTACTGGGAAAATGATTTGATCTGCACGTCCTTTGTTGTGCGTAATTTGTGTTGGGTATTGTTTTGACAATCCAGGCTGGAGGTGAACCATGCGGGCAGAACCAGAACGGACTTAATATATTAACATGGCCTATAAATGAGCATTTTATTTTTATGTATTTAGAAATGTGTTTTTATTTATTTAGAAAAGGAGACTGTACATATAAATATAATATTGCAGATTTTAGCGACAGGCTAATTCCCAACTATTTTTCTTGACTAACAGTAACGTTACAAGTCACTGCACAGCAGCTTCACAAACAGTAGGTACACAGACAACTTTTTCTTTTTTTTTTTTTCAAAAGTTATTAATGAATTGGCGTCTTTTTAGAACAAATCATATGCAGCACTAAAGATGTGTATCCTAAAAAATCCTAAAATATTCAAAACAATTTAACAGGACACCAGGCTAGGCTAGATGTTACATCAGTATAAACCAAACCGAACATACAGTGTAAATTTGACCCCAATGTTTGTGCTTTATTTTGGATGTTACTTTAATATGAACACTGCTGTAACAGAATATATGAGACTTAAAAATACAGGCCCTACAGCATAAAAGGCCACCCAATTGTATTCGTTAATGAATGTGTGTGGCACTGGACTATAAAAAGAAGTATAAAAAAATGTATTAATTAAAAAGTCCGTGAAGCAACCCACTATTTAAAATTATGAACACAGTACATTTGAATATTAATAATACAAAATTAGCTTCACCCCGATACTTTTGCTTAGGCTATGTTATGATTAGCCTAATAGTTTTAATTGTGGAAACTGTATTTTAAATTATGTTTTAAGACACATGCAGTTCGTTTATATTAATCTTATATCGTAAGATGAGTTGTGCGATTTAAATAAACAATTTCATAATTTTACTTTCTGGTTCGCAATTCGCAGGCCGTCAAATGCGAGTTGTTTACCACTTGTTTATTTAACAAAAAATATGATCATTGTAATGCACACAAATACCGGGTGAAGAGGAGTCTATAATGCACTATCATGCATATAATCTAAAGTGCTTTGGTCAGAAAAGGTGGCCTCAGATCTCCCAGAAGTCCTCTGGTCGTCGCGCTCGCAGGATGTTGATATTACCTTTATGGGATCTTGAACTCCATCATGTCGGACAAATGTGTGTGTGATGTCTCCATAGGGGGAGGAAACTGTCGACGCCCGCTCGCCTAATTTCGCTTTTCTCTCTCTAATGAACGCTGGGGCCCATGGGACGCCTCGTGGCCCGGGGCGGTAAGCTGACACTGGCGCGCTGTGTGTGGTATCCAGGGCCGGGCTTGATGGAAAAAGCCTGCTTCCACTCATGTCAAAGTCATTTACTCAGTGCAATGAGCGCTAACCCCCCTTTACGCACGCACGGTAAAGACCACCGCGGTCCAAGATGGGGCAGCACCTCACAATCCCTCTCTAAAAGAAAAGACCCCCAATCCCTGGACAGTTTGTTTGTGTTACTCTCTTGGGGAGGAAATCACGAGTTTTTTATAAATTCCCGCTGAAAATTTCTCCTGCTTTTAGGAGCCAGTTCCATTTGAAGTTCAAATCCTTTCTGTTTAGTGTTGAACTTAAATGTCCCATTGCCTAACGTGTGACTGAGGAGCTCATTTTTTAGCTCCGTGCTGGCGTGTGGCACTGTTGATTTGGATGTCTGGGGGAGCTGTGATCGATGGCCTAATTGCGTGTAGTCTGAACTTGGAGCGAGAGAAGGGTGAAGAAGGGGGTGGGATGTTGAAGGAGGAGAGAAACCAGGGGGTTTCAGAGCTGATGGGAAGTTAGGAATGGTGAGAAATTACAAAGATATTTTTCACTTGTTAACAATGCTTGCGATTAGACCTATAGGGCTACATAAGGAGGTCCCGGTATACAAAATATATTTGTATTGTTTATTATGATAATCCAAATACATTCGCGTGTTGTAAAACACAGTATCTACAATATAATTGTGTCACTTCTGGGCTATAGATGACATTAGTGCCTATTGTTCACAAATGAACAGAGCAGAGGCAGGAGTGAGGCTAAGAGGTGATTCACTGGTTGTAGACGATTTAAGTGAAATCATACCAGTGTGAGGAGACATCTGAACAGCCCACTCCATTCACTCGACTTATTATTATGAGATGGAGGTGCAGTGACATCTGGGAGTCCAGCTGAAGTCCTGAGTCTCCAGTGGATAACCCACTCCCCCTTTGCTCCCTTCCTCTTCCTCTGTGTCAGAGCGTAGCCGCTGTGCGTCAACACAGAGCAGTGCGTAACGGAGGAGTCGTGCGTAACTGGAGACAGATTTCACTCCATTTTGCGCTGGGACTGTGAGGACCACTGGCGGTGCATCACTCTCTGTGCAGACTGGACTCAACAAGAAGGATACTGGACTCTCGACCCACGTCTCTTTCATCAATTTCTTACCATCAGAAATCTATTTTTGTTTCCCCTCTTTTTTGTGTATTACGCCTTAGTGCGTCAGCGCTGTCATGACCACGGAGACCCCTCAACAGCAGCTGGATCCTCCTCATCGCTCGAGCCCGTCCACGGGAGTGTTGCACCCCGCCATGCTGAGTCCACAAGCCGCGTCAGAGAGTCCCTCGGTGGTCAAAGGGAAAAAGTCCAGCTCAGGGCTGCGGCGGCCGGAAAAGCCCCCTTACTCCTATATTGCGCTCATCGTCATGGCAATCCAGAGCTCTCCGAGCAAACGGCTAACTCTCAGTGAGATATATCAGTTCCTGCAGGCTCGATTCCCCTTTTTCCGCGGCTCGTACCAGGGCTGGAAAAATTCCGTGCGCCACAACTTATCGCTGAACGAGTGTTTTATTAAGTTGCCCAAAGGCCTGGGTCGTCCAGGTAAGGGCCACTACTGGACCATTGATCCAGGCAGTGAATTCATGTTTGAGGAGGGTTCGTTTCGGCGCAGACCGCGGGGGTTCAGGAGGAAGTGCCAGGCTCTCAAGCCCATGTACCGCATGATGAATGGCATAGGATTCGGGACATCGATTCTGCCGCAGAGCTTTGACTTCCAGCCGCAGTCCAGCCTGTGTCCTAGTAACAGCTACGGCCTGGATATGATGAACAGCTCAATGAGCGGTGGATACGACCACCACGTGGCCCACATGTCACCGAGCCCCGGGTCCACGTACATGGCCAGTTGTCCAGTGCCGCCCAGTGGTGACTACGGCGCGGACAGCAGCAGTAGCCCGGTACCGTCCTCCCCGGCAATGGCCAGCGCACTTGATGGGCACTCGCCATACACAAGCTCCTCTGCACATTGGGCGTCAGCCAGCGGCTCTCCGTACATCAAGCAACAGCCATTGGCCTCCAGCAGCCCAGCATCCACAGCACTGCACTCAGGGATGTCACCCTATTCTCTGGAGCAGAGCTACCTGCATCAGAACCGGGACAGCCACAGCGATATCTCAGGTACCACAGGCCACACAAAGCACAAGAAAGTACTCTCTGCTGGTAGTATTTCATAATAAATAAAACTAATAACAATATTACTACGCAAATAACAAGTTATGTTTAATCATGGAGGAAATAAATAAAAATGCCAGTAGAGGTGATTGTTGAATGATTCGTCATTCTACCAGCTTTTATATCAACATACAAATGTACTATTATTATTATTATTATTATTATTATTATTATTATTATTATTATTATTATTATTATTATTATTATTAGCAGACAATTAGAACAGAGTTTAAATAACTAACTAAATAAATAAATAATTAGCGATAGTTTAGGGAGGCTGTAAATAGCCTCAGAAGCAGGACGCTTCTTATATCTAGGCCTATTTTAAAAAAAAATAAGTAAGCAAAATGTAGGTTACGAAGTAAGCGCACTTATGTAGCACATTTTAAATACTATAAATTACCTTCACTACTTGCTGTATATGTCGGCATGTCCCATATTAGGCCTATCTGTGATGATCCCCCCCCAAAAAACCTGGTAGGCCAGGTCTAAATTAATAGGATGGATTTTATGCAAACTATTTGTATTTGTAGGCCGACTTTATTTGCATCAAAGAGTAAGATATTGGTAACTGAGATCAAATGTGCATATTACTAAACACGCCAATCCAAATGCACAGATACAACCTGCTTAATTAACTGATCATAACGCTCAGCACTTCATGTAGACGCAGCTTCTCTCTAAAACGTCCATTTAACTAAAGACAACATAGCGGGGATTTAGTGAAGTCAGGGGATTTCTCCGGGGCGAGTAAAGCATGCTGGATCCCTGGAAAGGTCCCGGAGGTTAACTAAACAAAGGCTGTGCAGGTCGGACCACACCGGCGAGAGCCCTAACCGCTGTGTATCCATCAGAGAGCGCGCCTTGTTAAACTTAACGTAGCGGAATACACTCACTGCGTGTATGTGTGTGTGGATAGTTCAGGCCCTCACCAGTCAGACAGTCTGTGTCAGTGAGTGTGGCTCCTGTGTCCTGTGTGAGAAAGCAGGGCACAGAGAATAAAAGCTGTCTTCATCCTGAAACGCACATCTGGAGCCCGTATGAGCAGTATCACTGCTTCTCAAGTTTAGGTGTAGGTCTATACAGACAAGTCTTTCAGACATGGTTATGCTTACAGGTACGGCTGGTTCTACTGGTAAGACATAATGGTTACAAAATAGGCAGCTAAGACTATTGTTATGGAACAACAATAACCTCTATTTTCCAAATGTGCGCAATTCACTCATTTTGTGAAAAAAAAAAAAAAAAAAAAAACGGATCAGCTTGGGTCACGCGCTAAGTCACTGCGTCACCTTAACAAAAAACAAAATAAAAAAATAAAAAATAAAATATGTGCGTAAAATAAGTTATAAAATGCATGGATTTTAAATGCAACTTCTGCATCAAGAGATGATGTGCTTAACAACAAATATGCTACAGGCTTTAAACGCATGTTCGAAGTAACTGGGGGAGCAATGCACGGCGTTGCATGGCCTCTTTATTTGCTTTTATAAGACTCAATACATTTACTTGATTATTAACCGTAAATAAAAGAGCTAGCATATTAGATTGTATTCATCACTTGGATAAAAATGATTTATGGTCATGGCTAGCACAAGTCAGTGGTCAATGTCTAACGCAGTCTTCTGGTTTGCAGTGGGCATCCCTCGTTACCAGAGCCACTCCTCTGTGTGCGACAGGAAGGACTTTGTGTTGAACTTTAACGGCATCTCCTCTTTTCATCCATCGGCATCAAGCTCATACTACCACCACCATCACCACCACCATCCCCAGAGCGTGTGTCAGGACGTCAAACCTTGCGTCATGTGAGCGCGCGCTTTGTTGGACTTGAAGACAAATATCCACGAGACACAGTGTGACTGTGACCTGAGGACACACTCCTGGCCTTTCCCAGGCATGGTATGAAGGACATCCAAGCGTGCCTTTGCGCCAGAACACGTCTTTACCCGAATATGCACCGAAAAAAAAGTGAATCAATGAAGAAACTCCCGGGGCCTTTCAGAAACCACTTTGCCTTTTCCCAACAAGCCTTAAAGACACTTTTTGTGTTTGCTTTTGTAACAATTATAATATCTGTAATGATGTTTATTTCTGTATAGTAACACACGCGAAGCTTTAAACGTGAACGGCATCAAACCTTGCACTTATTGTATAATCATTTGGCAACTTTTGCCCTGTAAACGGTTTCAATAAAAACCGACAATATTTTTAGGTCCTGTTTTTCCGTTTATTTGCATGTTCACACTAACAGACAATAGTTGATACCTTAGATGACAAACATGAACAGTAGGCCTGTCAATGCGCTCATCACCTGAGGAACGGGGAAAAGCTTGGCGCCCTGTGTTTAAGTTAGAAGACGATGGTTGTAGAAAATTGAGCGGTTGAGCGGTTTCTATAATATAATGTACTCTACATTATATTTATTGGATTATCTGATTATTTTAAATCATGGTAATTTCTTTTTATTTCATTTTATCAGTTATTAGCTGTGTTTAAGCTAGAAGGCAGGAAAAACTCAAATGAAAAATGCTTGTCTAAAAGAATTTCAAATGAGCTTTCCAGTATTTACAAATACAAAAATGTTTATGAAAATGTTTGCTAAACACATATCTTTTACCAAAAGAAGAATTGGATTGCAAACATACAACAATTCTTACCCCACTGCTTTTAGCCACACAAATTAGAGGAATTATTAATACAATAATTTAAAGAGGGTTTTTGTTTGTTTGTTTAGATATCGTTTTCATGTTAACTGTTAAATTCTGCAACATCGCATTCAACTATTTTTGTTTATATAAAAAAAAAAATCAGAATCAAATTGGGAACCTTAAAAGCAGGATCAAAATTTTTTATTATTTATTTTTATCTATTTTATCTACACCTGCTGAGAGCTTTCCCAATTTCGTTGTGTTTTTATCTGACATAATGACAATAAAGACTATTCTATTCTATTCAAATCACATATCACTGAGTGATTCACACACCCATGAATTAAGTATGAAACAGTCCAGATTTAATCCTCACAGGGTGCTGGATGGCAAAGGAGAAATTCAAGTCTGTCAAATGGACAAAAGTTTTTTGAATACATTTTGTAGCTCATCCAAGCTGCTTCTTCAGTTCTGCCGTATGGTTACAGGGTGCATTCTACAAACAATATTTTAAGCACAAAAATACTTTTAGGGGGACCATGTAAAGATTTATTCTGATAGGTCTATTTGCATTTAAATGGTGTTATCAGGGAGATATGTCTTATTATTTCTACATCACTAACTCCCTACCAAACTGTCTACATTTAAAATAGATGTTAAAATGTCCATTTCACCATAAAGAGCCAGATGTTTTTTTGTTCAAGTGATTTTGTGTGTTGTGGCTTCTGAATTAAATACAGTAAACACTGCATCCAAAACGGCCCTTACCTCAGCATAGACATTACTGCATGCAGGGTCTTCCAGTTCAGCCTATGTACGTGGACACTTAGGTTACATCAGTCCACACAACCTATAAACAAGAGTCAAGCATCAGGGAGTATATTTTAAGACACATCAGGGAGACTGCGATATCCACGTCACACACACTTAAGACAAAGCAGACTCAGTTCACTCCATGTGTTTGGGTTAATGTTTCAAATGGTCTAAATAAAAGGCTTTCCAATAAGATGCATCATCCCCACACATTGGAACACGAGAAAATACAAAGCACCAAAACGCTCTATGACAGGCCACTTGTGAGATCTCTTTCTTTGCCCAAAGTCAACCTCATGAATAGCTTGTCTTACGTGATTAGACAATTTTACAGGCGAGTGACCCACAAAAAGCCAACCAGAACTAAATAGAAAACCCTTTGTACTTCGCATTCATAAACAATGGTAACCCTAATTTATGTGTAAAATCATTTGAAGAGATCACCCTGGTCTCACTGAAGTGGCCTCTCACTAAAGCTTTGATCACTTTTGGGTTCATGCAAATTGCATATGGAAGGCACATTTGATACACAGAGTGGAGAGAAACGACCACACGTCAAGAAGAAAAATGTCGTTGGACAAAACTCAAAGGTACTTGTTCTGATTGCATCCATCCAAGGAGAGACACTCAACTTCAGCTGCTCTGTTCACCGACGTGGAAGAGTGAAAAGTGGGGCAACGTCGCCCTCTAGTGTCGCAAAATGTAATTATGCAATTTAGCATTCACACTGGTTCTGTCTGAGTGGAAATAATCGCCCAAGTCAATATTAGGTCCATTGAAATGCTGTAAAATTGGTTGTTGTGAAAACTCTTGAGTTTAAATTGGCTGTAGGTGACAAGGGAAACTTGGTGATTGATTTCTGGGATCAAAAGTGCACTGTGCATCTATAGGGTCAGTTTTTTGGAAGAGGGGTCTACCGATTGGAGATATTAAAGTTTTTGCCTAGAATGTAACAGAGTACGGTATAATACAGTCCTATCTTGCATTTGCTGCTCCACAGATCTGACCCGTAACTTGGATGGCGTCACCCCCTTGTTGCATGAATAGGCTATGTCTTAGTTTCATAAAAGGAGATGGCCTCCAGCAGAAAAGTTGCGCAGTGCATCTTTAAATATATTTAGAAAGTTTAGGCTCTGTTGCCTATAACTTAACATTTACCTTTAAATGTCTAGAAAATTTCATGTGCTGAGTTTCTCCCGGGGGTATCTGGATTAGTCGCTTGAAAAACACACACACACATTTAGGTTATACTTCTGTGTGTTTTTATATACTAGTGTCCTATTACGCACACCGTGGTGTCTTTCCTTTTGACACATTCCTCGGGCTTGTGACCTCTTGTGGCTGGGGTTGGTATGAGTCAATACAAAGGGCCAAATTTTTAGCAAATATGACAATTATACCTAATACATTATTATATGATACTCAGTTGATCATTCAAATACGCTGAATACATGTTTGTATAGTGGTTATGTAACTAAGAATCAAAATACTGCCCAAAAACATTTTAATGTAGCTTCATCAAACTTATTTTGGCCTTAAAGAATTGCTAGACTGTTTGAAATCAGCTTTTAATCAACCAATTTTAAACAACTTCAAGTGTCAGGCCTAATTGTGGTGAAATGTGCTCAGTTCTCAGGTGGATAGACACTTAGATAGAATGTGAAAACAAAAGTTTAAGATGTAGCTGTGTCTTACCGTGTAAATTCTCTGTCTCAATGAAGACTTCTCCCAGAGGCTGTTGGGTTAAAACCTTGACTGAGGTGCAAAGGGGGAGCGCCACGTTGTCCGTTTCATGTGGCCTTGAGCGCAGACCTTTTCCTCAGACCAGTCAGCGCTAACACACATTAATGGCTTGCACATGGGTGATTGGCACGTATTTATTTGAAATCCGTTTCAAATGGGCTCTCTGGCTGTGTGGTTTTGAGGTTCACGAATATCTGTGGAATTCGTTCTGTGTTTAATTAGGCTCCTAATACAAACATGCTCCGTGACATAGACTCTTTTTGTAGGTGCCACGGCCCCTTTCATATTGCACAAAAACATTCATTAGAACTTGCATCATAGTCTTGGAGTAAATTGGCAATAAACATTTTCTTCATATGTGGCTCCCGTGGGGATTATTTAATATGCGCATTCCCAACAAATTCAGTAGATGGCGCTGTAGTTCTACAAAAGGTTTATTGCAACGAAGAGGCTTTTCAGGCCTAAACGTAGAATTTTGGTAGAAGTAGGAAATCTAGTCAACAAATGTATAGCAACCTACACGAGAAATGAAATAAGACATTGCTTTTAATTGGTTGTAAATTTCAAGGACTATTTGCCACAAACAACTAAGGAATAAGATTACATCCCCAATGGAAATGACTTTAATCCACGGTAAGATTTTATGTCGTATAAAACATATATGTAGGCTACGCTTACTGTTCTCACAGCTTGAAGACGCCACAAAAAACACGTTATAGTAAACATTAAAAAAAATAAAAGTCACCATGGTCGGTAGGCCATTTTAAGTGGGTGTTACCCACTGCTGAAATAGGCCTTTGCATTATTGTCTCCGACCACTAAGAGGCATAAGAGGCTCATTTAATTCTCCAGGCCTGTTTAAATGTGTCTTAAAATTTAGCCTATTAATTTACCAAAGATATTCCTATTTTCTAGAGCTTTATCTCGTGCGTAAAGTTTAACCATATGAACTATACCATCAGCCTGCCCAGGGACCACAGGTGGAAATCAGCATTTGTGCTACAACGTGGTACAATGCATCTCTCCTGTGAAGGTTAATATGTATTGTGCACTGTCCTTGTCTCATAAAATAAATAAACTAAATAAGAAACTAATATCTTACATGTGTAAAATTGCGAATATTTAAAAATCAAGGTACTCACGGGCTTAATAATAATGAGTGTAGTCTATATCATGTAGGACATGGATCTAGACATTAAAACGAAACTTTTGGACTTTATAATGCGCGTATTATTAGGCTGCGTGTTATATTTTTGTGCCAGTGCGCAGTCGCGGAATGGTTTGCGTCGAGTGAAGAGGCCTGAGCGTTTGTTTCGCGACGGTCTCCCACGCTCACGGACACGGCGACACATGCAAATGGAACAACAAAGAGTGAGTGATAAATGAGACCCTCTCACACATTAACACAGACTTATCACCACAGCATCGTTTGGCTCTTGCGCACATCCTCCTCCTGCTGTTCCCCGTCAGCCCCATTACCTGGATTAGGGATTGCAAAACATTTGTTTTCCTGAGAATTCCTGAGAACACCACCCAGAGCAAATTTATGAATAACATCGAGGAAAAAGGGTAGCGCACGAAGTTTTTTTTTTTTTTTTTTTTTTTACTTTGCTGTAGTCAGTAAACGAGACCATTTTAGGGTGTCCAAAATTACAGGCCCCTTACATTAGCCCTTAAATGGTTTATAGAAATTAAAAACACACCAACCATTTAAAGTCCGTGTTGTCTCTGGTGTTTTTATTTCCCACTGTCATAAAGCACAGATAAATAAATAAATCCTGAACCAACAAAGACAGACCCCTTCGCCCCAATTGTTACTCTAAAGTCCTAACCCAGCCCCTTGTTGTTTTATGGAATCCACATAAACCCTCCTGTCCGCCTCCTGCGTGGGGCCCAGATGAGCCCGTGGGCTGATGGCTGTGCTGACACCCGCTCAGTGTGAACGACATTTGGAGCTTTAACTCTCAAACACCTGATATCCACCCGCAGCGCAAATCTCACACGTTCAGGGCCAAACGACGTTCATTTAGGCTTTAATGAGTTTCCACAGGCACTGCGTGGGGGGCCGTGCGCTTTCATGTGTTTATTCAGAGGCGCATCCGACTGAATACATTGGTCAGTGGTCACACCTCAGGCCTCATTAGAGACCCACACGATTTGCATTATGGGAATAAACAGCTGCAATACACTACGCTGCGGTCAAAGTGCTGGGTTTGGTTTGCTTTAATATGTAGTTGATTGTTTTTTTCTTGCCATGAAACATGTTTAGGCTACATGCGGGCACGACATGGATATTGAAGAAAAAATACTCTTTGCTCTGCTGGACCTAAATGTTATCATGGAGTATAATAGAGTGGTGCTAGGGGCCTATTCGCACCAGTTTAAATGGCCTAGTGTCTGCCAAGCCTATCAACTTAAGTGATAGAAAATATGTATTTTTTACCAATAGTATAATAATAATAATAATAATAATAATAATAATAATAATAATAATAATAATAATAATAATAATAATGTTTGATTGCTTTCATCGAATCGATGAGTAATTAAAGTCATTAAGTGTAGTGCTGCTCACGTCCTTCAGAGCGCTTCAATATCTCCAAAAGTCTTAAGGAGTAAAAGGGAGGAGTGAATTGAGGAAGGGGGAACTTTTATCAGTTTCCACAGGTTCACTCCATCTTCCAATCGGATGCTGGAGCGCGCGGAGGGAGGGAGGAGCAGCGCGAGCAGCCAAAAGGGAGGAAAGAATGTCGAAGCGTAAAGAAGAAAAAAAGTCCTCGTTGAGCGTGGAGCTAGAGACTCGTCAGAAGCTGGAGTGATCCTAATGTTCAGAGCAGTGCGCACGGACACACTCTAGAGGACTATCAGGAGACTGTCCACAGGCAGGATGCAGGCGCGTTACTCCGTGTCCAGTCCCAACTCACTGGGTGTAGTGCCTTATATCAGCAGCGAGCAGAGCTATTACCGGACCGGCGGAGGCGGCTACACGGGAATGCCAGCTCCCATGACCATGTACTCTCACGAGCAGTACCCTGCCGGCATGGCGCGCGCCTATGGCCCCTACACGCCTCAGCACCACCAGCCCAAAGACATGGTAAAGCCGCCCTACAGCTACATCGCGCTGATCACCATGGCCATCCAGAACTCTCCCGAGAAGAAGGTCACACTGAATGGCATCTACCAGTTTATTATGGAGCGTTTTCCCTTTTACCGAGACAACAAGCAGGGCTGGCAGAACTCAATTCGCCACAACCTCAGCCTTAACGAGTGCTTCGTTAAAGTGCCACGTGATGATAAGAAGCCAGGCAAAGGCAGCTACTGGACCCTGGACCCGGACTCGTACAACATGTTTGAGAACGGGAGCTTTCTACGACGCAGAAGGAGATTCAAAAAGAAGGACGTGCTGCGCGAAAAGGAAGAGCGAGATTCACGGCAGAAGGAGCCCCGGGCTCTGAGTCGGGACCAAGATGTTCCGGGCTCACAGCCTGTTCGGATCCAGGACATTAAGACTGAGAATGGGAGCTGTACGCCGCCGCAGGCCACGTCCCCTGCTTTACACGCGGTGCCAAAGATAGAGAGCCCAGACAGCTCCAGCTCCAGCGGTGCTTCAACAGGCAGCCCGTCCGCGCGCTCGCTGAGTATGGACGAGCAGCAGCACGCGCATAACCAGGCCACGGTACAGGGCTTTTCTGTGGACAACATCATGACCTCACTGCGAGGCTCCCCTCATGCTGACATGTCACCGCCACTCGTGGCATCATCGCGCACAGGTATGTCCCTGTCCCTGAGCTACTCTCCCGTACAGACATACAGCAGTCCCACGCCATGTGCGCAGAATGTAATCACAAACTCTAGTAGCAGCACATATCACTGCAACATGCAGGCCATGAGCCTTTACGCAGGCGTGGAACGAGCGGCCAGCATACCCCCGACCACTGCGGCTCTAGACGAGGCCTTACCCGAGTACTGTGTGACCACCACGGCAAACAGCAGCCCCAGCAGCCTGAGCCAAGAACACATCCCACACCACGCGCACCAAGGTCGGATCACGTCCTGGTACGGAGACCTGGGTCACCTGAGCTACCCAACCTCACAGCAGCAGAACTTCCACGCGATGAACGGGAGTAACAGCTGCCAAATGGGCTTTCCGGGACCCGGACAGTCTCTGTACCGTGCGCCAGGGGCCTTCGTCTATGACTGCAGCAAGTTCTGACCTACGCGCATATAAAGCTTGCGCACCCGCTCTGTATTTTTACTGTTAATGGACAAGAGTTTTTAATACAAGACGTGTTTCACCTAGGACACGTAAGTCTCTCTGCTTTATTCCAAACAGTTACAGACTGTAAATTAATCTTAATAGTAATTTATTTTAGATGGAAGGGAGTGGTCAGAGACTCGGAGGACCAAATACTTTATAATGTCTCTGCAGTCACACTATGAACTAAGTGCCTATTGTTGTATAGAAATAGACGGACTGTGTAGCTCAGTATTTTATTCACTCTGTTCATGTTCAAAAGGCATTACGTTATGTTTCTTAATAAAGCGCCTCTATTTGAGATACATTGGAGTGATGATTATTAGCCATAAGCAAAGCTTTCATGAATAGGCTATTTCAACGACTTGGTAGCAAATGGTGGATATATATATATATATATATATATATATATATATATATATATATATATATATTTATATTTATATTTATATTTATATTTATATATATATATATAGTCTGCAGAAAATGTTTTATTTTTTTATTTTTGCTGTATTGTTTTAGGCTATCACCTTGCCACAAAACACAGATGACTGTCGTAATGCTGCCCAGTGAAAATAATGTTTTATACACACATGACATCATGGGAATTATAAATATAAATATAAGGAATTATACCATAATATTATATAAAATAAAGGTATTTCAAAATACATTTTGAAAGTCCTCATCGCAGGACTTTCAGAGCAGTGTGGGAAAAATACACATTTTACTACAGGCGCCTTCAGAGTTAAACTTGGACTGATTTTATTCCGTGGAATACAGGTCTGATTTTAGCATGCGCCCTGTTTGTTTATTGTGTTCACGTGGGGTGCAGGCAGTAAACAAACCCACGTGCTTGAGACGCGTCTTCTACAAACACCAGGCCACTCTCCTTTGTTCCTGAGCTTTGGTGTCACTGCGCACAATGACACTGTATGACAAGCAAACTGGATATCACCTTTTTACGCACACAGTTAAACGTCAGAATGACGTTCTGCTCGTGTTACGTGGACTTCTAACAGAATCTGTGGGGGAATCAGTCTTCTGTGTTTGCGTGTCCATTTTATTTGCGCTCTCGGGGGATTTAATATTGTCTCAGTCAACTGTTGCTTTTCCAAATATATATATGTGTGTTTTTTATACTGAAACCAAATTACAACAGTATATATCCTACAATTTTTTACTAACAAAACATCTAATTTGGTATTGAAAAATAAAAATAGCACAGAGGATTGGTTAGAATTTCACTAGAAATTAATTGGCAATATAAAGACTTGTATTCATGTTATCTAATATATTTTACAGTATATTCTGAGACATTTAATAATAATAATAATAATAATAATGATAATAATAACAATAATAATAATAATAATAATAATAATAATAATAATAATAATAATAATAATAATAATAATAATAGGCTAAGTAATGATTTAAAAAAAACAATAGGCTAAAACTAAACTCTTTACGCACGCATACGCGTAATTACATCCCAAATTGACAGACGTTTGTTTTGTGTCAGTATGCTCATATCAAGCTGACTGACAGGACTTTTCTCCCCTTGGGCAATCAATATATGCTATATAGCGTCTCTTTTCTTTTTCTTTTTCTTTTTTTACAAAGGCCTTATTGTGATTCATAGCCCAATAAGGTATGCGGGGGACGCGAAGGAAAATCATGACAGGACAGTGCAAGATAGTGCGAGGGCATCCAGGTCACCAAAAGATGTCAACATTACTATGGCTGAAGGAAAACGAAGTGAGAAACGGCACTAGAACTTGCAATTTTACGACCAGAGATGGATCATATGGGATTTATAAAGTTGTTGACTCGAAATAAAAGGCCCCAGGCGGAAAACATGTCCCTCAGTCTGGAAAAAAAAAAACTCGGATTAAACGCGTATGCGTAATGCTGTTGTTGCTGTTCTGGTCCCAGGTGTGTATTTCTTTGTGCAACACAAGTAAAGAAGAGGGTAGACGTGCTCCTGACAGGCCCCTTTATCCTCCAAGTACAAAAGAGCAGCACGAAGGAAACGCAGAAAGAAAGAAAAAAGGATTTACATATCTGTTTTTATTATTTAAGAAAGATGGGAAATGTTCCGTTAAACTTAAACTCTTTCCAGAATTTTGCACATTAAGAAATTTAAATGAAATAAATATTCTGAATGAATTAAAAAAGAGGCAATTGTAGTTGTTATCTGACTTATTTGGACTTCTGAGGCAACAAAAAGTGAAACATAAAGTGGAGATTTTCGTCTTTACGCAGGCCTATTTGGGGATCAGTTTGGGCGCAGAAGCGCAACTTAACACCCGACGCTTCTCTGCGTAATTATAGACCTCCGCATAAAACAGAGAAGTCTGTTTATACGCAGAAAAATATTTTGAGAAGTTTGGACCAAAGGCTGTTTCTGCGTGAGTTTTGTGAAATTCTTATTAGAATCAGCCCCTTTACACTTTGAAGTTTCAATAAGTTTCTGGGTGAAAACGAAATGAAATAAAAAATAAATAAAAAAAATGAAAAGGAAAAATGGAACCATAGCTGCTTCCTAAATTTAATTTTATTCTGACAATGACTTGGCTTTAATTTAACAGAATAAAAATAAATGAAATATACAATCTACAATCACCTAAAAGTACCTGTTTTAGAATATTTTATGTTGCCAATAATGCCTTGATAAAACAGTGAAAGAAAACATTAACAAAAACACTGGCTGGTCATTTGTAATGTACATCTTTAAGAGGGAACCAATAGTTTCAACTCCGCGCCTGCAAAATACATAATTATATTAATCTATAATAATAATGTTTTCTTTTAAAAAGCCATTTCCAGAGCAGTTCTAACCCCCCTGTGGCTCTCTGGTCCAGACTGTGGTCATCTCATGAGCTCAAATGGACTGTAAAAGCTGCTAATCCTCTGTAGATGTTTGTAGAACCGTCTAAAAGGCCCTGCACTTGTGTAACATCTCCGTCCAGATCTTGATGCGTTTGACTTTATTTTCTTGCCAACATTAAAGCTGCAGAGAGCCGTGTGATGGCTGCTGTGGTCTGCACCTGTGAGCGGCTCTGAGGCAGCCTGACCGAGCGCCGCGTGTGTTTATGAAGGCCACATCTGCTTCTCATCGGAGCTCGGACCCCAAAGCAGCACTACAGCTTCAGGCTCTGACGTCCTGGAGGTGCTGTCCTCAAAACACCGAGTCCCACCTTTCTCTCTCTCTCTACAGGGCACATACACACATGCAGGGAGCTGTAACTATGTCCCGAGGCATTCAAAGGATCATGGGAAAATACAGTTAATGCTCTATAAATGCATCTACTGTTTTAAAATACTTAAGTGTCACTGGGATTAGCTAGTATTGTGCGTAACTTTGTGCGATGAGCAGGGGTCAGAAATGATTTGTAACACTTGTGTGTGTGTGTGGGCCATAGAAACAGAGATAGTTTCAAATTAAAAGGCTTTTGATTCTCATCACAACATATTTTTTATAGCTTGCTTTATGCCATTTCCCCATTAGGAAAATCTTAACATTGTTGCCAGCGCGAGATAAACACAGAATTACAAAGATAAATAAAACAAATATTATTTTATGGGCATGTGGGCATACCTTTCCAAGAAGCTGTATTGTATTTCCTTTTATTTAACATTTTGTCTTTCCGCTCTGTTTTTTCCTAAGTTTTGACTATTAGTAAACTGTATATTACTATATATATTATATTATATACACTTATATATTTTTAAAAGAAAGTCAGATTAACTTTTTCTTAAATTGAACTTTCAGGCAGGTAGTGGCTCACTGTGTTGGTGCCAATGTCAACATACAGAACTGGAGTCGAGTCTTTGGGGTTTAGGATCCGGTAAAAAGCTTTACCTGTCAAACACTGAAACCTGCACAGAAAGAACAGCTGGACAAAAGGAAAATGTGCACAGTAAATAATTAAAGACATCATTTAGATTAAAAAAAAGGCATTTTACTTGTATCAAATTTTCTCAGTTGCAAAACCTTCACTTAATTTACAGTAGTATGATTACACTACATATTTTCTCTCTTGAAATGTAATGCACAAAGGCCATACAATTTACCCATAACAACAATAAACAAAACATAAATACCCATTCAGTCAATTCTATAGATACAACATGCTCTGGAAAAGCAGTTTGACACGAAAAATCAGGAGATGGCACAAAGAAAACAAACAATTGCATCAAGTTATAAGGAAAAAAGACACATACGATTTACTTCATTTGGAAAAAGAAATGTTCTGGTCCCTGCCCTGGGGGTCAAAGGTCACCTCTGGAGTGTCACATGGTACAGTTGTGCCGTTGGCGCTCAGGCGTTGGGGTTGTTCTTCATGAGCTCGATGTCTGCTTCCACCATCTCCTTCACCAGAGCCTGTTACAACAACAACATGGGTGGAAGGACAATTTAAATCACATTAAAACTTGTCTGAGAAGTTTTAACATTGAATTGAAAGTATAACAAAAGTATAATGTATTTTTTTTTTTTTTCTATGAACATCTAAAATAACTATTATAAATTGTTTGCCAAATGTAAATATACTTTTTAGTATAGATTCGATACAACTATTCTACTGTATTTTGATGAAAATTCCTAATGTAGTATTTAGACTGAATAAGAAATTAAACCTTTGATGAAAATGTATGTTATAAATTAGTCTTGTAATCAAAGGCTAATCCTAATTTAAAATAACTTATTGAGTATATTTCTCTACAAAAATGTGTTTTGTTTATTTTAAGAAGTTAGAAAATTTCCATCATGGCGATGTTGTTATGCAAAAAAGACTAGCATTGCGTTGAAGGAAATTTAACTGCCAGCAATCATATCCGAGTCAGACTTTCTCTTTTCCAAGGTAAAGAAACCAGGAACTGCAACTGCAACTTTTACTACTACTTCACGTGTGGCTGTTTTGCATCGTGAAAATAGACCATTAAAAAAATAAATAAAACACCACAGCTATCTCTGTTATTTCTCCCATTTTGTACCTTTGGAGTTAATATGCTGAACATTTTTTTTCAATACACACAACATGAAGCTTGCACCAGGAATGTCCAAACAAATACATACCTCAAAAGTCACCCGTGGCTTCCAACCGAACTTCTGATACGCTTTGGAGCTGTCCCCTTGAAGAAAGTCCTGCAAAGATGAAACAAATTATGAAAATATGTTCTAGAGAATTAAGATCTGGCAGTCCTGAAGTGTAAAGAAAGACACAATTTTAAAACATCTCTTGGGTATGAGAGAGTTTGGGAGGTCATAGAGTCTCCCTGGCCATCAATCCGCAGAGCCAGCCCCCAGCGCAGATCCCGACCCTCCACCCCCACTCACCCCCTCTCACCCCCACCTACCCCACCTACCCCACCCCACCCGGTTGCTGCCAGATCTTGATGAATTGTGGGACTCTGGTGGTGCGACCCCTCCTCCTCAGCCCCTCACTCATTTCGCCTCCTGTTGAGTTTTACTTCGAGTTCAAGATCCAGAGAGACCAGCTGAGGACCACCAAAGAACCAGGAAAGCAGTACCCCACAAAAAGTTGCGGCTACATGTTGTTTGTTATGTATTTGGGGATTATCTTTAAAGGCGCTCTACCTGATTTTTGATGTCTTAAAAAGGTGAAAAAGAAAAAGGAAGTAGTTCATGTTAAACAGTTTGCAGTGGTCTAAAGTTATTCCTCGCTTAACTTATGTATTCCAAGTACCAAATTATTCACCACGATGAGTTTAGAAGCACTTTTCACTACTTTCAGGGGGCATCAAGTAGACCTGTCACGATAACTTCTATACTGACATTATCGTTCAATATATGAAAGCTGGAACAATATTTTTTGGGGTCCATATTTATCATGTGTACAGTTTCTTTGCACTACTGGGAAATCTTGGGTTAATTTTTGACTCTATGATAAGATTTAAGATGTAAAAAGTTGAATACATAAATTCTATGACTCATTACAGATGTAAACTAAGTATTAAAGTACTTTCAGCTCATGATTTTGTAACAATATTATAGATTTAGTATAGTTTTTGCAGTTTAAATCTGCTCTGTTATATTAGTTGCATTAATTCGTTTCAATATTATTGTCTATATTTACAGCAATATATCAAAGTTCAACATTTGTTATCATGACAACACCAGCATCCTAACAGTACTTCCTCAGTTAATAACAGCTTTATATTTGGATGCAAACAGCTCTTGGGGACAAAATTAGTCATTTAATTTCATCCCCAAGTGCTTTTGTAGTATATCTGTACTGGAGCAAGATGAACTTTGCTCAAATACATGCGGGGGGGAAAAATCAGGTACAGCAACTTTGTACCTGAAGTGGAATGATCATGTTTTATCATATCTGGTTTTCCTTTCACTCTCAAAGCTGACAGAAAGAAAGAAAGAAAAAAAAAACGTTAATCAAAACTTAAAAGTGAATTTGATAAAAATCTTGGTTCATGGTTCACGCTGCCATGCAAGACAAACTGGCTCGACTTGAAATCCCCCTTGAAGTATGATGTATGACTATTGTGAGATATTCCATGATTTAGGCTTTGCACTTACGCTGCAAAAAGGAATACATGGATACATTTTAAATACTCAAATAAAGAGCATTTACTTTATTCGAGTAGATTAGATTTGACAAGTGAAATCAGCTGCCAGTGCTATACGTATTTGTTTCTTGATTCAAACGACATACGATTTAGTTTCTTATTTTAAGTGGGAGAGTTGTTGTTTTTCTTATCTTTATTTCTTTCTTATTTTTATATCTTTACTTTGTATTTTAAGCACAAAAGGGCTTGTTCCATTATGAAAATTGTTATGTTATTTACTCAAATCAAATTAACATTTTCTTAATTCAAGTCATTTTAACGTGGAAAGATTTTGCTTTTTGAAGTAGAGGTGAGAGGATTTTTCTCTCATTTGTACAAGTTTAAAAGCCTTAAGTCTATTTACAAATGTTTTAAATTTTGTTAATACACTGGCAATGCATGTTTATTTATTTTTTGATCAACATTTTAGATTTTAATAATATCTGACAGCAATCAAGATCTCCCTGTCTTGAGCTGGACTCATGTTGTTTGCTCTGCCATTTGCAAAGGTAAAGTGGCTTAAATTCTTGCTTGAATTCTTGCACAACAACTGCACAACTTAAAACCTTCTTGAAATGAAAATACCAAAGAGGAATGGAATATTTTCATTGCAGTCAAATATGTGCTACAAAACATAACAATAAAAAACAATAAAAACAACATATGTATAAAACAGAAACTAATAAAATATGGTAAAATGTCAACATCTCAAACTATGTGGAAGATTTTGCGCTTTGTGTTGCATTTTTGTATATGAAAAGCGCTCTATAAATAAAGTTTGATTGATTGATTGAAGATACTTGGAAAGTGGAACGTGACGAACCTGGGTTTAGCTGGACCAGAAGATGTGGTTTTCGTATTTTTATGTATAATTCCATCCCATATTATCAAAAGCAGAGACGCATTAAGTATCTGACACCGCTCCTCTTGAAAATGTCTTTTCTTTGTAATCTTATGACAGAGGAACGCTCGGAGGCAAACGTGGCATAGCGGGGGCTTTTGGAGCACAGGGACCCAGAGCGGAGCCTCAATAGATTTCACATAACACAATACACTGAACACACACATGCAGACAAGTATAGGCCCGACTTCACAACTCGTATCACAGGGCTACTGCTAAAACCTGGTTGAGAAAGAGGTGAGGAGGCATTTTTAACCAAAGTATGAAAGCAGAATAAACAGCTCTTTTGCATGTGAGAAGCTTTATATTACCTCAATCCATTTTTGGCTCCCCACAGCCTATAACGGGAAACATTTGCAGACTAATTATCCAAAGAAATTAGACATAATTTATCATGGGGCTGAATGCAATTATTATAGGTTGACTTACTCCACAATTACATTAAATAATCCACTTTCGTCATAATTATATTGATTAGAGCTGGTAATGGAGGATGTTCATTTTCAAGCGGGTTGAAAAGGAAACTGCAGAAAACCTTGTCACGAAACGCCTTTCACTGCGAGCGTTCATATTTGGGGGGATGTAATGAAGGGGGAGTCACATGGTTCTAACGAAGCTTTGTGATTGGCTGCTTCATACCAAAGAGGCAGGTGTGATGAATTGTCGATCTTTTGGTATCTGACTGTAGGAATCTGAAAAATAAATGAGCTGTAAAAACTGGACGAAGGCCTATGTTAGATAAGGCGTTTTCTAAGGCAACACATGTATGAATACATGCGTGCATTTAGTGTTAAGATCACAGCACATGCAATACAACTAAATAGAAAAGTCCACAGATACGCTTAATGTTGATCTATAAATAGCATACGAGTAAACTGTGAATTTTAATGGGGTGTTTTTTAAACTAAAAGCATTTGGTATTATCTGATAATTATAAAACAAACTGGGTTATTGTACAAATAAATATTAAAAACTTGAGTCAATTTAATTTGTTCCACCTATAAAAAAAATTGTATTTGTTTTGTAAATGCAATCATACATTACAGTTTAAACATACTTACATTGAAAAACCATGGTTAGTTATTATTATTTTGTGATATATTAAATATTTTTTGCACACAAATACTGAGAATGAAGAGTAGCTTTACACATGAAGCACTACTACAAGTATTAGAAGTAAGGTTACCATATAGTGTGCGAATGTAATGGTCATATTGCCTTGTATCCACATTAAATCGTCTATCATCAGTGGTGCGCTGTAAAAGATTCCACTCAGACTGGAAGCCCAACATCTGCTGAAACCTGACGCTGCACTGCCAAGTCCACTCCTCGGCACACCAGCGCACACTTCATAATCCAGGAAGTTAATCCCAGAGCCTGGCTTCTCTCACCCGGGTTTTGTGCAGGTGACAGACTATCTCACCCTCCCAAATCCCTCTGTAAACCGCCAGTGCTCACTGGATACAGGCTGCTAACAAGAGCGCTGTGCAGACAAGTCAAGTCACCCCAAACTGAGCATGTAGCCAATAATTCAACATGAACTGTTAACAGATGGGGGAACAATATAATCTTCATGTGGATCCGATTTGGAACTCGAGCCAGTTTTTTGGCACATCCTGTTTTATGCAGTGAGGATGCAAACAAGTTTCCCATTGTCAACAGTGAGTAAAGATAATTTGTTAATGCTTGAATAGTGCATGTCATGTGTAAGGATAGCAATTTTTATGTCACTTTGAATGACTGATGAATTTCAAATGCAAATGTTAAATGTCCCAGGAAATCATTTGAATACTCAAATGGGATCTAAACGGTCAAAGTGGGACATTCTACATTAATTAAAGCTGAGATGTAATTTCCAGATGCACAGATATACGGTAATATAAATTAATACATAAGATTCTAATTAAAGGTGCACTACGTAACTTTTCTGGGGGAGACCTGCTAGCAAATTATGTAATTCCTGGAATGTTCTACAGTATGGTACTAAACTATCTTGCATTTACTATATTTTTCAGACAATAAGTCACACTTTTTTTCAGGGTTTGGGTGGTCCTGCAACTTACACTCAGGTGTGACTTATATATTACATTTTTTATACTGACAGTCCATAGACTAAATATATGAATCCTATATGTGAATCAAGGAAAAAAAAAACATTTTTTTTTTTTTAAATTTGGTTTTAGAAACAAATAATAAAGAAAATGGTTGTTTTTTCGTTTTCTTATTTTTGGCTCTATATTGAAAAACGAACGAATGATACATGGATTCTTCTCTATTGGGTTGTTTTTATTACTATAACTTCTAAATGTTGGTTCTTGGTCTCTGATTTTATAAAATAAATTTCCCCAAAACTTATAGACTTATAGTCCAGTGCGACTTATACTTGTTTTTTTTTTTCTTTTTCTTCATTGTGCAGTTTTTGGTTGGTGCGACTTATACTCGAAAAATATGGTATTCAATTACGGTGCTTTTTTTTTTTTGCATGCTTATTGTGAGAAGGGTGACCTCTCCATAGATGTGACATGTATTTTAGCCTAATGGCGTCATCTGCTTATCTCCAAGGTAACTAGAGGTGAGTAGAGTAAACAAAAATTGTACTCAAGTAGGTTTCTCAAGCAGAAGTTCAAAGTAGTAATCCAACAGTACAAAGGTAAGTAAAATGCCATATGGACATTTTTAAACAAAGCAATAACAACAAGCACATGGCGTACCCTCTCACAGAAATACTACAGTTTTATTTCATTCAATTCAAGTTCCTTTTCTTCTATGCCACTCAGAACATGAAATTACAAACCTGATCTTTGTCCGTTCGAAATCTGGATTATTTTTTATTGAGAACTGGACCAAATCTCCCAAACACAAAGATCACTAATATTACTCCCTTCATCATAAAGCTGGCAAACTCCACAGCCTTTCACACTCCCCCTGTCAGCCTTTTCGCTCCAGACACCCGCACCCTAATAAAAATGAGAAACCATAAAAGTAATCCTTGCAAATGTACAAGCCAGCGGGACAAATAGAGTGTGATCATGCTCCATAAAGCACACAGGCAGTAAAAGGCACTCTATGCAAGCATTTGACGCAAAGGAATTCTGCTATCACTGCAAGACCTATCAATAAATCATACCGCAAACTGGAATTGAACCCCCAACCCCAAACTCAGGTATCCAAAGCACCTCAATTTCAACACTGAAAAACTGTCCCTAAAAATCATTTATTTTTCCAGCCCTCTCCAATCTCAAATGTTCCCAAGAAAGCAGTGTTGCATGCTGGGAGTCTGTGATGTGGTTTTGGACGTCCAGTTAGTAGCATCTCTGGCATTTGTACAGTGGCGTGCATACGAGGGACTTCAAAGTGTGTGAGATAGAGTGGACAGAAAAGGCTGTGAGAGCTCGGGGTCTCCATGTCCCCAGATGTTCCAGACCAGACCGAAATTGGGTGAACTTTGACCTTGCTGGGGTTTAAGTGGACGCTCTCAACTGTGATCCCAAGCTTTTTATACCCATGACAGAGTAGAATGAGGACACAATGGAAAAAGTAGATTGTGGTTTGACGTCAGTGCTGTAGGAGGAGGAGGAGGGTGCGTCCAGGTGTGGGAGAGTGAGAGAGGGAGGAAGAGATAGAAGAGAAAGAAAGAGAGGTACGCAGATGGGGGTAGCAGTGAAACCGGTCCTCAATCAAAGTGCAAATCTGTCACTGGTAAATTTACAAGGGTTCTCCAACAGTATTCACTCAACATGTGATGACATTTTGAAGTATACTGATGAAAAAAATATAAACAATAAACAAAAATCCTAAAGCAGGATTATCCCCAAACCTCTGCTAAAAACCCTTTAGACCCCTTAGTAGTTAGTTCAAATCTATGAGTCAAAAAAAAGTTATTTATTTAACACTCTACAGCTCATATTTTAACATAGTACAGAAAAATACCAAAAAGTTCCCTACTAGTACAAAGAAAAGGTAACCATGGTAAATATTGATCACCAAAAACTATTGAGCATCTAACATATGTCTAATAAGTTTATTAGTAAGTAAGGGGGTAGTAACGGTTGCTTCTCCACAGATACGACCTGCAGCTTGGCGAGAGGCATCGCCTGCTTGTCTCCATGGAGATGTACAAGTTTAATGCCATACTTTGAAGCATTTCCAGGTAAAGCAACAACATTGATGGAGATAAGGATGTGACAGGCCCTCAACAGAAAAGTTACACAGTGCCCCTTTAGCCATTTGCTATTGGCTTGTTTGTGTTTTTAGTTTTAGGATCCCATAAAAATGCACTAATCTGCTTTAGTTAGTTTATTATATTTAGTGCAAATGTAAATAGAGTTTAGAATTGTAGCTCCATATTTCTTACATGTGGCAAAAGTCTCGAGGAAACAAATCAACATTATCCCCTTGCTGTGAGAGTTCAAAGGTCAGGTCCAGTATGTGGACCATGGAAAACGCAGTGAGAAAGAGTTATAGCTCAGGTTTCCTTCCCTGACTCCCCATGAAGAGCAGCCCTCACACAATGTGCCCAGTGACCTCTAAGGGGTGGCCCTGTCACCCTGACGGCCGCCGCAAAGCTAGAAAATCTGACAAGGACCATCATCACCTCTTCAAAATCACTACATGTCAAAAACGCAGCAATATCAACATTTTACTGTGTAGCAATAATCTTGAAGTGTGAAAGAAATTCATTTTTACTCCAAAATGTCCACAAATTATTATTCAGTAATTTTTAGATATATTAAAACAAAAGGTGTACTTAATAAAAATAATAATAATAATGTTGGTTGCACTGAAATCAACCATTTATTTAGTGTTCCACAACAGAACAGATTTTATCTTAATATTTCTCTCGTAAAGTACACAAAAATATTAAGATTGTTGATATAGCAGTGTATTGACAACACAGGGCTTATAAGATAATATGGAAATTGTTGTTTTGGCAAACTAGAAAATTGATTAATACCACCAAAAATATACATACACATACACATTTGTTAAAAATAAAAACATAACTCAAACTTTCATTGTAATCTCAGTACTTGTACTGTTTGTATTTAGTTTTATCTTTTCTTAATTGCGATACTTGAGTGTCAACCAAAATTATGTACAGTTGAACTGTAGCATTTCAGACATATTGCAAAATATTATCTAATTATTTTAATAGGGATAATCTAATAAAATGTCAACTTTTTTTTTTCAATATGGCCCACCTCAATTGCCACTACTGTACTATAAAAAGGTCCAAAAGCCATGTCTTCCTCCAGCCATCATTAGCTGTCTATCTCTGGCCTGCCGCGTTGATTACTCTCCATCAGCGCTCATTAAAATTCCTGGGGGAGCTCAGTGATAAATATTTACTCGTTTGAGGACACACTCCACACACTCCACACGCTGAGGAGGAGTCAAGGGCCCCAAGCTCCGGCAGCACAAACACAGCACAGAGCAGGGAGCTGTGGACACGAGAGCCACTTCATATCAAGATATCTGCCAATTTATGGGCCTCGCTGATCTGTGTTTTGTTTTGGAGTGTATTGTGTGTCAGAGGAGAGAAGGAAACGTATGTGGAAATAAATGCTGTGTGGAATATAGGTTTAATTGTTAGTGTATCTCTGTTATAACGTTTAACAGAGACAGAGATAAATCTGTGGGCCCAAGATTTAGAATTTAAATTTTAGATTAAAGGGCTCATATTACACTATTTTTTAAGGTTGTTTCCCACACTTGGAGTTCTTTTTGTTTCATACACACATGTTAAACACACAAACCTGCATATTTAGTCTGAGTTCTTTTCTCAAACGGAAAACACTCTGTTCCACCTTGTGATGTCATGTGGAAATACAGGAAGTGCCCTACACCGTTCACTAGAATCATTTGGATAATTTCAGTGATGGAATTTTCAATCTCTACTAAACAAAAAGTGAAAGGTAGATGCTAAAAACTTTAAAACTATCGCTTCATGACATCACAAGGTGGAACAAAGCATTTTGAGCTGTGGTGATGTAGACTAATAATGCAATGTTACTCAAACTTGTGTAAATTAAACAAAACACAACTCCAGGTATGTTTTTTGAGGAGACAACAGCATTCTCACATGGATTAAATCTCACAAAAGTAAATTTCGTTTAATATAGGACCTTTAATGTATCAAAAATAGAAGTCATTTTAAGAGATTGTTCAGTGCATTTAAAATGTGCGGATTCAGTTGTTTCTCTCTCATGGTTCAACATCAGAGTGAGAGAAACATAAAAAGGCTTTGTATTGTGTTGTTTTTTCCAGCCTGTTATAGTTCTGACCCTTATGACTACTGTTCCACCAATCTACCACACCGCCCCTCTCTCCCTTGCTTCCTATAACCGAGGACGGGAAATACATTTGAATTTGTGCAGTCAGCAAAAAGGCACAAACCCAAAGTGGGAAGTTTCGGGAGGGGCCTCTTGTGGAGAGGTTAAGGTGGGGGGTTTACAGGGGTTACAGTAAAGTAGTAGACATACAAGTAGACTTGTATGTTTAGTCTATATGAGGGTATAATATCATATGGTGTAGCAGTCATGCCCTGAGTGTGAATTTCTATCAGCAGTGACGGTTCTCATGTTTCAGCAGCCTTCAAAGCTAATCTGGCACTTCTAAACAATATTCTTCTAACATTCTTTACAATCCGATAAATGGAGCCAGAATGAACAGAAGGTGTTATCCAGGCTTAGTCTGATTGTTGTGTAATTATAGAAGAAAAAAGACCTGTCTGGGCCTTGGCTCCGGAAAAATGCATTAGGGACTTTACAACTATACAGGGGAAAATGGCAAATATAATTACAACTAATTCCTGTATTTATAGGTTTGAGTTTAGTCCAGTTTATTTATTTATTTTTGGCAAAGCACATATATGCAAATGTAAACATGTAAAGCATTAAAGAATCAGAATCAGAATCAGAATTACTTTTATTCATCCCCGAGGGGAAATTTTCTAAAAAAATCTGGGAGAATCTGTTCTTTGTTATTTTATTTCAAAAAAACATGTGGGCCTGCAACTGAACCTTGAGGTGCTCCGTCTGCACTTGAAAGATATTTGTTTTTTAACACATTAAAGTATTTCCAGTGTCCTAATGAGTATAAATTAGATATATATCAACATTTATAATATGATGATTGCAGTTTTGGAAATTTTGAAAAAAATACAGTGTTGAGTATATCATCAATAATTAAAAAATAATATTAATAAAGGATGTAAAAGACTATGCAAAATAGGCATCATCCCTCATTTGTCTAGGGTCAGAAAATGTTTCAAAGGTAGTCATCTGCACACTTTTTAAAATCCAAATTCATATTATTCCAAACAATTAATAAAAAAACATGCAGTGTTATCTTTCAAATAAAGGCATAAAATGATATATCTGCACACAAAAAAAGAAAAAGAAATGTAGCTATCAATATTGCCCGACCCTCATAGATGAAACTGAGGAAAAACACGGTCACAACAAAACCTACAAGTGTAACATTTGGCAGCCATGCAACCATTATCATTGTTAATAATAATAATAATAATAATAATAATAATAATAATAATAATAATAATAATAATAATAATAATAATAATAATAATAATAATAATGCATCAGTTTTATATAGCACTTTTCAGGACACTCAAAGATGCTTTACAGAGCATTATTCATTCACTCCATTCCAGGTGGTGATAAACTACTATTGTAGCTACAGCTGCCCTGGAGCAGACTGACGGAAGCGAGGCTGCCAATCTGCACCATCGGCCCCTCCGACCACCACCATCATTCACGCACACACCACGTTCATACTAGGCAATGTGGGTGCTGTGCCTTGCCTAAGGACACTACGACAGTTTTTGTCACTGGCCCCACTGTGGCACCTGGAATTCCCAGTGGTCTCCCATCCAAGTACTAACCAGGCCCGGCCCTGCTCAGCTTCTGAGATCTGACGGGATCAGGCTTTGACGAGCCGGTATGGCCACATTGTTAAATTGTATTGAGCTCTGTTAGTGCAGCGAGTACAGTAAGAGCACACAGTTTTACAGAGGAGATATATGGGCCCTAATCTGCCTCTGGCTCAGTTTTCTGCAGTATTGGGGTTAGCTGAGGTGGTTCCAAGCAGGGCTTCTGCCTCACACACTATTTATTAGTCTCCTGCTCCTAGTGTCTTTTTCACTCGGTCTGATCCACGCAATTCTTTGTCCTCCGTCTCCACACACAGTATTTATATGTAAACTATTTGACATGAACTTTCAAATTATTCTAGATTTCCCTATTAAGTACAGAGATGTCCTTATGCTGTCATGGCCTATCAGTTATAATATCGAGCCACTAAAGTAACTTGACTCTAAAGATGAAATATACCTTTTCACAATATAAGTAAACTAATTAATCGTGCATATATTCAGTTACATAGATTTACTGCTCCAAAATTCAGAGCAGAGTTGCCTCTCCGTAGATCTGGCCTATAACTCAGCAAGGTGGCATCATCAGTCTCCCTGAAGACAAATACGTTTGATGACACACTTGTGAGTCTGAGGACCCCCTTGAAAATGAGACAGCAAGACATCTCAAGGGGCTTATCCTCCAAACAAATAAATAAAAAAATGAAATCCTGTGTATCGTTCTCTTGGAAAAGCAATAACTTGGAGAAAAGCAGGTGTTGGTCCCTCCAAAAAAGATACGTCATTTCATCCATCAGTTAAACTTCAGCTCATATCCACAGTGAGCACTAAATATGGCTAGTATAACTGAAGCATTTTATCATGCACTATTGTTCTATAATCTGGCACACTGGTGAGAAGCAGGGGCAGGATAGATGTGTTTAGGGTTAGATGACATAAAGGACAAGGGCCATCCTCCTATAGGAACATCTCCTCCGCACCACTGTTTCCTCTGAGCCACATTCCTGCTGTTATCAGTCCAATAATCTGCCGCTCTCATCGTGCCCAAACAGGGAGAGCCAAAAGTCACTCCTCCACTGTGCACTCTTGCACCACTCTTTCTCCTGTCTGTAGCAGCTGATCAAGGCGATAAGGTCTCAGGAAAGCAGCCAGAAGTCTGCCGACCAGAACGGGATCAGTGCATGCTCCAAAATGGCAACTGTTAACAGAATCTATATTTGAGCACTTTATAGGTTACTAAGGTGTGCAATTAATCAAATGTATAATTGGAATTTCAAGTATTATTTAATTGAAAATAATTAATTACCTCCTTTATGTGTCGCAAAACTTGGAGCAAAGCCACTCATCTAATTTATAAAAACAATTAAAACAAAAGTGTCACAAAACTTTTGTAACAAATCATTACATCTATTAATACATATAATTACATCAATATGGTAAATCATCATGATTAAACTTTTACCATAAGCTCTTTATACTTATTAAGGCTCATACTAAAAAGCTTGGCAACTCTGTTTGTGTCTTTGATGCAACCAATATATAAAAATTGTTCTTTTAACAATTAGAAAAAATTTAATATCAACTATTTTGTTTGTAATAAGGAACAGGCAACAACGGCTGTTAAATAAAATAAATAAATGAACTTGCAGCATACTATTCTAGACAAGAAAACAAACACTAAAGTAGTCATTTATACAGTGCATTCCCCTTTTGTGCCATAATAAAGCCGTAACCAAAACATTCACTACATGGTAGCTCAGCAAAAACTAGGAAATACAAAACTTTAAAGATGCGTAACATTTCAAGTGGACGGTCTGACACCAGCTTTTTTCCATGGAAATGTTATCACGTTGTCAAGAATATTCCAGAGTATAGATGTGTCACAAAGGAGACAAGCAGAATATAGCACTACCCAACATTACAGTTCAGATCTGTGGAGAGCACTGCCCCTATTCACAGAAGGAATTATTTATGAGCAATGGAAACACCTGTAATAAGTAAATGATAGGTGGATATGTTTAATGTCATACCATGGAACATTCCAGGTAAAGGAATAACATCTCCACTACCTACTTGCTTTGCTTAACTGTGCACTGTGTAACTTTTCGGCTGGGGTTCCGTCACCTGCTTGTTTCTGTGGAGATGTCATTTCTCTGTCTGGAATGTTACACAGTATGACATTAAACAGGTCTACTTTACATTTATTCAATTACAGGTTGTTTTATATCCCAAAAATACTTAGAAAAACAGGCATTCTGACTGTTAGCAGCAGCGGTCTCCAACCTTTTTTGAGCCACGGACCATTTTGATGTCAGACAACATTTTCACGGACCGGCCTTTAAGGTGTGGCGTATAAATACAACAAAATAAACAGAAATGTATATTAAGAGATTTTTATTCTATCCTTACTGTTTGTCTTATTCTTACTGCTTGTTCTATTCTTACTTGTAAGATGCTGGAAATTTAATTTCCCTGAAGGGTTTTCCCAACGGGATCAATAAAGTCAAGTCTAAGTCTAAGTCTAAGAAACAGAAAAACAGTGGTATTTTGTAAATATAATAATAAACGTTTCCAAAGACGTCTGTTTTTTACTCATTTTGCAGCTTGTGGGTTTAATATTAGCGTTAATGTATTACGTGACTGAGACAAACATCTGACATGAGTCAAGAGTGAGTCAGAGACGGATGTAATGGAGAGAATTTAGTCATACTTCAAAATAAAACATTGTTCAGACTCGGTTAATAAATAAAACGGAAATAATGTAAGTTATGTATTTGTTCTGTGCGGCCAAATGACCCACAGACTAGTACTGGTCCCTGGCCCGGGGGTTGCCTCTTTAAAGATATGACCTGTAACTTGGTTGAGTTTGTTCTCCATGAAGATAGAAAGGTTTAATACCACACTGTGAAACACTGCAGACAAAGCAATAACATCTCCACTGAGAAAATCATTAGAAAGACCCTATACCAGAAAAGTTACACAATACACCTTTAACAAACTAAGTAACATCGTAATTATATGTTACAGGGCGCAAAGTAAAATAGTCTTTCTCTAAATCTGGCTGTGCATTACAATGCCAAATGTATCTTGATAATGGATTTACAAGTGAGCCCTAATGCCTGCGTGAAATATGAAGGGGAGAAGTAATGTGACAGGGCGGCTTTAGGGTTACGGGAATGTGGGGGCTTCTCAGTTCAACAACCTTGTGCAGAAGAAGTGACATATGAGAGCGCAAAGACCAGGGCAAGAGCAGGGCTAGAATTAATTACCCAATCAAGATAACCAGCCGGGGAAAGCCATTAGACAGGTCAGTGTACAATTAACCCCTGGATCCAAACTCTAAACACACGCGGAGAGGAGGGAGTGGTGCGAAACTATCAAACAGCTGTCAGCATCAGGCACTAGAAAGACTTTTGCTGACTGTACATATAGATGCCATGACTCTGGGGGGAAATGGGATTGCAGTTAGAGTTGTAATATATGTTTTCAAATTAAGGTTCAATTGACTGTGCATTTTTAAATAACATCCAGGAGCTTTAGTAACATCTTAGAGAAGGCTGAAATATGGGCCGCTAACTAATATAATATGGACAAAAATACAAATGATGGTGTGATTTTCTTATTATAAATGACAAATTTCAAGGCAGTGTCATTTAACACATAAAATGAATGTACTCTTTGCCCCAACCAACATTGCTTTTTAATCACAACTAAGAAGAAAGACCCCAGATGATCACTGACAGTATGAAACTACTGGAACTATATTATTTGATTACAATTTGATCAATTCTGCTGCCTTAAATATATGAATCTAATACTTTCCAGGAAGACGTGTAGAGAGATCACAGGGTTAAAGTTACTCAATTGTTTACAGAGAACATTCTACTACCTAATAATTGCAGATTTCACAATTGACAAATGACAATTGTGATCATTTAAATCGCAATACTAAAAATAGCATAGCATTATTAAACCAAAATAGCAAAACAGAATAAATCATTTCAGATTTTTCTAAATACTACTTTATTTGTACGTTCTCTATATGTCTTATATGCATTTAGATCTCAACCTTTATTTGCTTGTATGTGTTTTAAAAATCTGATCGTACTCATTTCAATCAAACTTAAATAATAAAATAATTGTTAACTGCAGCTCTACTGTCTAAATCTTCCATTTTTTCTCACTTCCTGTATTCTGTTATTTCTTGGGGGTGTGGGTTGCGCATAGTGGTGGGCTCTGTACCTGTCCTGTAGCAGAGCGGGCTTGTTTACAGTGGGATATTGAGTGAGTCGGGGGCTTGAGCTGAGTGGAGTCGGATGCGGTTCACACATTCCACCAGAGACTCAGATTACACTTCAGGAAACACCGGCTACATACACGCACACACACATATACATACACTTGTGGAGACTGACGGGGCTGATTTATGCTCCCAAACGCACACACATATTCAGACACACACACAGAAGGTAAAATCTCAGCCCAAGCACTCCTCCATCCCTCACTCACTTTCCTCCTTTCCTTCCTCCCTGCCTTTCCTGTCACTGGACTCTTGGCTCGGCTTCAGGTTGTTGCTTATATAATAAAGACTGGTGTGAGGAGAAAGTGGTCGTCAGTCACCAGAAATAATTATCTTCTGGCATTAACGCATTTTTAAAGGTGAGCTAACCTTTCTGGTCCACCCCCTGCTTGTCTCCGTAAAGAAGTGGACTAAGGGAGTGACATCACCCATAGTGTTCGGCTCCAGTCAAGTGAGGCTCATGAGGATAGCAGAATTTGGAGCCAGTTCCGTATTTGGAATTTATTTACAGACAAAATAGTGAAAAAACCCACCAAGATCATATAGAGGGGGTTAATTCAAACATTTTAAGACCAAAATGACGAGGCTCACCACAGAAGAGGGGTCACAGTTTTTCTATTGAGTTGAGGCAGAAGTGTTCCCATGTTCACTTCCTATTTGGACTGCAACAGCCAGCAGGTTAGCTATGTCCATTTATACAGGCTACAGTCTTATAATATTTCAGTGACAATCAACGTATCAATCTCCATGGGACAAGAATGTGACAGAAAAAGAAGAAAGCTACATGTCAAATCTGTGGAGAGGCAAGAGGCACCCTAACTCACAGTAAGAATGTGTGTTTTTGAGCATTAAATAAATAGGTACAGGTAAGTAATATATAATATCTATAATATATAAGCTAAGTTTGATGTCATACTACGGAAAATTCCAGACAAAGCAATAACACCTGGATCCCTCAAAAGTAAGATTACATAAGGCACCTTTAAATAAAAATGTATTTAAATGGACCTTTCCATGATCACATTTTAAAACCATCTCTTAGTAATCACTTAAATAAAATATCTCCAAACTGACAAAATATACAGTAAAGAAAGATTTGTTCACTATAAATGGGCAATAAAGAGGTCAGTTAGTCCATGTATTATGAAAAATGTTACATATTCAGAATAACAATAACAATAGCAAGTATAGCTGGTACACTAACTTACAATAAAATAAAGATACAAAAAACATGACATAAACATTGCGTAACCTGGAGAACAAAATCTGAAGAGTTGCAGCTTTATCCTAGAGATCTGCAGCTAGGGCCTGATGGTTTGTGTGGTCCCCGGCAACACAGAGGGCTGAGTCTAGTGATGCAGACTAAAACTGATGTATGCTTAAGTTGTCTGCATTTCCATTCCCCAAACCATTATAAAACATCTTCAACTGTCAAAACACAAAATGACTTCATTAATAAAGCTGATGCTGCTGCAGTTCAGGGGAGCACTGCTGAGTTCACGGTGGAGGCCTCGGTCTGAACCCAGTCCCAGATCCTCCCCTTGTCTCCTAAAGCACTCCTCAGCCTGACAAACCGGCGGCCATGTTCCCTGCTCAGCATAGAATTATGGGTAATGAAGGCCAGCTGGGATTAGGGGGCAAAGACACAAGCTGACATAACTCACCCTTTTCTCGCGCACCCTGTCAACAGCATCCCCCCTCCTCTACATGTGTCCCCCGCTCTCTCCTCCCTGTCTGGCAGATTTCTCTCCGCACTAACTAAGGCTGGCTGATTGTGGAGGAATTCTGTCCCACAATTCTTTGCGCTGTATCTGCAGACATAGGCCAAAGTATAACTCACTTCCAAAGAAAATACCTCAACAATACTTCATCTATCTGTGCTGCTAGTTTTCGCTGTTGTTCTGTCCATATTGTATATTTTCTATTTAAAGGTCTTGTACATGATACTGTATACTGAGTCAGCTGTGTGCTGTCTGCAGCTAAAAGAATTGTATTACTGATAATAAGGAAGTGTGTTAGCATGCTAGTTGCGGTTTGCATTACTCATGGATCAATAATAAAAACTGGATAAGCCCTTCCCCCTCTGTCCCGGCTCGAGATCGACTAGTGCCCGCTCCAGGTACTGCAGCTCCCGGGAGCTTGGGCCCAGGAAGAATTCTCCCAGAGAAGCACAATGCATTTTTTGGAAATTCAAACTGCCCGTGGTTCGGCTGATAGGGCATCGACAACTTTCACAAAGGTCGGATTTTGTAGGGATTCTTTTCTATTTTCACAGCACAAACTTTTTACATTTTTTAAATCCTCAAAGCACCTAAAAGTTATCTTCGTAAGCCTAGCCCCGCTCTGAGCCCGCGCTAGCTCCATTTTCACTCGGATTAGTCGAAACGCTCCACGTTACAGACGTCACACGGGTGGGATGCGCTTGAGGAAGTACATGCAAAAGAGAACTTTTTTTTTGCCCATGCGCCATTGAGCACAGGCCACTGAAAACAATACAGCGCCATCTTGGATTGATCTTCCAGATTTTATTATAGTTCTACGGCTTTATTGTGAGGCAAAATGCATAAAGTAAGTAAGAAATAACTTCACCAACACACCAACACCAACAGATTGAAATGAACTTGTTCTATTTTTCATGTTTTTCAGTGAAAATCAGGTACAGTGCCTTTAAGATGATTTCTGCATAAAAACGTACTTTGTGCATGCCTTTTTTGTATTTTATCATAGTTTATATTTCCTATTCACTGATTTGTTGCACCATATTGCCGAAGCAAATGTCAGTGAATGTTTGTGCATTTTACTCACTGATAATGACAATAAAACATATTGTGAAGAGTTAGGGTAATGCTCTGAAGATATACCCATCAATCACATCCTCTGGCATTGCTGTACAAATAGGGACAAAGCATAGTAAATAGAGTACAACAATCATAATACTGGAGAGGTGCCGAAAGCCTGCAGCAGAAGCTGAGACACCACCTTCATGCGGTGTGTTCCAGCCTTAATAACAACCTGTAGAGCTCCGCCTGTCACTGTTTTATCAATGCGTCTTTATACTGGCTCTTGAGTGTGTCTTGCGCCTGCAGCCATGTCTGTGTTCCTCTCCGGGAGCAGTACCGGGTCAGCTTGTGGGTTGGACTGCTGAGGGGCCCAGGGTGGTTCCGCTCTGACGGTAGGAGGAAACTCTTTCAGGAAATACCAGACTGCCAGACACACACAATCCACAATCTCCCCTCTCATTCTCCTGTACAGCAGTGGATGAAAACTGCAGCTCCTCTCAGTGCGATTTGAGATCTGACATTACAAAGAAGTTTAATATCTCAGGTGTGGGTGCATGCGCTGTTGCACAACCCCGCGTTTGGCACAGCACTATGTTTTATAGACTCAATTACAGCTGGCTTTAATGAGTGAATTCTACTAAACAACAAATCACACAGAACACGGTTAACATCTCCACTTTGTCAGGTCCACCCAGGTGTTTCCAGAGGGAGTGAGCGGGAGACACCTGGATAGTGCGAGTTTTCACATTAACAACACTACTCATGCCATTGTAAGGTATAGAACACAAAATGTACTTTTAAAATCCAGATGGGTTACTTGTGACTAAAGTGACCCAGTATTAAGCTTAAAAGTCATGGTATCGACAGAGCTTAATTATTTCATAGCCTTCAGTGTATGAATTGCTTATTTTTGTTCATCATATATGTCTATCAAGCCACAGATAATGTAAAAAAATCACTTTATGCCTGTATCTGTCATGCATCCTAGTAAACATAATTAATATAGACCACTTCTTTTTAGAGATGCACCGATGGAGCTTTTTCAGTTCCAATACCAATATCGATACTATGACTTTAAGTATCTGCTAATAACCGATACCAGTGTAGGGATAGAAAGTGGCACTTATTTCTTTAAAATACGGTTAACTTATTACACAAGAGATCCAATTATGCTATGTTACTGTTATTTATCCTTCAAATAACTACTGAACAGCTTTGTATAAATATACACTACCGTTCAAAAGTTTGGGGTCACCCAGACAATTTTGTGTTTTCCATGAAAAGTCACACTTTTATTTACCACCATGAGTTGTAAAATGAATAAACTATAGTCAAGACATTGACAAGGTTAGAAATAATTATTTGTATTTGAAATAAGATTTTTTTCCTTCAAACTTTGCTTTTGTCAAAGAATCCTCCATTTGCAGCAATTACAGCATTGCAGACCTTTGGCCTCCAGCTGTTAATTTGTTGAAGGATCTGGAGAAATTTCACCCCACGCTTCTAGAAGCTTCTCCCACAAGTTGGATTGGCTAAATGGGCACTTCTTGTGTACCAGACAGTCAAGCTGCTCCCACAACAGCTCAGTGGGGTCTGTCCATAACACTTCTTTCCTATCTTCCTCTGTCCAACGTCTGTGCTCTTTTGCCCAACCTACTCAAAGAAGGTCAGTTTTATAGCTTCTCGAACCAGCTGAACTGTTTTCATTTGTGCTTTCATGACTGCACAAGCCTTCTAAGGCAATGAGCAAACACATTGTACCATGAGAACACTGGAGTGATAGGTGCTGGAAATGGGCGTCTATACACCTATGTAGATATTGCACCAAAAACCATACACCAGACATTTGCAGCTAAAATAGTCATTTACCACATTAGTAATGTAGTGTATTTCTGATTAGTTTAAAGTAATCTTCATTGAAAAAAGCAGTGCTTTTCTTTCAAAAATAAGGAAATTTCGAAGTGACCCCAAACTTTTGAACGGTAGTGTAAGTTCAGACGTCCTAGGCCAAAATCAGCTTGTAATAGACTTATTAAAGGCCCAACCGGGATGCAGCTGAAGCAATATCATGGAACCTATACCTGATCAAACTAATTTTTCAGTATCGGCACTGATATGCGAGACCAGTATCGGCTTTGATGCATCCTTACTTGTTTTGCCCTTCTAATTTATCTGAGAAGTCCACATCTTTGCACAGCAATGCTGGGCATAACCAAGAAGCAATATTACATATTTTACCATTTCTTATGTTAGGAAGTCACTTGTTTTTGTATTATTAACAACTCATAATATACTGTCATACCGTGATATTTTTGGGCACGTTTATTATAAATGTCATATCATACCATCCCTATTGTGACGTAACAGGTTGAGGCTCGGCTCATGATTGGACTAAATGCCGATTTGGCCATTGTCAGCGCACTTTTCAGCTGTCTGGGGATTTTAGTAACCACATTTCCTGATAAGTGTCAAGTCATCGGAGCTTGAAGCTGATACAACAAGCATGCAGCTAAACTAGAACTACTAACATCAAATTAATGTCATATAACCTACAGTGATTATCAAATTTGTAATAAACAAATTTGTTAAAATAACAAATCAAATCATTGCCAAGATTTCAAATCCAACTCAAATTCCAGGAATAAAGCCACAAATTTTCAATAAAAGGCTTAAACAGAATACACGTATACAAGAAAAGCAAATTCCAGCTAACATTTAATCACTTTGGTTGTCAATCCACATTCACATTCACATTTATTCAGTCCCAAACTTGGGTGACCACAGGAAGTTCTAATCAGCAGTCTGCCGAGTCTACCTTCCCGTTCCCTCAGTGACCCCCTCCACAGCGTTTCCCTCCTTCCACAATAGAGATACCAAGATCACATTACCAACACTGAAGGTCAAAGGTCAATCCCATTTTTCAGTGCTCCCTGCTCACAGCTCCTTTCTTAAGGTTACAGCCTCCTGTCTCCTAAATTCACATCAGTTCACGCGTGTCGAGGGAGTGGTATCCGTCCGAAAGTCTTCTCAAACTCCACTGCTTTGTTTGAAGGACACTTGTGTGATCTCCCCGGACACGCGCACAAAGAAGTGGACATGGGGAAAAACATGCTGGTGCATTGTGGTATTGTGTAGTGCACATTAGATCACTAAAGCTTAGACTTAAAAGTGTCAAGAGTATCAGGTGACTGGGGGTAGGAGACTGAAATAAAGGTTAGGGCTGTGCGATATGAAAAACAAAAAAACAAAACAATATTCATGTTTTTATTTTTTTATGATCACAATTTTTTATTTATTTATTTAAAGGCACAGTGCATAACGTTTCACAGTGGGGGTCTGCTACCTTGGAGATCCTATTGCTTTGCCTGTAATGTTCCACAATAATGTATTAAACTTATATAGGATGCATTTGTTCAATTATGGGTGTTTTTATTGCTCAAAAATACCTTTATAACCATGCATTTTTATTGTGAGTGGTTTCGCCTCTTCACAGATCTTACTTGTAAATTGGCCTGGTGGTGTCTCCTGTTTGTTTCTATGGAGATTGAAAGAGAGTTCTATGGGTTCTCTACTAGATAAGTTACACAGTGTATCTTTAAAACAAATAAGGGTTTCTTCAAAATTAATTTTCTGAACATAAAGCAAGACAAACTTTTAATCATTACAAAAATAAAACAGTCAAATGTCTTAAAGTCTGAACTCTCCTCTAAACTAAACCACATCTTTTACGGACACACGATGGGAGGTGGAATTTAATTAAAAAGGTCTGAGCTTATTACTGACAACTATTCAAATTTGATTAACTGCATAAAGATTTGAATGACTGGTGATTCAGTATGAGGAATACAATTTTGCCTCACTTTTTGGTGCACTGCCCAGCAAGCACTACAAACAATAGAGAGAAATATATCAAATAGAAGCTTCATACTCAAGAAAAACCACACCCTCACCCGACACCTGACATGGGTATGCGAGTTCATTATATTCAAGAAGCTAAAGGACATTTTGTGATGTCTTCTCCTTACAATTGAATCTTTTAAACTCATCTCAAGAGGCTAATTGACACTGACATGTGTACAGCACAGGATAAAGTTGTAGGAAGTTAATAATTGACATTACCATTAGCAATAATTGAAATTTCTGGGTGCCATTAGTCCAGGAATGTAGAGTACGTTTAAAAGCTTTAATAAAAAAAAACTCTGAGTACTATTTCCTGTATTATCACATGGCGTCACAAGGAAGAACTCTATATGCAGGAATTGTGTGTTAAACATGTTTTAAAGGAAACAAAACAACTCCTGCTACATTTATGATGAGAATACAACATTATAACATACCTCAGAAAATAGCATAATATGGCCCTTTAAATAAAAAGCGAAATACATGTTTTTTTGGTACTTGGAGCTTGTCTCTATTTGCTTCAGTTTGACAGGTTTAATGGCCAAGTTGAGGCACATTTCATCCGTCAGTTTAAGAGCGAGACCAGCCGAGTCTGCTTTAACAGTCCATCATTTTCCACAGAAGCTCCCTATGACCTATTCAGACTGCATTTCCAGGTAAGGGAAAGTGAATGGCTTAACTGTGAACCATCTCTGAGCAGGACACTCAATTCTCTGTAATGTACGGAAACCTTTTAAAATAACGCTAATATTTCATGCTTCCTTTGTGTGAAAGTCCCGTGTGCTCTGCCAGAGTTCTCTCCATACTCCACGATGATAGGGCCGTTTCAAGTGTCAGGAGTCGTAAATTCAGGCCTGCGCAGCTCAACAAAGCTTGTTCAACGGATAAATCACGTTACTCATAAAAAGCCATTTGCTTCTTTATGTCTGTCTGGTGTTCAAACATTCACCTCGATCCATCAACCCAGCAAACCAGAGCCCTGCTTACCTCACAGTCCCCTTATCGGATTGGGCTAGAAAGAATCTGAAGAATCCCAGAACTTGGACATGGTAAAGTACAACACAGACACACACTGCTTTTTGAAACACTTGCTAATTTCTGGCGAGTGGCGTGCATAAATCGATCACAGATGTTGGCGCGAACTACTGCTGCAGGGGAGCGAGAGAGAAATATAAAACACTAATCGACTTTCAAGTGCAAACCAAGGACGATGTTAACATGATAATAAAATCATACACAGATCCCACTTTTTACAGCAAGTTACAATAGTATTGTCCCCACCCAACGGAATAGGCTACATTTGCTAACTCAGCGCTTCTCCTTCCAAGCTGTTGTGGTTCATATAGAGGTCTAAGCTGCCGGGCCATGAGATGAAGCACCTCCACAAAGCCAGGGATACTCTGGCTGACACTAGCCCACTGCCAGAAACATAACGCAGGATAATAATAGCAGCTCATTCCTATCCTGCGCAGGCAGATGGGGCTCAGGACTGTCCAGAGAGGAGATTTAAGTGAAGAACTGACGAATGACAGTAAATACCTCAGTCTATGACCCTTTAAGAAATCTCATCTATAAGGGCAGGTTCAAGTGCAGTATTTAGCAGGGCACTATCTTGGCAAGCCTAATCCTGTAAAAGATGTGCTTAAAGAAGATAGAAATGTAGTGTTTTTATTTATTGCTATGCTTTAAATTTTAAAGTGTGGTTTGAAAGTTCTCACCTTGTCCAAGCACAGTCTGCTAAAATATCTGACATGGAAAGGTTCAAGAGTGATACAGGTGGCAACAGTAGCTCAGCTTTCTGGAAGGTTGCAGTTTAAAGCAACTTCTCTAAACTATATTGCTTTCATATAGTCTGGGACACTGGTGTATGTAGTTTGCCTATAACTTCAATGTCATTTCAGTCATTTTTTCACTATAACTTCATAAGAGGTAATCTATCTAACAACTATCTTTTTATAAGAGTTCACACGTCACTGTGATTCACAGCGAGAAGCATTGTTCCTAGGAAGTGATAATAATCAAATGCGCAACTGAAATGAAAAATCATTTATCTATGTCAGTTGTAAAGACAGCTGTTTTTATTAACAATTATAGCTGTACATTATTAGTGCCAATGCTGAATTATGCATTGCACCTGAACATCTCATAGCCCCTCATTTGCATCTATTTGTTTCTTTAACCATGTAGACGTAAACAGGGATAAGACTGGTCTAACAGGTTTTGTGGCGAAGATTATCTTTTGAGTTTGGTTGTTTAATGCACAGTTAATACATGTGAATGCATTGAGTCACTAAAATCATGACAGACTGACCAGACAGTGGAATGAGTGGGTAAAAGTGTCTGTGTTTGAGTGTAGAGTTTCATTAAACTCATTAAAAGATTCACAATAGGATGATTTTACATAGCAGCATAGCGCGGATCAGAGACAATGTTTATCATCATATCGACCTGTCCTCATGTTGTTCATTTTATAATGACATGTTTGTTAGTGTTTGGAGTGGCCGTTCGTGCACTTACCACTACCACAGTGCCATCAATAATGCCTTCAATTGTGCTACCAAAAGTACTACCTAAATGCAATCTATTATGAAATAATGGAGATTAAAACTGGTTTCATTAACAACAATAACAGGTTAAGGCACATTTGGCACTGCCCTCTATTGTGAATGCACAACTAAATCAGTCACAGAGAAAGAATGAATGACAACACAAGACTCTGGTGAAATAAATTGCTCAAATACAGTAAGCTAAGAGTGCATATACTAATGTAGTTATATTATGTAGTATTATATCATCATTTTATCAAGCACTTAAGTAATGTAAATCTAATGAACGATGATATGTTCATGATATATGTACCTCTGCTTTATAATATTGTGTCATATGTAAATTTGTATCTAATAGTTGCTGATTGTACATGGTTCAGATGCTAAAACTGCATTTGGTTGAACTGTACTTGTACAAGTGCAATGACAATAAATCTGAATATTATTTCACATGCTATCATAATTATATTGTAGTAGGCCAACTATGTGCCCTCCAGCTGACCTCACCTTCTGAACTTGAACTGTGCACAGATGAAATTGCAGGTGAGGAAAAAGCAGTCTAAGCCTATCATTAAACTAATTCTGTGAGACCTCGTCATGCTTTTCCCATTTCTCCCACAATGCACTTGACAGCTATGTAATTTTCAGAGACAGATACACACCGTAAGAACATTTGGCGCTATGACTGACAATGATATTCTCAGATGGTGGGTTCACTGACGTCGTATTTTTTATAACCAAAATCAGGGTGTGCCTTTTAGCAGCCTTAATCCAAGGAGGTAATGCAGCAGAGTGAAATTTTATCAAATGTCCGTAGGTTGTGAACAGAGTAAGCAAACATATTAGTATTAAACAAACATTCAAAAATTTCAGTGATAGCAGCTTGAACAAAACACGTCAACTGTTAAAGTCTTCATTGGGGTTTCATGAGTTACTGGCGACAAGAGGTCATAATGTCAACAACGCATTTATCTGCATTTAGGGACCATGTCTGTTTTTCTCATTGCGAACTGAAATAGCTGTTCCATAATGGGACATGAAAAAGTTGCTTCTATTATAGTTAAGTATTTTTATAGTATACTTGAAAATAGAGTTAGTTACAGTGAAGCAGCCTTGTCAACATGGTATTTCTAAACACAGATCACAAATATGGCATCGTCGTCCAATCAGAGTGAGTTAAATAATTCTTATTGTAGAAGTCAGCACTACAAGCATCTTGGGATTGGATTTATGAGCTCTGGACTGGCCAAGTAGAATAAAATAAAACTCTACACCAACATCTCTGCTTCTTTAATAGGGAGTTATTCACCCTATGTAATATGAGTAGCTTAATAAAATAATAATAAAATGACAATGTTAAAGACAATTTGTTCAGAAATGCATTATATCAAAACACATCATAAGCATTCAACTCATACTACTGACTCAACCTGTCCACATAAAGTCCTAATGAAAACACATATTTTCTTAACTAAACCTGCCTTTGTTATAATATAAAGGTTTAAATAAAAGGCTTCATTTTGTTTTGACAGGATATAAATAAATATACTACTCTGTTACACTCACAGTTGGACCTATTTAAGATTCAGCAGAGGTATCAGGAAGGGGAGTGCGTAGATAGAAATATTCTGTCATTTATTTTTACTCAAGTCTGGACTAAAACCCACAAAAATCAAGTGATCATATCCTATTAATTACAACATAAAGCCAAACTACCTGCCAACTTGAAAGTGAAATCTCCCTTTATGTGAAGAATTACTCCACTTAAAGAGCTCATATTGCACAATATTTTCTTGTATGTGTATGTATGTGCATATGTGTGTGTGTGTGTGTCTGTATTATACACACACACACACACTCTCTCACACACACACACACGCACACACACACACACACCTTTGTGATAAGGAAATAACATAACATTTAATTACGGTAATTGATCAATATGATAATAACATAGTGTGAATGTGTTTATGTGTAATTAATACAGCTGACAGCCATACTTCCATTAGAAATTCATTTTTACATTCACATGCCAATTACTGAACCAGATACAACAAGTTATCATTGAAAACCACAAGGAATGTGTTTTGAATCACTCTTTGATATCTTGATGAAGCACAAAACTTGACAATGCAAAACATTATTTAGATCAGCTAGACTAGGTTTGCCAGTTCTATTACCTCAACAGGTGTTACAGAGTCCTTGCCAACTGTTGTAAACGGTTACCAAAACAGTGCCACCTCTACCCCATCCATCACTGCAGCCTTTGTCTCAGCTCCTAACGTAGAGGACAGGAGGTGACGTACGGGTGCACGTTGCTTTGTGTAGACTTAGTTCGTTACCTGCCTCACATTGAAAGAATGACAGGTATCTGACCCTGAAGGAAATACGAAATACCATTTTATCACACGGACATGCATCATAGAGATACTGAGGTGTGGTACTTTTGAAGAACTATTTTTAGGACACGATGGAGAAGCTCTTGAGTCCTACCTGCCCTCATCTAACTCACAAACTGGCAGGACCGCCTGATCCACAGGTGCTCACAAAAACAACATGCAGGATATCACGCCAATCTTTCAGACCTCAAAGCTCTTTCAATCACTTTTTAGCATCACGGAACAAAAAGTTGATATCAATGGCATGCTTCACCTTATAACACAGGATGAAACTTGTGATACAAAAATGGGTGAGCCTTGTGTTTTTAAAGAATGTTGGTACGTGACAAAATCAAAGCAGTCATTTGCATATTTAGCTGATGCTTTTTATGGGAAATTGTAGGTTATTCCCATGTCTCAATCAAACTTCCACAGTGAGATTTATAGTCTGTCCAGTGAATATATTGGTAAATACTGAAAAGTTTAAAGACAACAATTGCGACATCTATAAATCGTTTAGTCTTCTTAACAATTATTATTTTTGTTTTTCAGATAAGATCAAATGATAATAATTTGCTCAGAGCATAACGAAGACAAGACTGCATCGGTGTCACAGGCCCTTATCTCGACCGATCAGAAAAAACAAAACACAAAGCACCAGTCGTCTTATTGACCAATTCAATTTCTGTTTCTATTTTACTGTAGACCTAGAAAAATTACTTAAAGACCATTATGCAAGGAGGATAACAATATAATAGCAATGATCTACAATAGTAAGTATCTTAAGCTATGTCTGTGCAATCCCATAGGTGTCCAGGTATGATCTATAGCAGAAGAGAAATTTAATTCTGTCAACTATTTTAAGCAATTACATTTAAATTGAATAGCACAAATTTGGAGGCCAATAATAATCTTAATCTAAACACACTGAAGTGAAAGACTAGTTACAGTTGAGATGATGAATGAGCAAAACAGCAGTAAAGTTGACACCCAAATGGATGCATAAAAGCGAAGTGAGGGAAGAGAGATAATGAATGACTTCCTATTCATCAGGGCACCACCTCCCACTCTGTTCGGACGAAAACTCAGCTGTCACTCAACATGGTGCTCAAGGCCTCAGGCGACTTGTGAACTTGGAGCTATGACAGCCGGGTGCTTCACTCTGAACACACGCACATGTACCTGCATGTGTACAGACACTAGTATAAGTACACGCTGTGGGGACAAATAACAAGACTAGATTTGGTTTATGCAAAAATATCTAATCACATTACAATCACATATTTCCACTAAGGCTGCTCAATGGGAAAAAAATAATATATCCTGATTTTTAATGATTGACATTGTGATTATTCAAATGATAATTCTTGGAGAGAGAGAGCAGTGCACCAGCATGATTTCAATACAGAGAAGAGAAAAAAAAAAGATTAAATGAATGCCGAATGTAGTAAAAGGTTATTCAAGTCTGGACTCAAACCCACAAAAATCAATATATGACAGCATGACAAGTGATCATATCCTATTAATTACAACAGCGTTAATTAAACATTTTACTACTTGTCAACTTTAGATGTCTCCCTGAAATCTCCATTTATGTGAAGAATTACTCTACCTAAAGAGCCCAGAGTACACTGTTTTCTGATCTGTGTTATAATGTCGTTTCCTCATCAGAAACGTGCCCCGAGTTTTTGGTTCACACATTAACACATGTTTAACACACAAATTCTGTATATTTAGATTTCTCTCTATTTGAGTTCTTATCTCACAGAAAAAAGTATGGAAATTAAAAACACAGTGGAGCACTTCCTGTCTTACCACATGACATCACAAGGTGTAAGGTGTTTTCTGTTTGAGAGGAGAACTCACCTTAAATATGCAGACTGTTTATGAGGAAACAACATTATAACATAGATCCGGTAATGCAAAGTGTGACTATAAATGACTTAATATGACAAATATACTCACATGATTTTTAATGACTGACAATGTGATTCATCTTTTAAATCACTTCTTAAAACCCATGTTTATCAGTTGGCCTTCCTTTAACTGGTTCTAGTCCTTTTTATTCCCTACTACTTTCTATTCTATCTCTTTTATTTATTTATTTATTTATTTATTTATTAGAATTAATCTGATTTGTTGCATCATTGCTGCTTGTACAGCACTTTGTAAACCTTGTTTTTAAAAGTGCCTTATAAATAAAGATGTATTATTATTATTATTATTATTATTATTATTATTATTATTATTCAAATGATAATTCTCACAGGGAGAGCAGTGCACCAGCATGATTTTAATTCAGAGAAAAAGCAGATTAAACAAATGTAGAATGTAGTAAATGGGTATTACATGAAACAAGCAGTTCCAATCTAAACTCCTGCAAGTCTTTGACTCACAGAAACACATAAAAAGCTCTACAACCTTCGTGCAGTTAATAGTTTAATTATAGTAATTTTTAAAAATGGTTGGGTGTAATAATTGTACTGGCCTAATTCCTGCTTTAAAAAACTAAGAGAAAAGATGCCTTCCTCAACAGGACACCAATTTGACAAAACCTGATGATCAACTATTGTAACAAATAAATCTATATTGTTTTCTTAACAACATGTAATTACAGATATTACGTACCTCTTGAATGAACTAAACAGCACTTAGCTTACACAGCGCTAAGATAATTTATTATGCTGTATAGGGTGTGCTATGCTTTGCAAAATCTTACTGCAGCCAATAACAAGCAGTACTTTTTCCAGTATCTATTTTGGAAAACAATATTTTTCTGGTTAAACACACCCCATATTGGAACATCTCTGCAGAAAGTGTATTATGATTTAAAGCAATAATTCATTCTGCCTGAACGCTTGTATAAGAGGAATTTCTCATCAAGCACTAATACCTGAGTGATATGTTTGTTTCCAAGCAACCAGAATCAATCAAACCATTAGACAATGACACACCTTTGCTCAGGAGCTCAGGCAGAGCCAAGTCTCAGCTGGCAGAGGTCCATGAGGTGAAAAGTGATTGACAGATTGTACAATGGAAACAGACGCCGTGACAGCAGCGGTTTGCTCACAACAGTCCTGACAGCTTCAAACCACATATATTTAGCACACAGCACATTTGAGAATTTGTGTTTAAAATGTTCTACTTTACAGTTTATTGTTTACAGTTGCGTTTTGTTTCATTCACACACGTTTATATAACACTTTATTAGTAGTCTGGTTACTTCTCCAAACCCCAAAATGCTCAGTTCTACCTTGTGATATCATGATGGTTTTCAAGTTAACAGCTGCCTTTTACCTTTAGTTCAGTACTTTTAGTTCATTGGCAAGTCCAGGGTTGAAATTATCCCAAATGATTCTAGTGAAGATGTATGGAGTTTAAAAACACAAACTCTGTATTACCACATGACATCACAAGGTGGAAGGTGGAGTGTTTCTGTTCAAGAAAAGAACACAGCCTAAATATGCTAAATATGCAGGGGTTGTGTGTTAAACATGTGTGAATGAAACAAAACACAACTCTGGATAAAATTGTAATGAGGAGACAACATTATAACAGATCAGAAAATAGCGTAATATGGGCCCTTTAAACAGAACAGACAGTAGCTTAAAGCATTTCCACGTCAAGTCACAACCAAACATGTAATTAAAGGTATTAGCGACACCGTATTTAATAAAGGGTTTTAGGAAGATTAGTTCACAATATCAGCAGGACTAATGTATGCTTAATGTCATGTACAATTTTAAAGTACTATGTAACCTCTTTGGTTGAGCGTTCAAAAACTCTCCATGGAGATGGTCTTTTTCTCAGAATGTTCCACATTATTGCATAACTCCACCCCACCTATTATTTTCTGGCAAAAAGCACCTGTAATTGAATAAATAAAAGAATAAAGTTATACAGTGGAACATTCCAGACAAAGCAACAAGCAAGTCAGACTTCCAATAAAAAGTACATAGGACAGGGATTAAACAATTATATTATAATGTAGGTATGTGTTATTTGCTTCAAATCTTGGTTTTCATTTCAATATATGCTTGTCAAAGGTAGATTTGTCATGATACTAAGAATTCAAATACTAAGTCTAAGATTTAGTACAGATTTTGATACTACAGTGATGAACAAAAAACAATTGTACTTACTTTCTGTTGCTATGTGGCCTTTTAATGGTTGTGATAAAGTTTATGATCTTAAAACTGTCCAGGAAAGGTCAGTTAAAATGCTTTTGCTTGCTTTTTAAAATACCTGCTCAAATTAAAATCTAATTTCAAGTCAAAGGGATCAAATCTTAATTTTATTTTTATCGCCAGATTAACCAGGTGAAGTGCACTTCAGCTGACAAAAAAGAGGCACAGACGTGCGCCACATGTGAGGGACACCTGCACTGTGGACTCCCAGCTCTTTCCCAGGGGGCCACAGAGATAAATGAGCTTATGTCAGACACAAGGCCTGACAGCGATAATGATGAATTACACATATATTAGTACACAGCCCGGGGACACACTCAAACCTAGCAGGCTTACACACCCACATAGGAACACACACGCTCAAAAATGCACAATTCTTCTTACGACTTTAAGAGCAAACTTGACACCGCTAAGGCCTGAGTCAGCTGGGGTCCTAGCATACACATGTGATGACAGGTATTTCCACTTGAGGAGAGCCACAATGCTGAGCTGTGAGCCTAGTGTCAACCACTTCCTGTCTGCAGAGGTGAAAGGTTAAACACCCTTCAGTCTCCTTAAAGCTTACAATTGAAAAGAATGAACAAGGATAGCTAAGGCATATGTGCGAGACAAGCATTTTTCAATGTCTTCACTGATGATCCAAAACCTGTAAAAAACCTCTAAAAAACTCATTTTTCCCAATTTTGTATGAAAGTTGAGACAGAATATTTTATATATATATATATAGAGAGAGAGAGAAAGAGAGAGAGAGAGAGAGAGAAAGAGAGAGAGAGAGAGAGAGAGAGAGAGAGAGAGAGAGAGAGAGAGAGAGAGAGAGAGAGAGAGAGAGAGAGAGAGAGAGAGAGAGAGAGAGAGAGAGGGAATAATTGTACGTGACTCTCCATAAATGAGGTAGTTATTTCCCATGTAGTGAAAGGTGGGGTACCTGATTTAAAGCTGTCTAACTAGTTCATGCATGATTTGTTGGGCACACAAACAGTTTTTTTTTTCAGAGACAAACACAGCTAATCAGCTCAGAGTTCTAGTTTGCAATGAATAAAATGTTTTACAATTACTACACATCAGTCTGATTTAGTCACATATGTTACAATACACTTTATATATGTGTGTTATTAAGTGTACTTCTTTACAGGAGAAAAGTCGCAACATTTAACTTTAATGTGAGAGGCCATGGGTTTTGCCTTCAGCTAAATGTTATGCTAGTCCTGGATGACAAAATATGGTAGCATCAGGAAATGAGCAATTCCTGATAATAAACGTGTAATTCCAATATGAACAGCCATTATTTGTGCATACCGGTATTCTGGTTCCACAAATAACAGCCCTATAGGCTGTTATTTGTGGAACCAGAATTTATGTGAAATGGCTGAACTGGCAAAGTCTATGATACTAGTGATACTTTATTCATTGTATTATTATATATTTTGTAAACTCTCCTATATTGTCATTGTATCTGGTAACACTACAGTCCTCGATTAGCACAGTGTGAATGAAGGGTCTCCTTCCACAAAGCACTGGCCCAGGTGTGTGAGATGTGCTCCCATTGGCTGAGCTGTCCATCAGCAGGACTCCATGTTAATCCTTTGCCATCACTCAACTGGCCCTGTGCCTAATCTCCAGCAGGCCCAGAGCTCCACAGAAGGGTGCTCACAGCTTTAAAGTGAAAGTCTGACAGTTAATCTGAGGCACAACAAACGAGGTAACCCTATGCTCTCTCCAGGGAGCAGCCACTATACACAAGAGCCATGGCGATGAGAGAAAGACCTCCCAAAAGTCCAAGATGCTTCAATGAAGATGCTATGACCGAAATTTAACTGAGACAAGAGTGGGAACAGGCCAACTTGTATATGTCAGAACAGAAAGTGTAGTTTGGCTAAGAAGAAATAGTAAAGTGCTTTTTGAATGAAGAGGCAGGTTTTCCTGTATAAAAATATTATTTAAACGTGCAGTAAATACATTTTCTTAAGGAGAAGATGCCACCTGCTTGTCTCCATGGAAATGTTAATTTTGATTTGACAAATTGAATGTAAGTGAAGAATGCAAGTAAGAATGTGGTGTGTGAGTGAGTTATGGTGGTGGTCGGAGGGGCCGATGGCGCAATTTGGCGCCTCGCTTCTGTCAGTCTGCCCCAGGGCAGCTGTGGCTACAATAGTAGCACCACCACTGAGTGTGGAGTGAATGAATAATGCTCTGTAAAGCTCTTTGGGTATCTTGAAAGGCGGTATATAAATGCAATGATTAATTAATTAATTCATTCATTCATTTTAAAAAGTTGCACGTTAGAACTGTAGAGAGATGAACCCGCTCACGCTAAGAATGCTTTTCCATTTATTTCTGAGCAATAAAAACAACTGGATATTAATAAATGCAAGATAGTCAATACAGATAGGCCAGCAGATTTGCATGTTTAACTTATCGGCCTTCAGGCTCCAGCACATTTTGTTTGTGCCAACCAGCTGCCTAAAAATGTGTATAAAGCTTAATTTGAACACTTTTGAAGTTTGACTTCATTTGACTACATTGTTTTCTTATCCAAAAGGGTGGTACATGAGTTTGTAATAAATCTAAATGATATATTTTGGGGGGGAAAAAAATCAAAATTGGCCTACATATTGGCCAATTTTTTTTTTTCTGTATTCTAAACGATCCGGCCTCTGCCATGAAAACAAAACAAAACATATGGTCAAGATAGATAACAACAACAATAACATGGAACATTTCAGGCAGCAGTAACAGTTCCATGGAGACAAGCAGGTGCTATACCTTCCACCAGAAAAGTTAGATAGTGCACCTTTAACACGCCATATCCAAGAGTTTCATCGAGCTACTCTGCGCCACCTAACAGGAGGCAGACTGCTGTACAAAGCGTTCAGAAGAGGGCTTGCCAGTTAAGAGCGTACAATAAGTCAGTTGAGGTTGTTAGCTAGACAGGAGCTGATAAGTGTATGGTTCATGGCACAATGACCGGTAATCAGATACAACCACAGAAAAAGCGCTACATTCAAGCTAAGGTCAGGTACTCAGAGCAGGAAGTATTAGTGAAGTAAGACCTCGTATGGAACCATTCATCATTTATTATTCATGTGTTTGGGTCATTTTCAGATAGTAATTGTTCCTTTGTTGAACACTATGGTAAAGGAAGTGAAAAGCAGGTACAAAAATATCCCAGACTTACCACTTCAGCAGGACGGAAGAATTTGGGGTCTACTTTCACATGCACCACTCCGGTCTCCTGGCAACGCCCCACCTCCTGCTCATCTTTGCCCTCCCACCTGTGATGATAAAACAAAAACAATGTTGTTCCTTCACCTCCTCAGGAAGACAAAACATGTCAAATGCCATTTTCAGTCTGGACATAGGCCCTGTCCAACATGTCAGAATAATACAATGTAAAGAGGATGAGTCAAAGGAATGGTACCATAATACAGTATGGCATGAATCTGTTGATGTTGGGCCTCTAAGTCTGCGTGTGGGAAAAATGGCTCAACATGGTCTTGGGTTTAAAATCTATTTAAAGAGAAAGTGATTTGATATTTTGTATTACTATATGTCTATATCATATTTTTACTTGTACGTATGCAATACTTATGCCTTATTTGACACCAGTTTCTTGCTATTTTTGCTACTTATTTAAATGCATCCATCCATCCATCTTCTCCCGCTTAATCCGGGGTCGCGGGGGCAGCTTGCTGCCCAATACTCATAGCACCTGACCCCCCCTATGAACCCCTCTGCAGGTGGTGAACCCACAGGAGGGTGGACAACATGGTCCTTGATGTTAGTTCATAGGGGTGCGGGCATGTTTTAGGTTGATGGGGGAAACCGGAGTACCCGGAGGAAACCCATCCAGACACGGGGAGAACATGCAAACTCCACACAGAAAGGCCCGGGTGTGAGGCCTGAGTGTTGCCACTCAGCCGCCGTGCCGCCGATTTTTTAATTTTTTAATTTTATTTAAATGCATTATTCCTATTTATATTATTGCTCTTCATTATTATAATATATGTGATGCGTGAGATAAGATCTCCAAATAATTTCCCTTGCAGATCAATAAAGTTTGTCAAAATCTAAGTCTACATTTCATAAAACTGTAATTTTCAAAAACATTGTTGGGCTGAAATTAATGCATTTACATAGTATTGAACATACACTGTTCATTTTCCAAATATTTCCAGCATATCCAATATAGTGTTTCAAATACTTTTAACAGATACCAACAATAATATCACTTTTTATTAGACTTTCACAACAGGAAGAGCCACACATGGAATCTAGCAGTAGACAGTAGAGCCCTATAATGAATCCAGCTAATCTAAAATGCTTGCAATCAGTATGAAACATGAACATGCCATTTTAAATTTAGCTGTAACACTGATTAAAATGATTAATAATGATTTATATTCAATCAAAGTGCATTCAGCAATGCGACAAATAACGTCACAAAGAGCAGACTGGTTCTGACTGGCAATGCTGGTTCTTTTAATCTAAGAACTGAAAGCTCAAAATCAGCCAAACCTGACTGAATACTGATAATCTGAAGAGTTGTTGTATGTTTTCTTTAGAGTTTATATATTTGTTTAACCTTGTACTTTAACAAAAAAACTCAATTTTGGATATTGGTGGTATTATTACTTCACTACATTTGAGAACCAGTATCTGTATGCCACTACATTTTTTAACATGACTGAAATGTAAAAGTATTTTTTATTATTGTCTAAGACCTGCTGAAAAGGCAGAGGGTTTATTTTTAACACATTTGTAGTTTGTAAATATACAAAGAAAAACAGCTAGAAAAAAATAGCTTCTGTTGAACAAATTCTGCACAAATCTTTATTAAAATCAGTAAATTGAAGGTTTAGAAGACTTAAAAATCTGTGTGAAATACTTTTACTTTTTACTCCTAGTACATTTTTAAACAGGTACTTAAATACTTTTACTTAAGTAGATTTTTTCATGTGATGCTTTTACTTTTACTTGAGTATTTTTCTGCTTCAATACTCATACTTTTAACTTGAGTAACAGAATTGAGTACTTCTTCCACCTCCGAGTTTGGTTGTGTCTGAACTTACACAATAGTCTTCCCCACATTTGCGAAGGCACGCTCCACAAACTCCCTGACGCTGTGCACCTCCCCTGTGGCGATGACGAGATCCTCCGGCTCCTCCTGCTGCAGCATGAGCCACATGGCCTAAAACACACGGAGACAGAGGGGTCAAAAGTGCTGACACATCATAAAGACACTGCCCAACTCTGTCCTGACAGACAGGAAGTGAACTCGCAACCTCTCCGCCTGTACCTCTGTCCTGACGTCACCACAGCGCCCCCATGGGACCCATACTGTGGGAAAGGAGAACAGAGGAGTCCCAGAGGCCAACTGCGCTGCTGGCACACATCAAAATACACACAACCAGAAAAGCTCATGCATGAGTGACAATACCATGCTCAGGACTATATTTAAAAGTAGCCTCATATCGCTACAGCAGAATTATGTTTGACTCCTCCACAGTTATTCTTAGCTCTGTGGCCCCAGTGAAAGCTGATAGTCCATTAATGGCTCAGCACTATATTCACCAGCCAACAAGGGCGTCTGTGTGTGGGTCAATATTTATGGTGAACTGCCGCTTTGGGGTCAATGCCACTGACCTTTGGCTCGTCCAGTCTGAGCAGAGGAGACGCAGCAGGGAAGTAGCACATACGCACACAATGACAGGGGAAGTTAAAGCTAAACAAAGACATTGGCCCTATCTCACAATGCTATTTAAATTGAGGCATATAGTCTGCTTTGTGAATTATTCAACTCATAACTCAAAATTGAATAGGATCCTGTAGAACATTCATAGATCCAAATAGTGTTGTGAAAGCAGCCCTGAAAAGTAAAAAAAAAAAAAAGTGGAAAAGTCCCTTATAACATTTACAAATCTTTAACAATCTTGGACGAACTAAGAGTTAAAAAGTTGAATCCTTCACTGTGTATGAGGTATGTGTCAAAAACAATAAGACTTCTTTTGTGCTGGGATGTAGTAGTCACTTATCGACGTATAGACACAAAGTGATTGAATGACGGTCCGTGGGGAGCAGAGGCTGTCCTATCTCAGGATCGTTCAGGGTCACCTGACTGCTCACTGCTGATGGTTCCCCTGAGCCTGACCTGTGACCTTTCACCCCTGATGGACAAAACAGATTCTCACACTACAAGACTAAATGGCACCTCTGTGTGTGAGTGACAGTGGAGGAAACCAATTGAGGGAAGTATGTTCACAATCTGTGTTTTCAATTGTTTCCACACTTAATGCTTGTTAGACTGACAGGGGAAGTTAAATAGCTACAGAATAGCACATTTGTCATGCTGTCAGTCCAGATAAACTTTCCAAAGTACTGAATACAACAATTACTAACAAAGTTAAAGTACAATTTCCATACTAAACAATGTAAAGTGTATCAATGAGCAACTACATCCATTAAAAAGACCAAAAGATTTTAACACCTGCAAATAACTTCCATGCACTTCAGTTTAGAAGGTTTTGTTTGTTGGTTGTGACAAAACTAACAACCTATTGAAATATCCAATAAACAATGAGTGCCCCATTATTTGGATAATTTATTTCAAAATAATTCTCTGTTTTATATGTTAACAGGATTAATTATCAGCGGGATCCCTGAAATATCAAACACAATACGCTGGTGGTGACTGTGTTTTGGAGATGTGACTGGGTGATTATTTGCACTTGTAATGAGCAGCTTGTTCCCGATGTTTCTTATCCTGATGAATGTGGAGCCGCTAGTGCACTGGATGGCTGTGATGACGGGAATGAGGAACATTGGACCGCTTCTCTTGTAGCCAGAGAAAATGTTTATGGCAGCAGCTGAGTGATATGGCCTTTGCTAATGTTTAACACAGAAATGTGATAAATAATATGTGTATTTTTCAGCTTATTGTAGTAGCTTGGGGAGAGTGGCTGATGGCTTCAATTCTGTGTTTCCATAATAAATGTGAAGTTATATTTGAGGTATAGTGTAGATTTAGAACTGTAAAAACAAATATGCAGTGAATGAAAATGGTAGTGTTCGCGTTCAGTATTTTCGTAGCACAGTGGTTAGTCCTAGGCACCTCACAGCAAGAGGGTTCCAAGTTCAGTTCTCGGACTGGACATGGCTCTTTGTGGAGTTTGTTCTCCGCATGTCTACATAGACTTCCACCAACTGCTCTATGTTTGTATAAAGACAAAAAAGCATTTTGCTTTCACTTACTGCATGCGGTCGTGTTGTTTTAAACTTGATTTAGATACTACAACCAAATATTATATCAAGATTTTGATGATAGAAAAAAAATATTAAAAAATCACAGCGTGGTGTTAGACAAGACCAACTGATGCATTTATTTAAGTATTGATACTTATTCAAATGAGTATATTTTTTTATTTTCTGTATCAGTTAGTATCTGGGAATTGATTGTTTTTAAACAATCCTAGCATTCAGTCACGTCATATATAACCACTTCTGCTTACAATTTAACATTACACTCACCCCACCCACTGCTTGTTGCCACCTCTCCCCTCTCCCCCTGCCCCAGAGTGGCCCTCTCTGGCCGGCTCTGCTTCATTAGAGATCTGATAAACAGCCCAGAGCTTGGTCCCTCTACTGTGAACCTACACCTTCCTGTTCACATGGCCAAAGGATGACCCCATCACACACTCAGAGACCTCCACCTCAGAGTCTGACCCCCTCCACCTGAATCATGCCTCTGAAATCACCACAGAGCAAGAGTTCAATTAGTCTGTTATGTTCCTGAATCAAGAGAAAACATATAGGTACAATGGGTAGTAATAATATACTGTCCAGACAGTCGTAGTTGAGGGTAAATGCACCAACGAAAGACTAGAAAAAATGTAATGTTACAACTTGGTACTTTAACTCAAAAGGTTGGTTTGCGATACCAGTTCCTGAACAATATTTTTTATATCCTAGATACAAAAAATAAAATTTTATAAAAAAAAAAATATGGACATTGTTTTTGGAGGAAAAGGTTGTTCTTATGCATTTGTACCAGGACATTAACTTTCTATCTGGATCCACCCACCAGGCATTGATTTCTTACATATAAAAAAAGTTAGTGAATAAAGTGTAAAATCTTTTTTTTGTGTGTGTTTGCTATCGGTTAATCCTGCATGCTATTTGAAAATATATGCATGAAAAAAAATGTAAAAAAGTTCTACTCTTGGAACTGTGGGAGTTTCACCGTGAGAGATTTTAAAACACTTTACAAAGATGACTACTGCGTTTTGCGTATTATATATAATAGTTTCCATATGTTCTTGACAGATACCAAATAAGATAAAGCACAAGGCTACGGGGAAAACCCTCATGCAAATCAAACAGGACCTGCTGACTCCTGTACAGCTTTAGAGGTCACACATGCTATTATATTGTATGAAAAACAGTATCCCAGTCTCAATTCTACATGTAATGAATTACTATAGCTATGTGCAGAATGGCTTACTGTAAACACTTAATGCATCCCCTAGTGGTGTGTCTGAAAAACCCATAGGCCACAATTACTGGTCTGCTAATGCCATTAACCTCTGGGCACACATATGCACGCTCCCACATGTTGGTAAATGCATTGAGCATAACCCACTTTCCACTTGCAAATTACAAACACCAAGATTTATGCAAGGTTCAAGTTCAGTTTTAGTGAACAAGTACAGAAGATGGTAGTAGTAATCTCAAAACACACCAGAGATGATACAGCGATATTTGTGGGTGAGGTATTCTTACAAGCAGTTGTCAGTTTAACAAATGGCGAGCTCAACTAGGCTTTTCCGGATCATTTTACTTCTATGATGTTCTGAGAATGCACCATGGCTTGTATTAAAGTCCATCATGGTATTCCTTTACTAAGAGAAAAGGCTGCAGTGGGCTCCAGTGCGCCACAGCACTGGCACCACCGGACTACATGGCGTGTGGTCTGTGCTCCTCTCACTACTTTTATACGGAGTACTCACAGCCACCGGACTGTCACTGTACAATGACCAGTCTAAGCCCAGGGTGGCACTCATTTCATTACATGTTCACATTTTATTCATTTTATTAAAAGTCTTACCTAGTTTGCCAGTTTTGGTGGAGTTTGCAATTCACTGCTGAACCTGAACAGCAGCAGTGACACATCTAGCGGTAATTCCATGAATGTGAACAATTGCAGCCACCATAAACCAAAGCGTGCCTAATTTACACAGTATATATATTAGGCAAACAATATGAAAACATGGACATTTAAACCCATAAATTGCATAAATTGCCCAATATTAATTTTTAGAGATCAGCACTATCTCTGTCACTTTAAAAAAGACTGTCATATACACTTTGAAATATGTCACATAGATTGAACTTGGTCTTGTGTACGTCATGGAGCGGAGTTATCAGCTGGTCACAGTAGGAGCCACATTCATCAATCTCTCTGCTTCCCGGATACTCCACTCTACAATCACAAGAGGCCATCTTGTACCAGATTAGGCAAATGGTATTGAAATAATGACTCTAACCAGCCTGCCTTTGTCCCATGGGGTTATAGAATGAGCTCAGATAACCTCTAGTATAAATGTCTGCGTCATACTCTAAAACTGGATTTATTGTGTATATACAGTAGCATGGTGAGCATCTTATGAATTTAGTCATGAATGGCTAGACAATAATTCTTCTATTGTGAATTTCTGTGTTGGGATAAGAAGAATTAACTCACTAATACAGTAATACACACCCATAGTTAGTATAAAGGGTGAATTCCAATGTCCCAATCAATAATCAGCTTGGATTCTTTATTTATTATCTTCATTTATCTTTATCATAATTTATTATAGTCTGTATTGTTTATGTTCAAGAACTTTATATTGAACTCCACTGTATTGGTTTTATTAGTAAGACAAAATCAATATAATAAGGAAAAAAAATTCTGTCATATCACCCAGCCCTAAAAGCAGCATGGAGTCCATAATAATCCCCTACTTTAGGTAAACAACCCTTGGATCAGTTTATTGCTATTTTGTACTATGCTCCATGCACTATATTACAATTTATTACAAACTTATGGCATGAAATGACTCACAGCATATTGTCCCAGTATCGACCAGTGTGGTGTGATCTTAAACAGAGGATTATCCAGCAGTCGCACTCTGCACAAGGAAATTCTTTGTTCTGAAGACATTTGTAAACCTGTCCTGAACACCTCATGCATTATGCAAGATAATCCATCAGAAACAAGCAGAAACTGACTAGGTGCACACTGTATGATTAACATATGAGGCATTTAATAGCAGACAACACAAATAAACAATGTTAGGGTAGATATGGCAATTTAAAAAAATCAAATCATGATCTTAACCTGTGAAGATTTGTTGTTTTGATGCAATTGTCATATTGTGATTCACTGTTTCACAACACTGAATATTTTTCCACATAGACTTGCTGAAAAAAAAAGATATTAAAAGTCTGAAAGCTTGCTTAGGGCGAATCAGCCTTGTGGTAACTAATCACAAAATCTATCATTTATTCAAAATCTGTTTCTGAAACTTTATAAACTGCCAAGTTATTAAAGCATTTCTCCAGCTCTTGTGTTTTAAATGTGCTTTTTGGTCTTACAACAACCACGTTAGATTTTAATTAATTAATTAAGTTCATTTCTTACCATTTATTAGTTAGCACGTAGCTGGTTAGCCTCCGCAGTGTCTTTGAACTCTTAATATTAGAATTTTCAAAAAGTCTATGGGGAAAATTAATTGAAAATTGGAGGCTAACCAATGTTCCTTTGCTCCGAGTGAATGATGGGTGGATATAACAAATCAGTTAAGTGTTGCCTCAGAAGCAACAATTCATAATTATGATCTATGCTCCAAATATATTGACCCACACATAGTTATGTTATGTAATATGTAAACGCTGGTGCTCCTTGTGTTTATATGAGTCGTTATCTCCAACACAGCAGTCTCAAATGACCATGATTTATATCAACAATTGTGGGAATGGCATCCAAATAAATGGGGGGAAGTTGTGAGATGACATGAAGCTATCATTTTTTAGTATGTTATTTAACAGAAAACAGTTTCAAAACAGTTCAATTACACCACACAATGACAAACTCAAATTAAATAATCAAACAATTAAATCTGATTTGATGGATGTTGATAACAAGTGTGAATTTTATTTTGCAGTGGGGTCCTGGGCTATTTTGTTGGGCCTAATGACCTAATAACCTATTATCCATTTGATACCTGCAGTGACATCTTGCTTGGGGTGCTCTAAATATTGCCCCCATTGGAGATATATATATAGCAGTTACCATGGTGACAATGCACACATTTGCAGACACTGTCAAAAGTTTTAAGATTATCTGAAAACTCTAGAAAAAAAACACAAAATGGATTTAACTAATGCGAGGTATGACAGTAATTTTAGGTCTGATACATTAGTTTAACAGCACAAATCAGCTCAGTCAGGTCTTTTTGTTCCATTTGTGTTAAAATAAAGCTCAGATTAAGGTCTAACTTGAGTAACAGGGCTTCAGACAGAGTAGTGCTTTCAGTTAGCATCACATCCCTAGAGAATATTGATGACACCACCGGCAAAGTATCACTGTATAAAGTTTATTAATCGGCTAAATACCAAAAGTGTAGTTGCTCTGAAAACTGTGAGTAAACATAATGTGAATAGATTTGTAATTCTGTCTCTTTAACAACAACTTCGGGCTGAATTGAGCCGAACTTTCCCAGGCTCCACCCCGGGGAGCACACATCATCCAAATGGCTGCAGAGGAGCTGTGATTTTTAGCAGGACATTTTTTGTGCTTTTTACATAAACGTCTATTTTTAGAGAGGCTGAAATTATTACCCCCTTCCCCATCCCCCCGCCCTTTAGTCATTCTTCCTCCGCCTCTTCACTCCTGTCGTCTCTGGGAGCATTTTGCCCAAAAAAGTCTGACTTTTTCCTCCTCCTCTCACACACGCACTTTGTCTGGACATGGACGATGCTATATTTACAATCTGACTTCATCTTGAAAACATAACTGCACACACAGACGCGCACACACACACAAACACACGCACACACATACGCACACACACACACGTACATGTATGTTAGATGTCAGTGCTTCCTGGAGACATTACATTGACATTAATTTTATAGAAACTGATCCTAACTTTAAACATGTCTCTACCTGCCTAACCTTAACCAAACCGTGACCGTAAAAATATGAAAAACTTGAAAAGCAGAACTAGTTCATCCTAAACAGATTAACACATTTCTAGCATCCTAATTATTCACAGCAATAATCGTTTTTCACAATGTTTAAAGTGTTTTCCGTCACCGTATGGCTAAAAGCATGCTAAATGCACACTTCCTGATTCATGTAAATAATCCACTTTATAATTAGGACTTGTTTCTACCATAAGACCTGGTTTAACCTGCTTTGTTTATCTATGGAGGGCAAAACTAATTTTGCTCTACTACATGGATAAAGAACAGATACAGTCACCAAAATTAGCCAATAATCTGAATTTGATCTAAAAACAGCAGGGCATCTTATTTTTGTCCCCATAATTGTGTATATACTGTAGTGTATATACATATTTTAGCCCCCACAGTGTAATTAATACCCACTCATTTGCTGTTTAGCCTGTGATGACGCAGAGAAGACTGTCCCTCTGTGACCGTGCTCAGCTGTCCAACACAACCAGTGGTCAACCTCAAAAGAAGCTCTTGAATAGACAAACAGAAGGTCACATGAAAAGGTCAAGGAGAGGGAGAAGGGAGATTCCAGGCCAGTATAATATAGTACAGTTCCAACACTGCTCCTGAAAAGCTTGGCTAACACACATGGAGATCCAACCACAGCCAAATAAAAATGTCAGTCTCGCAAAGGGACCATGAAGAATTTTCAATTGGTAACACATGGCAACTTATAATGTAATTAGTACGTAGTGGTTTTTATTGACTTTAAATAAATCAACTGTACCCAGAAGTGATTTTAGAGGAATATGAATGACAAACATGATTTTAGATGTTTAACAGTGAGTGTTGACAGGCAAGCCAAGATGATCTACGCTATACAATTCCAGTATATAAAGAAAGAAATCTGGGTTCCTGCCTTATTCATGTGACGAATTAATGCAACACATTATCAGTCCTGTGTCAAAACAAACATGGCGGCAAACAAAATTATTGGTGCATATATTAATGTTTAAATTAAGACACATAAGACCTGTTTTACCAAATCAAGGTAAGACTAATTGCTGTTAGAAGGTAAAAGAGGTTATGAAGTTTGAGCTGAATGATTTATTGAGATCATGAGGAAATCAGTTCACCACCAAACTTGTGGAAGCAATGATTTGTTTGAGTTGGGTCCAGACCATCTAGATTTCAAAAAGACCACCCTACCATTTTTTTTTTTTTTTACACTTATTTCTGATGGAAGATACAGTGCCTAATCCAAAAACATTAACTGTGTCCTCTTTTATACATAGCAATTTAGGTTATTTTTAACAAGAGGACCGTAGCAGATGTATTTACCTTGACAGTTCGGAGGATGGCTTGAACTAGCAGCCGAAACATGTTAACAAGGTAAATACATCTCCTGCTGTTCTTTAAAAAGATCCCAAGGACTGGAACCTGATTGTCTCCATGGAGATCTAGGCTTAGCCTTTAATGTTACACAGTACGTCATTAAACTCATCTATCTCCATAAAACGAGCAGGTGATGTTCAAAAGATTTTAAACAAACAACAAAAAAAACTTGCATGAACAAATACAAGTCAAACACTGTGGAACATTCCAGGCAGTTACATCAACATAGAGACAAGCCGGTGATGCACACCTCGCAAGAAAAGTTACAGAGTGTACCTTTAAGGACAACAAAATGTGTTGCTTCTCACTAATTGAATGGCTGGTGTTTATTTTAGGCTTAGACTTAGGTAAACTTTATTGATCCACAAGAGAAATGATCACAATAGACAAGACACATGATCACAATATAATAACAAAGGGCAAAAATATAAATGATAATAATAAAACCAAAACAAGTTGCAAAACCAGCAAGATTTTTTCCAATGTATTTCTGACTTGTAAACATAAAAAAGTCCACACACACACACACACACACACAGACTTGAACTTCAGTGTGACCTTTCACCATCAGAACAAACCAGTCGTCTGTAAACAACCTTTTCTGGGATTTCTATAAAGACCGTCATTCACTATTTAAGACTCAAGCATACCCCAAAAACGACGCAAATGGTCCGTGCACCTCCCACCAACCCTGTGCACTCTGAACTGCTATAGTCACTGCTGTATAGTCATTTTTACACCGTGAGAACATGTGAAACACATTTCTCAAAGGAGCCCTCTGATTTGGTGTGGGTGTGTTACCATTTTAGGGCCAGGAACACACACATACAGGCAAAAGTATACGGGCTGCTTAATATACTGTCCCTATATAGCATATTATGAATAGCCAGTGCCCAGGGACTGAAGAGGATGTAAAAGGTGTTTAAAATAAGCTCCTTCAGACATTTGAGACTATATTTACTATACAGAACCCAGCCCCACATATACACACATGGACGGAGCAGTCAGGGGTATCGATAGCAGACAGGCTACTGATGTTGGACCAGAATAACACTTGATTTGTTTAGCTGTCTTTGAAGGGGCAGGAAGAAAAGCAAACATCAGTAAAGGACAGCAGGGGGCCAGCTTCTTAACAGAGCCACTCAATGTTTGGACTTACTTCTATATCTATCAGCGAAAGATCGGCACGGCAGCCCTGACTTCCTACAGTGTGACAAATATGCACATTAATGGGGGAATTGTAACGCAGACACGAGGAGTGAATTCAAAGGAGGGGATCTTTTATTTTTAGATTAAAGTAGATTAGGTGAAACAGAGTAGTCAGAAGCATTCGGAAAAGTTGTCAAATATATCTATATTTGATTGCTTATTTTGCTTGGGAAACTGTGTCATAAAACAGACATTATTGACAGCATTATATGTACGTGGATTGATAACTGTCAAAAAAGGAGAAAAAAAGAAAATAAATAATAAATATGTAAATAACTAAGTAAATAAATAAAGACATAAATAAATACACAATAAAACACTATATTTCCCTGTTGCTACTGACATTTTTAGATTAAGCTATCAGAATACTTTTGAGTGCTCAAAAAGTAGTTTCACAATGTTTTACGATGTATATTTCTTTCTTTCATTCTTCACTGTAATCTCTATTATTTGCTCATGAAGAAGCAATCTAAAATCTACTATATTACAAAAGCAGTGTATTTGTCTAGACTAGTAAAACAAACAGTGCCAAGTGCCAACCATTTTATTTTCTATTTTATTCTATTTATTTTCTATATGTTCTTTAATCAAAAAATACAAATCTGCATATTATTAAACCCTCTACACCCAGGCTGGGTTCCCATTCACAGATACAGAGGCATTTGAATCACATGGCTGTAGTGCGTATACTTTCCAAAGGCCACTAACAAAGACAAATGGAACAATTAAGATCTCAGGCTTGTGTGTTAAAGCACCGTGAGGGTCCAATCACTCTTCATTTGTGTACACAGTGCAGGTGGAGCTCTAACTCCTCCCCAGAGGCACAGACTGAAACTTTTGCTTATTTTCAGGGTTATTTTCTGATTTGATATACCTATTAAAGTGCATTTACTGTTTGTGGTCAAAGTCTGTAGACATGTTGATTTGATTAGGAACGAAGTGAGTCATTTTCTGTCATCTATAAGCACCAACTTTTCTAATTCAGGTGTTTATGGTGTTCCTGGTTTGAAATTAGTGTGTGTGTGTGTCAATGACGAGAAGTGCCTCAAACTTCAGTAGTCGGACATCCACTCATACCTGATCGATACAACTAGCCCTGCCCCGAGGAGAGTCTGAAATCTGCAGAAATCCTACAAGACACTGACATGATACCAGACAGGACAGAAGCTCTTTCCGCAGTAGAATGTGAAGTGACATAGTCTGATAATCCCTCTATGAAGGCCTGTCAGATGTTTGAGAGATGTTCAGGGTCCCTAGAGACAGCATGGAAAGTGCACATTCATCCATTTCACACCGCTTTAAACAAGCCCAACTAAATATTTGAAAAACAGATAAAACCCACTTCTACCTTTCAGTGTCCCTTCTGATAGATCCTGACTGTTATCTGGACACTGCAGCCGGGACAAAGGGAGACACAGTGTACAACTGTGCTACTATTTCCTCAAAAACACACACACACTTCCTGGGAACACATTTTACAGTAACTTGTACTTCGGCGGTAAACTTTACAATATCAGAGCTTTTATTTACAGATAAATTAAACTATATAAAGAAGAATTAACTTAACTAGTAATTAGTCTGCAGCCACTTTTGTTATGGAATGAAAACAAAGAAAGAAAAGTAGCTCGATATAGTCTTTATGAAACAGGATTAGCGATGCACCACTCCAGCTTTTTCAGTTCCGATACCAATTCTGATACTGTAGCATTAAGTATTGACAAAACTGATCCAAATGTGTTAGCTGTTATTGATCTCATCTCTCAAGTAACTGCAAAACAGCTTTGTGTAAATAAACGTTCAAACATTGAGACTGACATTACGACATACCTTTTTAGGCTCCATCAGAATATTGGCTGAACCGATATTTGGAAGCTGATATCCGATGGTATGTATTGTATAAATTTATTTGTACAGGGACAGTGCACAACAATGCATTAACCAAGACAAAAGTCATAAGATGCTGGTTCCAGGTTATAGCCTGAAAGCTAATTTACTCCTGTATAGTCCCTGAGCAGGTTGGTGGAAATACTGAGAGTACAGATTCAGTGTACAATAGGTAAATTGACCAAAAATACATTAAAACAGACATTACTTAGGGTCACATCGAGCAAAATCTTTCAGTATCAGCACTGATATCAAACATCAGTATTGGATTGGTACATCCCTAAAAAGATTATGCTTATTACAGAAACATCTACATGAATGACAGAAGTGAGTTTGAGCCAGTCAGTGAAACAAGTGTCAAATGTACACTCACGGTGCGTGAGCAGATAGTTGCCTCCGGTTAAAGATTCCCTCTAGTCGGTGTAACATTTCAAATTACATTTCTACAAGTAGTGTATCACTTAAAAGATATTAACTTGAAGTGCAGGAATTGCTCATTGGCGTCAACACAAAATTCCAGAAATCTGAGTTTTGTTTTTAAAAAGACTAGTTTAGTCTCCACAGCTTCCACACTTTAGGTCAATGGTTTTGCCTTGTCAACAATCACACTGTTTAAACGCTGAATAAAAATAACAAGGAGGTAAACTTTAAACTTATCTGTGACTGACTTATTCTTGGCATGTGTCAAGATTGTATTTATTTACTCATGTTGCATATCAGTAATATGTTAACTGGAACAGGGTAAATAAACCATATTAAAGAAATAAAATTCTGTTGCCCAGTAGTCAACATGGGAAACGTTTATGATAAAGGGCCCATAACATGCCATTTTATATTGTTTCCTCATCAAAAACGTACCCAGAGTTATGTTTTGTTTCATTCACACGTTTCACACTCAAACCTTCCATATTGAGTTCTGAGTTGGTAATCAGTCCTCCATACACTTTCACTAAAATCATTTGGATAATTTCAGCCCAGGAACTGCCAATCTCTACTGAACAAAGGGTAAAAGTAGCTGTTAACTTGAAAACTACCACTACATGACATCACAAGGTGGAAGAGAGCATTTTGAGCTTTGGAGATATAGGCAGACTAATAATGCAGTATTACTCACAAACAAAACACAACACGGACACCTTTAAAAGTAAAAATATTAGACAATATAATAATTTAACTTTTATTACTATATTGTCTTAACTTTGCAATTGCTTTTGTCATTATTTTAAGAAGATTAAAAACGTATAGGTTAGGTTAGGTTGCTTTATTTGTAGCCATAGGTAAATTTGTTTTGCACTTTGACAGGCTGTCCCCACGTTTCATTCATTCACGCTATAGTTAATAGACATATATATAAAAGCACATTACAATAAAGTGTTAAAATGTATATTAATTTTGACTAATAGTTTCTTTTAACTCAATGCATGAAAAGTCACAATGCACCATCTATCAAATGGAGACCAAAAGGAAGTCAGGTTTAGATAAAAATTTGGGCAGTGTCCTTCAGGCTTTGGTGCAATGACACAAACAGAGCACTTCATAAACACAACTCCAGCGCAGCCTCCACCCATTCAGCCCTAGCATATGTTCACATTCAGGGCTGTTATCAGAGCAGAGGGCAGATCAGATATGTCAAGCGTCCCTGCTGTATACGATAACATCTGGCCATTTACCACAGAGTTCAGGGCCAAATGACACACAAAAAGACAAGAGCCAGCCAGTCAAAGCCATCAAAACATCACACATGGTCAAGCCGATTACTCAGGCTGACCGACAGCTATGTGTGTATATAAGAGTTCCTACGACATGCCCAGTGAGTGAGATAAGAGCATGGTGTAAACAGAAGAGTGTGTAATGACTGTAGTGCCCCCACTTGTTGAGCGGAGGAAACAGATGCTTCAGTCCTGGTAATTAGATAGATACGAGATAGAGTGAGTTTGGATTGGACCAGTGTCTCTCTCCACATCAGAGCATTTTAAAACCTTAACTGGTTTTTATTCAGTATTTGAGCAGATTTCATGGGCTATATTTGAATTTTGATTTATGTTTTTTCCTGCATTTTTGTCATTTCATTGTTAAAAAGGGCCATTTTGTCTGCTATAATGCTGTAGTGAGTTGTGTTTTGTTTCATTCACACATGCTTAACATAAAAAACGTACATATTTCAACTGAGTTCTTCTCTCAAACAGAAAACACCTTGTGATGTGATGTGGTAATACAGGAATAGCTCCATTGTGTTTTAAACTCCACACAGCTTCACTGGAATCATTTGGATAGTTTCAGACCTGGAATTTCCAGTCTCTGTTAAACAAAAGGTAAAAGGTAGATGCTATCTTGAGGTGGAACAGAGCATTTGGACATGTACACAGACTGATAATTAAGGATAGCTCAAATGTGTGTGAATGCCACAAAATACAACTCCAGGTATATTTTTGAAATGCCAACATGTATTTCCTGTGATAATAAACCTGTGAGGCATTTTGGTAAACCTTGATTGTTTTTAAAAGGTGCTATTAAAGTGATTGAATGATTTTTTTTTTATTCCTTTCAATTGCTGTTTCAGATAGACAGTAACTTGAGTCTTGTGGTACATAAACCTCATGGTAGTTATGGCATCTGCTTTTGTGTTTCTGACTACTTACTTACCTACTTACTGTCCAGTAAACATGAATAGTTTTCTTCACAAATATAGCAAAAGATTCTCTGCAAAAATCACCCAGAGCAGACTGTGAACTGAATAAAAGATGAAGTGATATGTTCCTTATGCCAAATGAAATATGATATGGTTAAAGAGTTTTAATGTATTGGAGGCATGTTATAGTACATGACACGTGAACTTTAGAGATATGATCCATATACTGCCAAAACAGTGGCAAGAAAAATATGACATGAATTTTAAAGCAAGATGTACTGCTATAGCGATATAAGGATAATATTGAAACTTCTTATACCACTGACGCAATAACAATAATGCAGGATAATCCCAATAAACCATTTTAAATCAGTATCAGTTGAACAGTATCATTAAAAGGCCTGAGCTACAACAAATAAATAGCAGAATAAAGCAATATTAGCCACAGAGGTTACTTTTTTGCCCTCTACAGCTCAAATCTATTTGTATATTGAAATATTCCAAATCTTCCTACTTTCATAAAGCAAATGTACACATGATAAATGCTGAGCCCCCAAAAATAATATGTTCCAGCTTTCATACACTGAACGATAAGTCAACATCATAATTATCATGACAGGCATAGACATAAAAGTGCTGGGCAGTATTTGCTGCTCTGATGCTGGTCCTGGGCTTGTGACACAGAAGGAGTGCTGTGATGGTGCCTGAGGGTGCTCTAACTCTGCCCCTTCACTTCTGCTCCTCCACTTCCTGTGGAGAGCACAGGGACACGCTGGAGGATGTTTGCCTCTCAGCGGGCAGCCCACTTCCTCCACAGAAGAAGAAGACAAGTCTGACGGCAGTTCAACTTATAACAAATGTGTTTTGCTTTAACAGTCGATAAAAGACTTTGACATTTGTTGGAGTATCATCCAATAGTTCAATAAGGCTTTAAGATGAATAATGTTCTTAATAAATGTACATTATTTGTGAACTATGACAGATTCTAATTGCTGGATAAAACTGTACAGAGCTGACTTGTATGAGCTTGTAGTGGGCAGGTCATAGAAATTTATTCCAATCAAATGACTTAAGCAGCAAGTAACACATTATGCACTCTTACCAAAACTCTGAATACTGTATGATTTCAGATCAAATTATTGAAATATTATATAAAGGTACATTTGATCTGATTGGTTAAAAAGTTATTTCAAAATGTACTTCCAAATACATCAGCAAGTCTAAAAATTGTTAACTAACATGTGTCCCTGGCTGTTTTTGATTCTGAGATTTACTTTGTGCATGTAAACATATACCAAAAGTCGTATCCAGTGTTTGGGATATCAGGTTATTTTAGTATATCTGATTTTACTAACCATGTAAATATACCCAGTGTCCTTCTAATGCATAATATAACTGTCCATCTGAATAACAAATCCGCATCTGGACGACTCTTGTGTATCCAAACATGCTCCAAATTCCCAAAGACAACAAAAGGACTTTGTGTACTGTAGCGACAGTTGGCAGTGAGCACAGAAGAGCTGAATGTCCCTCAGGCAGACTCAGAGCAAAAACGCAGTGGGAAATATTTTCTTTCCTACGACACACACACACACTCACAGTCACCCGAGGGTGTTTCCTTCAATCTAAATATTCAAAGAATCTTTTGTTTTGGTAAGATAACAGTTTAGACTCAGAAGGAGGTTAGCAGAATGAACCAGGCACAAACCCAACAACAATGGTGCATTATGTATCCGTAAACCCTGATAAAAGCTTCCCTCATCGTAGTGTGTTAGTCTGCATGTATAACACACAGGCAGACAAAACAAAACCAACAGTCCGGCAATCTAGTGGTTTCCTCATACTATTATTTCCATTACGCAGCCAAATAAGCACTTAGCTCTTTGAATATCCCTGTAGTGTGGATACTGTAAGGAAACAAAGTCAATATCACCCTTAAGAACTGGGGCTATTCCACTCTGAAAACAGCCACTTTAGGCCAAAATGAAAAAAATGCTTTATCTGTACTCTGTTTGCATCGATAATGGAACTCAAAATACAGTAAATGAAGTTATGCTACAAAGCTGATGATGTGTAGAGGTGTCAAGAATCAATAACTATTATTTATAATAACTGAAAGATAATAATCTTGACAACACTTAAACACTATAATTTTATATTGTTACATCCATACTCATGTTTTACCCTGAAGAAAAACGCAAGGCAAAAAATGCAAGGCAAAAAAATGACCCAAGGACTCAACCTTATTCTGGATGAGGTGATCCTAAAGTTATGCTACAAAGCTGATTTTGTGTAGAGGTGTCAAGAAACATGAATTAGGATTATTCAATAAATAAATAATAATAATGTGTCAATTTTATAAGCAAAATTAAGATTTTGAATGAATGAAAAAAAAAGAAAAAAAAATGTTATCTTGAATATTCTGTCACTTTAACTTGACTTCATAATTCAGACCGATTTCATAAAGCTGCTCACATGCTAGAAGAATGTGATTTATTACACAATGTGAATGAATGAAAATTAAGGATTTCTCATTTGTTTTGGGATGGTGTCAATAATCATAAATAATCAAAAAATCTTGTTATTTCTTCACACAATAATCGTAACAGTGACAATCCTAGTCCTAGTTTAACCCTTAAAGAAAATCAGAAGGACAAAAAAAATGAAGAACCAAACACCAATCTGGATGAGGTTAACCTTTTCTAGACCTTGTGGGTGGGCAATAAAAAACAGCTTTATTACAAAACGGACTTGTTAAGAGCCAATTAGGCAGAGTAATCATCCATGCCAAATTAAATACTATCTTAAAATCTGCTGCTCAGCCTTCTACCAAAATAAAAATGAAGACCATTTTTGAACAAAGGACATATGATCCGGAGTAAATTTGGTTCATTTTGGGGTGTATGTGTGTGTTACTGCGCAGAGGGGCCAGTTCCCAGGCTCAGGGACCACCGAGAAAGAGTCCAGAGAAAGTCCAAGCCTGAGGTACTGGAGGAGAGCAGATATAAGGGTAATGAGAATGAGGAAAAAATTAGGACTGTTGTCATAGCAGTTAAGGACACTGTACCTGATTTTTACTGCCTTAAAAATGTGAAAAACAGAATGAGTTTATTTTAAACAGTTTGCAGTGGTCCAAAGTTATTCCTTACTTACCTAAAGCATTCTGAGCATCCTAATGATTCATTGTGATGAGTTTATAATTAGATGCAGGCAGCATGTAGACATATTTTGAGCTTAAGAGGTGCTTTAAAACATATATGTACTGGGGCAAGAGAATTTACTCACACACAAAGAAATCAGGTAAAGGGCCTTTAACAATAAAAAAAAAGACATTAAACGAGATCTTTTGAATGGTTAAAAGTTCTCAAAATGTCACCTATAACAGGAAGTGGAAACACATGAATAGGCCTAAGACAGGACCAAGTCATATTTAAACATCCTATGTTATGCAAAATTGAATCTTGTGAGCTTTTAGTCGTACTAGAATGTTGTTACATCCTCAAAAACATACCTAGAGTTGTATCATTCACAAATGTTTCAGAAATCCCACCTTATTAGTCTGTCTACATCTCCAAACCTCAAAATGTGAGGGTGTATGAAGAACACAGTGGAGCACATCATAAGGAGTAACAAGTGCTTTCTGTTTGAAGAGAAAAACTTAGCCTAAATTTGCAATTTGCATTTGTGTGTTAAAGATTTGTGAATGAAACAAAACACAACTTCAGATCGTTTTTTGATGAGGAAACAGCATTATAACATAAATCAGAAAATAGCGTAATATAGACCCTTTAAGCAGCAAAGTTTGTGCGATCAACAGGGAACAGGGGTGAAAGTGAAGGAGACTAATTGCTTGGATTCCAACAGCCTGGATGAATAAAGCAAGTGGCCATAAAACACATGGTAGTGATTAGACTGCAATGATAACCATCTACACTGTGTTACTCTGTCTCTGCTTGCTTAAGTGCACACCCACAGAACCAGTTAACAAAGATGCAAAACAGGCATCGCGATAAGAATCTTATGCACAGAGATTCTGAAGAATAGCTAAGGAACCACCTGTGGTCATGAGATCATACAGGTGTGGTGATGTAGAGAATATGTGGCTGTTGTTTGGGGAAAGCAGTCTACGCCTAAAAAGCCTACAGTATGTACCAAACATAACCTGCTCAACAATGTTGCAAATGACGAAGATAAAAAGTTCAACAATGTTATGAACAAAAGAGATTGTTTTGAATGGAATATTGCTTCATGGGTTTTAGGGATGGAACGAGATTGCGTGTCACAAGATATTGCAAGTTAAAATTGAAACAAGAAATGTGTTGACATTTTATTGGATTTAGTTTATTGGTCTGTTGATTGTTTTAATATTTGTTCTATAAAGTGTCTTTGAGTGTCCTGAAAAGCCCTATATAAATAAAATGTTTTTATTTATTTATTATTGTAGTAATGTTATTATTCTTGTAATGAAATTGCAATGAAAAGTGTAAAATGTATCAGGGAGTGCAGATGGAAGCAGCAGTAACTCTGGTACAAAAAATAAAATAAAATAAAAACTATAAAAATATAATTATTAATAGTAAATATAAATACTTAATTATGTAATTTAAACTTTGCTAATTTAGGGAATAAGATATGGACTGATCTGGTGACTGGACGTTGCCCCTAGTGCAGGATGGTCTTGTGTAAAACTGTATGGCGTATTCTCCCTCATGCCCAAAACACATAGATGGACTACAATACATGCTTTGTTTAATGTGAGCAAGCATAAGATGACAAGTGGACAGTGTAAAGTTATTGACAAAAATATTATAAAAAATATGTTTTCATATTAAATAAGTACAGTAGCCCATTAAAACAGTGCTAAAATGTGCCATGTTAATTTGATGGATTGTTTGAAGATTGCAGGTACAGTATACTTATATTTATTTCCAATCAGCCTTTAAAACCAGATTTTGATTATAGATATAATAACATTATAATTTTGGTATTGGGCCATACATTTTAGACATAACTCCCATTTCTAAGTGAGTTGTTGTGAAGTGAAGAGTGCTGCTAAAAACACTTAAACACAGAATTTGTGTAACAGACATAGACATACAATTCGAGTATGTACAAATACATGGTCTTATCTCAATGCATTGTGATTTATGGGTAAGATACTGTTGCTACTGCAGTGTCTCAGATTCTCAAGCACACAATGCCCTGGGGTCCTATAAACCAATTTCATGCAACATGCGCTTGACTGCTCTGACACAGAAGATACAAGTCAAACTGAGTCAAACATCTCACCCTCTCCGCTCAGTGAAGATGTGATCAGCTCTAACAGGCTAAAGCAGAACCATGTGTGGCACCACAGCCTCCTGCCCCCTTCCTTTTAATATAGAGGGATGAACATCACAGAAGGGGCTGACGAGATACACATGTCCAACACAGCATTACATGAGTGTACAGCAGCGATCTATCAGGCCCAGGGTCGAAAAGAAATTAACTTTTTAAAATGAGGCTTATACGAACGGCTTAAAACATTTTCTGTGAAATCATATTATGTTTTCATATTTTTGGTAGCAGTAGTCGTAAAGTCGGTGAATAGATCATGGTTATTGAATCCGATATGTGACTGAGATGTTAAGAACTAAAGCTGTGTTAGCAGCTTTTGTCCTGGAATGTTTTTGTCTTTTTCCAAGGGGAACCATATTCCACTGGTATTCTTGTATGAGCCATCGAGGAACGCCAGAGCCCAGCAAGCCCAGTGCATACCTCTGGCCTCCCTCTTATTGGAAAACGAGGATAGTGCACACAGGAAATGCCTGGCATATTCCCAGAACAAAAGGCACAGACATAGAGGGCAAAGAGGAAAGTATATTAAGTTAAAATTGAAGACATTTTTGTCATATTCAATCCCCAAAGTCCAAAATCAGAATCACATGGGGTGATCAGGGTTGTGCTGATAGTTCCAGGCTGGTCTGGACGTGGCTCTAAGCGGTGCACACACATCTCAGTGCATCTGAAGTGTGTTGTGTCTTGTGAGTGCTGTAGACATTAAGTGGCTGACATTGGATCCAGTCTTTGCGGGCTGGACCACTCGCGTGCCTCTGTACATTTGTGTGTGTGCGTGTACGTGTGTGTATATGTGCTTTCCAAAAGTGTGCACCTGTGTCATATAAATCCAGTATGAGCGAGCTCCTGAAGCAGCGCTACATTTCCAATAACAGCCACAGAGAGGCTGCAGGCGAGGGCTGAGAGGGCTACTGTACACCACTGTAATAGGGCCCAGCTGTGAGGGTGTGACGTGTGCTATACGACTATCAGAGCAAACCATAGTGGGCTAAGGCATAAGGATTTTCATCACATCTGACTGCAGGCAAAACAAGACAAATCATGGAAATAATGTAATTTGGGTTTAGATGAAAGCACTACACTCTGCCAATGTTAGTGGGGCAGAAAAATAGAATTCCAAACTTGAATAAAATTAAATGATTCATTTATAAAGAATGTATGCCCACATAAGGCTACCAAAAACCTACTTCATGTTAGAATAGTTTGATTATTATTAAAAGAAATATGAACACATTACAAGAAGTTGGGGCAGCAAAAGCAAGCACAGTCTTTAAGTCTAAGGCTGAGTGAACAGCAGCAGGCTGTGTAGGCCCGTGATGCCTCAAAGCTTTAACTCTGTGGTTTCACTCTAGAGTTCTTCTTCTCTCCTGGGAAATAAAAACATTCTTGTTTTCCCTCCAAATGAGCGTTGTGGGGGCAGCCAGATGTGCAGGAGGGGAGGAGAGGGAGGCCCGGCTCAGCTCAGACTAAACGTGGACTGGACCTGGGGGGACCACTGCCACCAGCTCCTCTCATCCAGGAGAAGCAGCCCCAAACCTCACCTTTCCCCTTTGACCTCTCACCCTTGACTTGCGAGACGGGGAGGGGAGACGCTTCAGAGAATGTAAACAGCACACAGCATCTTTCCCCAGTAATGTTTTTGACCTTCCTGGAACCAAGCCCAGCACCACTGACAGTTATCAGCACATATGAGGAAATATAGTGAAGGAGAGAAGGAAGTAAAGAGGAAAGAAGGAGACATTGAAGGGCGCAACTGAAGAAATTGTGTCTGCATCTTTCCTGGCTGGACATAGTGGAGGAGAATACCATCAGTCCCTAAGGACCCATACAGAGACCACCGGCTAACACAGGGAGGAGAAGAGGACATAGGTCTGGGGCTCAAACTAGGGCAGAGGAACCGAGGGAGGAGAGAGGAGAGATGTGCTCCGATAAGGAGGTGAAGCAGAGGAGGAGTGAGTGTAGGTGTGAAGAAATAGAGTAAGGGAGGATGAAGAAAGGATGAAGAAGGGAGGAAGCACTAAAGGAAGGATGGCGAGAGGCTCAAGAGAGCACATTTAGAACAGGACGTCCTAATATGGTGGAATTCTCTTTTGCCGTCAAAGCTTTTCCCAATGAATATTAAATGGAGTAACTTAAAACCAAGAGTCAACTCGAAGAAAAGGAAAGGGTGTGTAGAGCCAAAACTTAGTACACATATGTAGGCCTATAGCACAGATGTAAAATATAGTTTGTTGTAGTTACATAATTGTTGGTATTGAAGAAAATGTTCAACGGAACTCAAAGGCAAGCAAAAAGAGTTTCATAAAACTACTTACAAGCATTCAGTACATTGTATCGCAATAAAATCACACATAAAGTATATTTTAGTTGAATTCAGAACAAACTCATAATAAGCAAGATGGAGCTATTAATGAAAGATGTTGTCCCCTAACCATTTGGCACTCCACATGGTATGGATATTTGTGGCACAAAAACAGTGGAATCTGACTACTCCCAAAAACTAGCGTGCAATGTGTATATGCACATTACTAGAGTTTTCTGTACTCATAAGTGGTTATTAAAGCTGAGAAATGTGCTAACAAACTGTGGATATCTGATTTGCAGTTCATTGTACATGTTTATGTCACACACACTTGTTGTTCTTAAGAGTCAGATAGCTGAGTTGTATTCTTCAACAGGAAGGTGCCATTTCACTGCACTCCCAGACCTGGCATTCTAGGAAATCAATGCAATGCCAGGCTCATAAAAGCTCCCACTTCCTGTCTATACGGGAAACAGTCAGTCACTCTGCTGCTCCTGATATCCTGCAGCTCTCCGTCTGTCTGCGGTGGGATTGTTGAGCCAATCAAAACATGTTTATCAATGAAAATCCACTCAAGAATTCAGCCTTATCGCTGCGTCATGTGTTGTCCCGAGGCGGGAGCTAAGAATGAGATTTGTGGGATGAATGCATTGTGAGCGAGTAAATGGAGGTAGTCCTGATAGATGGGCAATAGTCAAAATAAATGTGGCGCATGCATCAAAGCTCCAGCCAAGACTGTGCAAAAGCACCCAAACCTATGGCCACTCTTTTTTATAGGAAAGTTCACCAACAGTTGTTCATATATTTCAATTTTATTTAAACAATAAACCTCAAAGTTCCATCTGGAACCCCAAAGTGCAAACTTACAGGCAAAAAACAGGTTAAATTAATACTAAGGGGAAATAAAATCCAAATGACCAGTCTGATCCTTTCCAATGCTACAAATTCTCTAGATAATAGACACAACTTCACATCAAGAATCTCTTATCCAATATTTCAAACCATGAATCAATCCAGCTCTAGTAGGCAATATTACAGATGTTGACAAGAATAAGTATGAGGTGCCAAGACAATGGCCAAAAATACAGTATTTTGCATCTTAATTAGCAACACAGTATTTTGCTCATCTTAAATACTGAATGTGCCGACATAACAGCAGCTATAAGCTCACTGTCAAATGTGTTTCCTGCACAGGTGAAATCTACGCCCCTCCCCCAGAGCAGACTTGTCTCTTCCTCTCTCCAGCTGCTCTGCTCTTATTTATGGGCCCAACCTGAGTTTGGGATTATGGCAACAGTTGACCTCCCACCTTCGCTCCTCTGACATGACCCGACGTACCATTAAACTGCCTTTCTCCAACTCTTTTACAATTTGATGACTCACTTAAGGCAAAGCGAGGGAATACGAGAACAAGATGGCAAAGATACCTGCTATAATGGAGGCTAAAGAAAATGGGCAACGATTAGTGAGGAGGGGCAGTAACAGACAACTGATCTCTGTATTTTACATATTTGTGGTTTGCTACTCAGAAACAGCACATTTTCAAAAGCGCTAACACTACTAAGTCCTACATAGTGTTTTAAATCTCACCTTAAGACCCATTTTTATCCTCTGACTTTTAACACTGCGTGAGCAGTGTGGTATTTTCTTATTATATATTATTATATATTATATTATTATTATATATTTTCTTTTTTATATAATTTACTATTATTATTATCATTATGTATTAATACTTTGCAGCTGATGTCAACAACATTCTCTGGGAGTGTGATGCTAACTGTAGGCACTGCACTGTCTGAGGCTTTGTTAGACTTAATATGATATTTTTAATGCAATCTGATACATAAAGAACTGATTTAGTTGGATCTACAACAGGTGAGATGATCTTAAAACATTTTCAGCAGTGTTAGCCCTGTGGGTTGTGTCACCATGGAAACTAATGAACATTCAACCATACACATACATGCAGAACACCCCCAGTGTGAGGTCATAGCAAAGTATCAATTATATTGTATGCTTATATGGTTTTACTTGTATTAGATTTAGCCGTTTTTATAGTTTAAACATAAAATGCAGCATTATAGTAAATAAAGTGGATTTGGATTTATCTGGAATTCAAAATATAAAGGAACAGGAAGTCACCTACATCCAGCTGCCCTTGCTATGAGGCTGTGCAAATAATCACATTTTAATAGAGACCAATAATCAGTCATTTCTAATCGCCCATAATTAGCTTGGGTCAAACAGCTAATTGTCTGTCAATAAAAGCATGTGGTTTTGGAGTAGAATCCAGACTTTCGAGGAAGTAATTTGACCAACTTTTGTGTGGTTAAATAAAAATGATGAAATCTCTATTGTTTATGTTTAGGAAATTAATACTTTGCCTTGCTAATATGTTTATAGAAAGACAAATAAAAATGAAAAATGAGATAGATACATCAGCAATATAACTTACATTACATTTCTTGTTGTATTTTCGAGCTATATATTTATTATTGCTAAAGTGGTGGTAATAAGGAAAGCTGAAACAAATACTAGTGCACCTGCTAGTTCACCCTAAGGGAAAAGACCCCTAAACTCTGCAGCTATTTCCTGTGTCCTTGGGAGCGAGGATGGGCAAATAGATCCAGATGAGTGGTGCTCGGTGCAGTGGTCATCAGAGAGGGAAAGGTCAGACTGAGGCAGAGCTGGAGGACACAAGCTAAGCTCCTCATGTGAATCACTTCCAGACATCATCGTAGTAATAGTCTCGGAAACAGATATGAATGAGTGGAGCATTTTGTAAATTATAAAAGGAGGATTTACACTAACTAACATCAAGGACCATAACGTCCACCCTCCTGTGGGCTCACCACTCACAGAGGGGTTCAGAATAGTTAGAGCTTCTAACTATTCTGTTAGAAGCTCTGTTACTCAAGTTAGACTTAATCTGAGCTTTATTTTAAAACAATATGACCAGAAAGATCTGACTCGGTTGGAACTAGGTGATGTGATTTGTGCTGTTAAACACACACACACACACAACATTAAAGTCACAAGCTAGATAGCATTAGCTAACAGTTTTTTAGTTAGTCACTCTCACCTTTTTGTTGAGAATCAAATAGCTAAACAGGGCCACGCATTTTGCATCACTTCAAAACAACTTTGAGTATCTACTTTACTTCAATAATCTACCCAATTTCCAACATCAATTGGATCTTTTTTTTTTTAAAGAACTAGGTCACCAAACCACCAAAACAATGCATTTAATGGTGATAAATAGTAATAACTATGAACACCAAACCACCTCTATAAAATCTGCACTCATTTAAAGTGTCTTGACTTCATACATGAGTATCTGTGACAGCGAGGGGCTCCCACGGCCCACCCGCCTCTGCACTTTAGTGTGAAAACATGATTCTCTTTCCCTCCTCATCCCTCGCTCCTCTTGTCCCCCCTGCTGTTCAGTGCTGAGGGGAATTAGAAAGCAAAACAGTGCTGAGGTCTACTCTCATGGAACACCCAGGTTGCTCCTCTCTCCTCCTCCCCTCCACCCCCTCCTGTCAGCCCCACCTCCTCTGAGCCTCCAGCACACTGCGGGTCTTTCTTCTCCAGACATGGGCTGAACCAGAACCCCACGACACTGAGGCAGAAGAGCTCTGAGCTGAGGGGAAGGGCCTATCCAACAGAGCATGTCATAACTATATCCTTCAGAGGGAAAGACAGATGCACATAAAGCAGACAAAAGTAAGGAGGCAGAAAAGATGAAAAAGAAAAAAACAACAGCTTGATTAAGAGGAAAGAGCTACTGAAAATAAAGTAGTGCGTCTTCAAGCAGCATGAGCCACAGGGCCCTGTGACACAGCACATAACACCCAATATCTGTCAGTACGAGAGAGGCCACTGCTCTGACAGACATCCAGGAAAAAACACATCGCACTGAAAGACTGGGCACAACCAGCATGGCTTTAAATCCTATGGGACAAAAGCATGAGCTGGTTCTCCATCTAAAATTACATGTCTAATGGTTTAGAATAATTACATTTAGCAATATCTGGTCCTGTTTGACTGGTAAACATTTAGATTGGTAAAGATTTAAATGTTTCAAACAGAAACAAATATAGAGTGTAGCTTAGAAGGCCAATGACCCAAACACAGTGTGGCAGACTGAGTAGTGGGGCTGGTCTCAGATAGAAGAAATATAGTCAATGCTGAATGGTATGTTGTTCCATTTTAAGGAGGAGGGCTGTGGATGATTTACATGAGTAGGAGAATCCCTCCAAACCTGATCTGACCAGACATGAGCACAAATCACTGCACAGCAGACGCCTGCCATCGCCGCCATTAACTCCTTCTCCTCCTCTTTGTAACCACAGCTTGTGCAGGATGATACTTCAAAGAGTCCTAATATTACATATTACCAATCCATTATAGCTGCAGCAGCTCCTCTCTTTATCCACACTCTTGTTAGGGAAGCTCCCACCTGTGTGAGGAATTCTGCAGTGCCCCTATGTGGTATAACTCACAGCTCTGGAGTGTGCACGCTCCACTGTTTGGATCATAAGAATGTTAATCAACAGGAGTTCACAGAGACATTACTCTTTCAGGCCGATAACCACTCTCACATCCCTGGCACCAGCTCCATGGCTATGGAGATTAGCGGGTGTGATTTACGAGGGCGACCTCTGCTACAGAGCCTGCTGGTAACATCACTCACACACCTAGACATATACACACCTGTCCCTGAGCAGCTGTGAACAATGGCTTTACAAATGGTGTCAGCTTCTCACTGGCCGGCCCTCTGCAAATGTCTGACCACACAAACGTTCCCCTTCAGGCCAATGCCAGCAGGGCTACAACTACAGGACCAGCCAAACGCTCTACATGGGAGAGTGACTATGAGCCTCCATCCTGGCAGGAGGATATTTCTTGGATTTGGGTGTGAAATAACTGTTTGGTATTTTTTTACCAGGTGTCTCAAAATTTCAAATTGGCTTTAAAGAATAAAGAATTGAGAAATCAATGTTAGGTCTACAAGTCTATGCGTGTGCAATGCAACAAAACATGCACAATATCATGGTGGTTTTGGTGTGAACAGTCCATTCAATTACAAATGTTATATTCTTCTTTTTTTTTAAACCACAAATAACAATAATTATTTATATAAATTAATAATATTAATATATGTATATTCATAAATATATTATTATAACATAACAATAATATTTACAAGTTATAATATATGATAGTATACAATAGTAAACGGATTCCAGTCATAACAACTAACAAGTTAAGTTTGAACAGTTATTCATGAAGCTATACACTGAGTCTTCACCACATCCGTCTTAGCCTTCTTTATTATTAAATATCATAATCCTTTGTTTCTTTTTTTATACATTCTGCAAGTCTCCCATTTGGCTGATTTAAAATATGTCATCAAATAGCAGTAACCAAACACAATGAGCATATGAATCCTGTAGCTAACAATAGGCATTTGTGAGCTGTAATTGTTGAATGTGCTTGGACACGCTGAGCTGGAGGCGAGCTGTCATCAGTGCTGAAGCAGAGTGGAGCACATCAGACTGGAGGTGCTAAAGCTGCACAGACACCAGCCGTCAGTCACAACTCACTGCTCCCCTTTCAGCACCCGGGATTCTGCTCAGGGCGACAAGACCCCAGATACACATGTACAGAGACACAGGGACACATTCACACGCACACATACACATACACATACACACACACACGCACACACCTGTCTTCACTTAGACTACACACTGTACTGACAGAGGACCATTGTGGCTCTATACAGGAGAAGCCCTTGAGCGAGGGTACAGGGCTGGAGGTATGGCACGGACACACTAAACTTTAAAATGCTGAGTGAAGAAGAAAAATATAGATGGAGCAGTGTCCAGGACTTCTATTAGAAATACAAACTATAAACTATGATTTCCAATTTATATTACATTATATTTTATAACTTGGAACAAATACAGTTTGTGGTAAAACACATAGCATGTTATGGATCAGTGAAGAAATTAAACTAAAGCTGCAAGAGGCACTGATGACCCATGCCACCCTGCGTATGCCCCTCCCACACGCCTGCTCCTGACCTTTCTCCAGGCTGCCTTTCTCCCTGCCAGACCATCGCCCAGGCACACTATCTGCTCCCTTCAGCTCCTTTACATAGTGCAATGTGCCTAATGACTGGTGGGGTTCATGGCAAAGAACCAGCAACTGTGTGCATACAGCCATGGTGTAACTGACCTTTTTGAGTGGATTGGATTTTTGTCTCTCTCTTTGGATTTGGAAACTATAGTTGGCAATGTCAGCCACTTCAGTGCTTGGCCTATGTGAACTACAAAACATTCTGGGTGAAATTCCACAAAATAGTAAACCAAGACACATGCAAGAATGACCAGACCACTGAAAGAGAAAATTATAAATTGAGTTATATCTGCATTTCTGTGTTTTTCCAAAAGAATTATGTCTCCAGAAAATAACAACAGACACCTCCCATCAGAACCCAAAAAGCCCACCCATCCTTACACATTTTTGGTCTCCTGCATTCACACACATCAATAATAGCTGTCTGGAGAAGGCTAGTTCCACCTCATTGCTCATGATTAATAGTTTTCAGAGTTTTCCCAGTATTCACAGCGCGTTTGAGGCAAGTGTGTGACTCCATGTTGGGATTCTGGGAGTTGACTGTCGGTTCGCTTCTCACCGGTGCTGTGACCTGCCTGACTAGCCACCCTTTAACCTCTCCACTCTGGCCCTGTCCACATCAGGATAGACTGGCCGTGCATGGGACAGGAGGCTGTGGAGGTGAATTATGATCAGGGCCAAAGCATGGTCAGTGTGCCAAGATTTTTCTCAAGCAGACTGAGAGGCATGGCAATTACAATTACAGACGATAATTGAACCCAAATGAAGATGGATGGGGTCAGGGAGGAATGGTAGAAGGGGTCGCATCGCAAACTAATTCACTACATTTATTTCTGGAGAGATAATCATTTTCAAACAGCAGGTGAACTGGCTGAACTATTTCTAAAAAAGAAATGTCACTGTTCTATAGGTGCTTCACGTTATTCTATACAATGTACTCTCTGGTTCAACTAGTTTGGTCTATGATTACACTGTACTGAACTCCCTTACAGGATCCTGCTGTATAAAAAATGATAGACTTTAATGCAAAAATCATCTGTTTCTTAAACTGTTTATAAGCTGAAGTTGAAACATTAAACTACCCAGAGAAATAGATGGCAGCTTCAATTCCCACACCAAAGCAGACTTGTCTGTGTGAAAGTTGCATGTTCCCACTGTGTTCTGTGCTCCGTTTCCTTTATTCTAAACAAGCACAATACACAAAACACTAAGGTAATACTATTTGGGTATATTTGAAGAAGACATATTTTCAGGATTAAATGTAGCCTTAAAAACAATGTAAAAAGGTCCAAGAAAAAAAAAACATTTTGGAAGGATGGCCAGACAAAAAGCATATTGGGATTTTTTGGGGGGTACAATAATATTAGATAATAGTTTTGCAAACAGAAATGTGCTAAAACATGTTTATAAAAGTTGTAGTTGTAGTTATAAAATCCAATCCAAGAATCCAAAAAGCTGTGTGAAAGTCCACAAATTATTGATTATACTGATCATTTGTTAACTTCAAGGTAATATATGATATAGGCAGCAATATATATATATATATATATATATATATATATATATATATATATATATTTATATATATATATATATATATATATATATATATATATATATATATATATATATATATATATATATATATATATATATATATATACACATAAATGATTGTTTATATTAATATTTTTAATATAAACTAAAATGTTAACTTCGCATGCAGCTTTTTCATGCAGTTTTACCTACCTACATTTGTTGCTCGTGCCTCGTATTTTTTAAATTTTGATATCAAATGTTGCTTCAAAACAGCAATTTCAATACTATCTTGTATACAGTGACTCACATCTTATCGTATTGTTCAAGTTGTCCACACAAAGGGCAAAAGGAACTGGTGCTGAACCCAGCTCAGCATCTGTTTAAACTACACGTTCCAGCTTAATGTGAACAAATATCCAGTGAGCAGCTCAGAGGTTTCTTCATATCCTGCCCTAGCCCACACACACAGACACAGAGGCACACATAGATGCACACACACACACACACACACACACACAATCAAACGAGGTCATGCTATTTACTCTCATACAACCACAGCAGTCAATAATCCGTCCAAGGTATAGTTATAGGTATAGAGCCATGATTGAAAATTGATAATTGGTTTAGCACTTTCACAAGTTAACCAAGACTCTGGGCGTACTTCAATGAATTTGCCAAAGTTTGAAGAAATTCTCAGTAAAAAGCTCCAGTGCTGTCTGAAACTCCAGCCAATGTGTTTTGGCTGAAGTTGCCCGCATGTTTCTCCGACAGTGACCCTCTCTGTTAAGTACAAGTCTGCCTGCCAAAGGTCACTTTCCATTTGGCTCCAGAGCACTGAGAATCCAACCAGGATGAAGAGGGCGGGAGAGGCTGCCTGCAGTAGACCCAGCCAATGCAGCTTTCACTAGAAAACAACCTTGTGTGACAGGCCAACCATGTACCTACCTCACACTTTTCCCCTAATCAATAATTCAACAGTGACCTCATGTGAATTCAAACAAGCCCTGAAATTCAGCCAAGCACAACTCCAGTTAAGGCAACTCTTAGTATGCATCTGTAACTAAATTACTAATCATAAAGTGGGTAATTCCAACTTTGCCTCTGTAAAAACGTGGGTACTTTAGATCTTAAGGTGTCAACAGCCTGACACTGACTCAGCCATGTGTTTATAAAGGCTAATTCTCATGTCAAAAGCAGCTCTTTCTCACAGCTTCTGTTCTGTCTGCTCGTCAGGAAGAAAAGCTAATGTTTCTCTGGTGTATCTGCTTCCAATACATCTGTCTGCTGAGTGTAGTTTCTCAATAAATAGCAGCAACTTCTGGATAGTCAGTCAAATCAAAATACAGTGAAAGGTTTTGCTGTTCTCTTAGTTTTTCTCTACTGGAAACAGATATTTCTATGTCAATTTGGCAAATAAAGTCCTTAAAAGGTGCACTATGTAACATTTATGCTTGTCTCTTGGAGATGTTATTGGTTTGTCTGGAATGTTCCACCGTAAGGAATTAAACTCAAACATTTATTCAACTACAGGCTTAAAACTGAAAACATGCATTTTTACAGTGTGCAGAGTCACCTCCACAGGTCTGACAATTAACTTGGACTGGTGGCTTTATCTGCTTGTCTCTACGGAGACTGATGTGTAAAATGCCATACTGAGAATCTTTCTATGTAAACCATGATCATCTCCATGGAAAAAACCAGGTGATACATCCTGTACCAGAAAAAAAGAAAAAGCAAGTATTTAAGTCAGAAATCCTCTCTCAGGAATAGCCGTGACCTGATAAAATGCATATGATTTTACAATTCTGCTTTTGCTTTAAAGAGCCTCCATTAGACTATTTTCTGATCTATGTTATGATCTTATTTGCTCATCCTAAACATGTTGTTTATATGTGGAGTTGCTCCACTGTGTTTGTAAACTCATCACACCTTCACTAGAATAATTCGGATGATTTCAACCTTGGAATTGCCAATCGTTACTAAAAAGGTAAGGTAAAAGGTAAAAGACTACATCACATCACGAGGTGGAACAGAGTATTTTGAGCTTTGGAGATGTAGACTAATAATCCAGGATCACTCAAACATGTGTGGATGGAACAAAACACAACTCCAGGTATGTTTTTGATGAAGTAACAACATTCTAACATGGCTAAAGGCTCACAGGAGTCATTTTTGTGTCATATAGAATCTTTAAACCCACCCAAAATTTACCTCAACACAGACCCCAACCAGTCAGCATCAGCACCAAAAGTGAGGGGCCTCACCGACAGTCCTGGAATGTATAAATGTCAGGTTATGAATAATTTATGCGTGGTCTGTCTGATTGATGTGGAGTATACGGTTTCCAGCCGGCCAAGAGAGAGGCCACGTGCCCGTGCCCAAACCCCAAACGCACTGCTCACCGACTTCAAAAAGGTGTGGTTTTGGAAAGGGTCATAAACAAACATCAAGTCACACACACATACATAACAGCAGCGGATTCAGAGGCAGAACTCACTCAGTACTTGCACTTTTAACTTTCAACATGTTTTGGCTAGGAAGGCCACCTTTGCTACAATATATGCTGGATAGAGTTGTTAATAAAAAATGTTCTCAGTAAGTGTAGCGTTACTTCAAAATAATATTAATCAAGTAGTAGCCATACCGGCTTGTCAAAGCCTGATCCCGTCAGATCTCAGAAGCTAAGCAGGGCTGGGCCTGGTTAGTACTTGGATGGGAGACCACTGGGAATTCCAGGTGCCACAGTGGGGCGCCAGTGGCAAAAAAACTGTTGTTGTGTCCTTAGGCAAGACACTTCACCCACATTGCCTAGTATGAAATTGATGTGTGCATGGCAGGACTCCCTTGAAAAAGAGATTAGTAATCTCAATGGGACTTTCCTGGGTAAATAGAGGTTTTAAAAAAAAAAGTAGTTGAAGGTAGTGGTCCAAAAAGTAAGGGGAAAAAAGCATGGGGAAACTATTAAGTAAGAGTAATTATAATGTCTGAATGAAACATCTGATGACATAAAAACAAAATCTGTTATAGATACACATCTGAAGGAGTGGTAGAAAAAGCACTAATGGTCAAATCATTTCAAATTGTCAACATAAAGTTACTCAAGTAGGAGAAAAAGTATGGTGAAAACTCCTCAGAGAAGTACAATGTTACAAAAAAGTTACTCAAATACATGTTACATGTTAGGCCAGTCACAATAAAAACTATATCATTTTATTGTTCATTATATGAAAGCTGGAACAATATACAGGGTGTCCCAAAATATTTCACAGGCCAATAATTTTGGCAATTCTTGTTGAAATAACCTCAAATTTTCACAAAATGTATAGAAATAGATCAAGATTTTATATTTAATGTTTTATTTTTGTTCTGTTTTCAGATTGAGTCATGCCGTTCACTCCCGTTCACTTCTCTTCTGATGTTGATGATGGTCTACCAGATTCTTTAGCCCTGCATAAACAGCCTTCCTCTTTAAATCTTTGGTACAAAGTCCAGATATGTGATGCCAGTTGGTCAAGTTTTTCCATATTTTGCATTGAAGGCTGCACAAGGTGACTGTGTCTGTATTCCCAGATGATTTCTCTTTGGGAGTGAATGGCATGGCTCAACCTGAACACAGAAAAGAAATAAATATATAAAAAAGAACAACAAGAATTGCCAAAATTATTGGCCTGCAAAATGACACCCTGTATTTTGGGGTTCAATATTTATCCTGCGTAAATATTTTTGTTGCAATTGTGGTGAGATCTCTGCCATTTATTTGTTGTAGGCCATGCCTTTTAATGATACTGTATTTAAAAAAAGGTTTAGTGGGATTATTCTGCTTTATTTATACTGTGTCAATGGCATAAAGTAGTTTCAATATACCGTAATCTTTTATTGTGAGATTCCTCTGTAGCAACATATCATGCTTCAAAATGTTATTGTTATGTTATTATGACAGGCCTATTATGGAGTAGTAACTGCATACTGCCTTCCTCCACATATCTGTACAGGATTACCCATGGCTGGATAAGGGTCTGGATTTCCTCTGCTCCAAAACAGGAACACAGGCTGCAGTGTGCGGATGGCGGGTCCGGGGCGGGACTGGAGTCTGGGGTGGGGGGACGGCTTGGCTTTCCACACCTGTGTTTGCTGCAGTAATTAGGAGCACATACTATTTTAGGGCGGTGATCATCCGTACACCGACCAGTACACAGAGAGAGCACAGACCGAGCTCATACACAGACATGCGGGGGCTGGTGTGAGCAGGGACTGTGAATGCCAGTGGAAGGATCTTAATGGTCTGTAAATACAAACAGTCATATTTCCAGTTCCACACCATTAAAGTGCTCATCATGGTGTGACTCTTCGAAAATGACACACAACAGTCCCAGAGGAGAAACACGTCAAGATTCATCATTGTATCTGGCGCATATGTAGAGTTTATTGAAATGGTTTGGTACATTAAATTATATCAACCACACCAAGAACTGCACTAACGACCAAGCAAGAAAAAGCTCAGGCAAGGATAGACAAATTGGTCACAAACTATATGCCGAAATCCAGCTTTTTTTAGTTGTGATACCGATCTCCATACAGTCCCAATATCTGCTGGTACTTGATATCAACCAATATTAGATTTAAAACTGCATTAATTTTTTGATTAAAATATATTCAATCAATCAAACTTTATTTATAAAACGCTTTCATACAAAAATGTAACACAAACTGCTTTACAGTGATGAAAAACAATCCCACATTTCCTTCCAAGCCCTCCACAGCTGCCCAACCCCACACAACCAAGCAACCCCGACACACCCAGAAACATATAAATTGATTTAATAATACTATTTACTGGTCGTAGTCGGCCCAGAAAGTCTCATATTGTGAGTTTTTTTTACACAAATTTGTTCTGAATTTACTGGGGAGATAAATGGCAGCTGTATAACACTTTTGGATCTGTTTAGTCTTATTTTAGTTTCAGTTTCTGCCCTGCTATTGGTTGATATTGTGTACCGACATGTACTTAAAGTCATAGTATCAGAATCAGGATTGGCATTGGACCTGAAAAAACTGGATCAGTGCTTCCCTAAAAAATATCAGAAATTCTGGGCAAAATCAGCAAGTAAAATAAGTGCAAGGTACACTTTTTTGTCCCTGTAAGGAAATTTGTCTACTGCATTTACTCTCAATAATGTTAGGTCAGCCGATCAGGAGGAGCTGTTGGCAATGCCGCAGGAACCCTGAGCCCTTACTAGTCACTAAACCGTCGTGCCTTACATACATTTACAGGTTCAAACTGGATATCACCCAGTCATTTTCTGAATTGGTGCCCATAACTGATACCAGTACTGGCATTGGTAAGAGTCTATTTTGATTCTGATGGTTGGCAGTCTAATTCCTGTTCTTGGATTCTGGGCCTTGGACTTTGGGCAAGACACTTCATCCAGTTGACATACAAATACAGTAGATTTGTTGTGTTTAGAGAGCTTTAGCAGTCACACATTCATACATCTGTCCCAGGGTAACTGTGGAAAAGCAAGCACTCAATGCCCCATACCAATGCTACCCGCCTTGACAAAATCAGTTCAGTATCTCAGAAAATAAACCATTCCTGACAGGCAGTTTCAGTCACCAGTCTACCAGCTCTATATTATGATGCTGAGTTGGTTTGTTGGGCATCAAACCAAGCTATTACAGGTTTTAAATCGAGTTGAAAATCACTAAGAGAATAAAATGTGTGACGCCTCTCTCTCTCGTAAACAGACACGCTCCATAATTAAGCCTCATTAGAGTCTGTCGTGTTTCTGTTGAACATGGCCACTGTCTCTCCCTCTGGCCCACAGACATAAACAAACACTTGAGCTCGCTGCCCCCTGGAGTCATGGAGCCGTGTGCAGCACAATGGAAAACCAGGGATTCCCCTCAACCGCATGTCCCCACCTCTCTCTCTCCACCTCTCTGTGTGTCTCTCTCTTGTCTCTCTCTGTTTTTCTCTACTTCTCTCGCTTTCTCCTTCCCTTTTGCGTTCTCTGTCTCGCTCTCTTTCTCAGTCTCTTGCTTTCTCTCTGTCTCTTCCTCTCGCTTTCTCTGTCCCTCTCGCTTTCTCTGTCCCTCTCTCTTTCTCTGTCCCTCTCTCTTTCTGTCCCTCTCGATTCCTCTGTCCCTCTCGATTTCTCTGTCCCTCTCGCTTTCTCTGTCCCTCTCGCTTTCTCTACCTCTCTCGTTTTCTCCTTCCCTCTTGCGTTCTCTCTCGCTCTCTTCCTCTGTCTCTTTCGCTTTCTCTGTCTCTTTCTCTTGCTTTCTCTGTTCCTCTCGCTTTCTCTGTCCCTCTCATTTTCTCTATCCCTCTCGCTTTCTCCTTCCCTCGTGCGTTCTGTCTCGCTCTCTTTCTGTCTCTTTCGCTTTCTCTCTTGCTTTCTCTGTCTCTCTCTTTCTCGGTCCCTCTCTCTTTCTCTTGTTTTCTCTCTCTCTCTCTTTCGCTTTCTCTCGCTCTTCTCTGTTTCTCTTCACGTCATCTTCTCTTTCCACCTCTCTCTCTCTACCCACCCTCTGTCCCCTAATTTCAGTCTCTACTCTCTCTCACCACTTTTTCTGTCGGTTGCTCTGTTTTATCTCCATCCACCCTCCTCCCCCATTTTCTCTCTCTCTCTCTCCGTCTTTCTCTCTGTGTCGTTCTCTCTCTTGCTGTGTACATGTGTGTGTCTCTCTCTTCTCTCGCTCTCCTTCTGCCCACTCTCTCTCTTCTCTGTCCACATCACCACCCACCACAGCCTCTTAAGCCTCTTGGTTCTTGCTGTTCTTGTGCTTCTCTTCCCCAGCTCCAAAATGAAAACAGAAGAGGAGTGAGTCGTAGGAGAGCCTGCTTACTGTGGTAATGATATAATGAGAGGGGAGCTCTGTTTAGTGGGTGGCTATTTTTATAGGAGCTGTCGGGACAAATGTGCAATAATTGACAATGATGTTGGTTAGAACATTGACAGACAGCTGATGCAGGGTTTTCGGTTGTAAAGGGACCACAATTGCTTCAATGGCTGTGACTGCTGAAATGTTGGGGTTGAATTTATGCAGAATTAGCAAAGGCGGATTTGAAAACTGTCACTTTTTTGTCTAATGGAGGATTTGCAACTTACTTGTTTCCATTTTATGACATTAAACATCTCGGAGACAAGTGGGTAACGCCACCAAGCCAAGTTATTTTCTAGCAGCAAAAACACCTGTAATTGAATAAATGCAAATAGACAGATAGACCTATTTAGGCATATTTAATAGAATTTCTGACAATACATGGTAGAAAAATCTTGAAACTATTTTAAAAAGTTGGTAAAAATTTTGGTAAATATTATTAAATTGTGATATTATTCATATTTATGCTCTTTATACTATATACCATCCGGAAAACATTATTGCAGCATGCAGTGCAACACTAGTAGACTCTGCAACAGCTTTTTCCCACAGACCATCAGGCTAATCAGCGCACTCTATATAATCACACAAACTGCACTGCACATTAGAGTTTTTGGTGAAATCGCAATTTTGATCCCTCTATGTCATTTTGTTACATGGTGGAATTGACAATAAAGTTCACTTTGACTTTTTGACGTTGATATTTCTTATGTATTCTAATAATCTCCACTTAACATGTATGAAAGATTTATGACACGTATAATTACTAGGCCATTATATTGCAGGTTTTTGTGTTTGGTCAGGGCAGGGTCAAAGAGAGGTGAGGGTGGAGTCGAGCTGAGGTCAAATAAGGTGCAAAGCCACGACTCTGGGGCAAGTTTAGAATGAAAACAAGGCAGTGCTATCAGTGAGGGTCAGACATGGACCTCCCCCTCGGGTTACACACACACACACAGACTCATATGTACTGGGCCGCTTAATTAAAAATCCCTGGCACTCCCTCTGAAAGTCCCACCTCTAGAAAGCAAATACACAGGTCTCTGTTGGGCCTGTTTTATTAAGGATAAAATTCAATAAGTTCCAGTGAAAGGCCCATTGTGGTGAGGAGAGCTGCTGTGAACACGTGTCTATTCACTCCTCATCCATCAGACCGCCACCTCGCGCCACAATTTCCTCAACAAGTATACCCCGACCTTTGACCCTGAAGACAGCGCACAATAGGTCTGTCATGATAAGTACTATATCAATTTATCATTCAAACAATATTTTTGGGGTTCAATATTTAATGTCTGTACAGTTATTTGTTCTAGTCGGATACTTATTGCAGTAAATCATCAACTTAGGATTCTATTGTGCTGCGTTATTATTGCAGATAATATTTCTTTTACAATACAATTTTATAAGGGTAAAGTGGCCTCCAACATTATTGTAGGCCTGTCATGATAACACATTTTGAAGCTCAGATGTTACTGTATTACATTAATCTATCCACTTTCACAAAAAAAGTACCCACAATAAATATTGAACACTAAAATATATTGTTCCAGCTTTCATATATTGTACAATAAGTCGATATAGTAATTATTGTGACAGGCCTATATTATATTGCAATATTTCATTTCTACTATAAACTATAGCATACGTTTTGATTGCACACGTATTTTTATAGAAACAGGCCTAGCACAGTCTTTAACTTGTGGATTGTTTCATGTGACAGTGGTGGAAGTCAAGTGTGAACAACAATGAGCTTATTTATCCTCAGTACAGATTAAAGACATGTGCAAACACTTGACTGTACAACGAGCAGATTTAGAGTCCAAGCACCTGCGTATCTACTGTAAGTCCAAGAATAGACACAATAACATAAGGAAGTCATTTGGTATTGTGTAATAGAAGAGGACATGCTCTCTCAGCTGCGACTCCACAAGTGTTTCCATTTGATTTATGCCTTGATCGGACTCTATTGAAGTGGGCTGGGTAGAGATGATGTCCATGACATGCTCAATAGAAACTGAGTCTTAACAGGATTAGCTGGATATATGTTTAAAAGGAGTGTTTAAAAGAAGGAGGCTCAAGTACTCCACCTCTACTTCCAGGAAGTTAATAAGAAAGCAATCTTAAATATTTTTGTTGACACCCATCACCGGTTGTCTTCTGCTCTGATTAATCAATTTGTGGCCATACCGGCTTGTCAAAGCCTGATCCCGTCAGATCTCAGAAGCTAAGCAGGGCCGGGCCTGGGTAGTACTTGGATGGGAGACCACTGGGAATTCCAGGTGCCACAGGGGGGCGCCAGTGGCAAAAACTGTCGTAGTGCCCTTAGGCAAGACACTTCACCCACGTTGCCTAGTATGAAAGTGATGTGTGCATTGCAGGACTCCCTTGAAAAAGAGATTAGTAATCTCAATGGGACTCAATTAGTAATCTCAATGGGACTTCCCTTCTCACCCTGGACATGGACTTTTTGACCTACTCCCCACAGGCAGGAGGCTACGGTCCATTCGAACCAGAACATCTCGGCACAAAAACAGTTTCTTCCCCTCTGCTGTTGGACTCATAACTAATAACACTAGGACTGGTCCCACCCCCCACTCTGCTTCTGTCACATGACCCTGTGATTTCACACCTGCCTGTTTTGCACTGATCATTACCTGCACTGTTATACTCTTATACTCTATATTATTATATTCCTGTAAATTTGTAAATTTTGTTGTTATATTATAGCTTTTTTTTTCTACTTTATTTTATTCTATTTTATTTGTTGCATGTCAGTGTTTGTCTACATCCTGCTCCAAGTACCGCAGCAATTTCCTAATGTTGTGAACCTGTTCACTCATATGACAATAAAAAACATTCTGATTCTGATTCTGATTCCTGGGTAAATAAAGGTTTTAAAAAAATAAAAAATAATAAAAATTGACATTTTGACACATGAATAGTGGATGATAAGACATAACACATACGTGACTGTAACGTAACTACTTAACTTAGTCACGCAAACATTTCTTATTAAATTAATTATATGACACTTTTTTCTGATATGTCTATCTGGTATATCAAAAACATACCTGGAGTTGTGTTTTGTTTCAGTCACACATTTTTATAGCACAAACCCTGCATATTTAGGCAAGTTCTCTCAAACTGAAAACGCACCTCATGATGTCATGTCATGAATAATTTGGATGATTTTAGCCATGAAATTGCCATTTGCTACTGAACTAAAGGTAAAAGGTAGCCATTAACTTGAAAACAACTTCACAAGGTGGAACAAGGTGGGGTATTTTAAGATTTGGGGTTAAAGACAGTCTAATAATGCAGGATTACTCAAACATTTGTGAATGAAACAAAACACAACTCCAGGTATGTTTCTGATGAGGTGACAGTATTATGTCTCAAAGCTCATAAGAGTCGATTTTGCATAATATAGGATCTTAAACAAGTAAGTAAAACAAAAGCCTACGCAAGATTCCTAGAACAATTTTAAAATGACTCATGTCCAGTATGGCAGCAAATACAGAATTATAGTTTCTGCATCCCAAATGTATTTATGTATATATTTATTTAGCAATAATTTTTTGGGAGAGGTTAGAGGTCAATAAGCAATTCAATACGGTAAGATACAATATCACTTTACTAATCCCCAAGGAAATTCTTGTCAAATTTGTCTTATTGTTTCATCTGAACGAGCACACGCCTCCATCACTCTAAATGGAAGAACTTTTCAAGGAATGATGCTAAGACGTGACTAATTAAAACAGTCACATCCGAAAAATAAAAAGTGAGAGTGACTTAAAGCAGCGTGCGTACGATACTGAAAGTGTTGTGAGAGTGACTGAGCACTTGTGATACTTGGCAGAGGTCGGACACTCCACAGTCTGGCCCAGAATCTTCCCACGAGCCACAGCGTCGTCTGACACTGAACCAGACCAGAGGAGGTCACACATTCCAGTCCACCGCAGTCGGCCAAACTCCTCTGGCAATCAAATCAAGATGACCCCTCCCCATGAACCCCCACCCATACCCCAGGCCCCCATCCACCCACACTCCTCCTCCTCCTCCCAGTCTATCCACTCCATCCCTCCACTCCATCAGTCTGTTGTCCTGTCTGCTCGACCGACACAGGCTCCTCTCACTCCCTCACTCTCATTTCTACTCCCTAAACTGTCACAGAGACATAACCGTGGCATTAGCTGGGACATACTTGAGTTTTAGTCACACAATTTATCACACCATTTTTTTTCTTGACCATTTAAATATGTTTAGTTTGTTCTGAGGCAGGATTCATAGTATCTTGAAAATGTAAGGTCCTATAATACACAGGTTTTAATTTTCAATCGTCAAAACATATCTGGAGTTGTGTTTTGTTACTTTACCACATGTTTAAGAAACCGTTTACATCTCCAAAGCTCAGAATGCTCTGTTCCACATTGTGATGCCCTGAAATAATATTTAACAGATACCTTTCACCTTTTGTTCAGTAGAGACAAGTTCCAGTGCTTAAATTATCCAAATGATCTGGAGCACTTCCTGTATTACCACATGCTATCACAAGTTGGAACAGAGTGTTTCCTGTTTGAGAGAAGAACTACATAATTCTAGGTGTATTTGTGATGAGGAAACAATATTACAACATAGATGCGGGAATGGCGTAATATGAACTTGTCAGCTAGTTACTCTAATTCAACAAAAAACATATCAAAACACTTTAACTGATAATAATATATAATAATATGATAATTTCATATTTCATAATAATTGTAATATGACCTAAAGTTTAGTAATTTCCTGACAAGACATTCTTATTCACACACAATCCATTTCCAGACCCATATCGATAAAAGACTTTATCCCACAAGATTTTCTTTTCAGTTTTACAATATTATAAAAATCATAAGGGTAAATTAGAGCATGGTTAATTTTAATACAGTATCAGTGGTGCTTTTATATAATGATGTGATCTTTAAGTTTGCTAATTGGTAGAAAAAAACACTTTTCTTAACTCCTGATTTCTTCTGTCTGTTGATATTGGCAAAGATGATATTCCCACTTGTGTCTGACAGGCTGTATTTGAAAGTCAAGGATTCTTGTTACACACAGAGAGCGGAGGAGGAGTGAAGGAGTGACAGAGTGGAGAAGGAGTGATGGAGTAACAGTGAAGGAGGAGTGAATGAGGGACAGAGCGGAGGAGAAGGAAATGAGGGACAGAGCAGAGGACGAGTGAAGGAGGGGCATAGCAGAAGAGAAGCAAAGGAGTAACATAGTGGAGGAGTGAAGGAGGGGCATAGCAGAGGAGAAGCAAAGGAGTAACATAGTGGAGGAGTGAAGGAGGGACAGAGCAGAGGAGAAGCAAAGGAAAGGAGTGACAGGGTGGAGGAGTGAAGGAGGGACAGAGCAGAGGAGAAGCAAAGGAGTAACATAGTGGAGGAAGGAAGGAGGGACAGAGGAAAAGAAGAGCGAAGGAATGACAGAGCGGAGGAGGAGTGAAGGAGTAACAGTGGAGGAGGAGTGAAGGAGGGCCAGGGCAGAGGAGGAGGGACAGAACGGAGGGACAGAGATAGTGAAGGAGGAGTGTAGTAACAGGAGTAGAGGATCGACAGAACAGAGGAGGGAAGGAGGTACAGAGCGGAGGAGAAGTGAAGGAGCAAGAGTGGAGGAGGAGTAAAGGAGCAACAGGGCGGAGGAGGAGCGAAAGCGAAAGAGCGACAGAGGAGAGGACAAGAGGCCACATGTGCTTTCATCTGAGCCCAGCAGGAGGGCCCTCTCTCAGTCACAGGACAACCAGCTGCAGCTACACAGCAGCCACCACAAGCCCCACACAACTAAGATTTCAAGTTTAATTTAGCTTGCAGATCCCTGTTATAAAATATTTAATGTCTAAGCTTTCTTTCAGCTTAAAGAGCTTCTTTCAATTCACGCAAAAGTGTTGTGGATTTTAAATGTTCATCTCAATAAATGTATGTAGAATCTACTCATTTTGAGCCTTTATAAACCGCAAACAAGAAGCGTTATCATTTTGAATAAAAGGCACATGGGGAGTAATGCTGCTATTAAATTATTCAGGAAATTTTAACATTGCATTTTATATTTACCTTTCAAGTAATACACAGTGGAAACACATTTAGGTGAATTCTCAAAAACTTTTGTGCAACAAATTCCGAACATATACGTTGAAAAGTATTGATTTTCTTCACCGCAACCACTGTAACTGAAATACACCATGTCCAAATAATCAGTCGGTAATTAATTATACTTTCCTGATGTGTCATAAAGGGGGAGGAACATTCAAAAGAACATATTCCCATTTCTCCCATTAGAATTGCAGCACATTGCATCTTCAGAGCTCTCACATGCCTGTTTGGTTCGAGTCCACAATAAACACGCTCGGACTGTGAATGATTTAAGAGATGAACTCAGATGGGGAAACTGTGCCTCCCCGGAGAGCCATTCCATTTTTCGCCCTATCATTTATTTGGACTTATCATTCCATCTCAATTCCTTGGCATTTCTTCAGCAACTTTCAAGTCCAACTCCTTTAAGTTCACCTGCACTAAATACAATACCAAGCAACACTGTGTAAAAGTCCATCTTAAAGGTCTTATATTGCACAAAATTGATTCTTGTGAAATTTAAACCATGTTATAATGCTGTTACCTCATCAAAAACATACCTGGAGCTGTGTTTTGTTTCATTCACACGATTGAGTAACCCTTTATTTTTAGTCTGTCCACATCTCTTCCAATATGATAATAAAAAAAAGAGTTAACTTATGTCTGGCATGAGGTCTCGTATCAGGAAACTATTCTGTCCCATTTATGTTTTGTTTTTTTCAATTTGGTATCTAGTTTCTATACAAGTTTTAGCTATGATTAGTATCTGGGTACCATTCTTTTAAACAATCCGGTGTACACAAATTAACCAACTTAAATGGCGGATCGGCTTGAGCTCCGAGTATCACATAAACGTCTCTAAATGTTAGTGGTATTGTATAACATGTTTATAGAAGCTGAGGAGAGGTTCAGGGTTTTTATTGCTGTGTGCCACTGGAGGCAAACCTTGTTTTATTGAGCTGCTGTTGGGGCCAGGGGTCAAATTTCTCCTGCAATTAACACCCTTTAACAAATCTGCATGGAGGCCCTCCCTCCAGCTGTTGGCGCTTACTCATCCGACTTGTGTGGCATGCTGGTCATCGTGACAATACAGGGCCTTTAAAGTGCATATGAGAGGTTTTCATGTTTAAAAAATACTTTAATTTAATACCTCTCAAATATTACACAATGGAAATGCATGTTGGTACATTCTCAAAAACATTTATGTAAAGAATTTTAAAAAAGAAACATTAATTGCATCATTTTTACACCATGGTTTGTTGGGATAGGAAAACATTTATCAAGTCAGTCAAGTGGCAGTTTGCAGTTTGTAAGTTTGTAAAAAAAAAAAAAAAAAATACAGAAAGTAGTAGGGGTGTAAGAAAAAAATCAATTCAGTGATATATTGTAATACTTCATTGTACAATTCTCGAATCGATTCAAAATGCATCTGAATCGATTTTTTAAATAATATTTTTCACTACAATTAATTAGTTGCATTCACTGTTCTCATGATTTAAAAAATGTAATAAATTATATTTCACACAATTTTATTCTCATGAAGGTGTAGTTGACAATATTATTAGAAGTAGTTATTGATAAATCGCAATATATCATACAGTGTTTTAGTATCGGGATATATTGTGATATATCAAATTGTGACATGCGTATCATGATATTCATTGTATCTTCAGACTTAGGGCAATGCACACCCCTAGAAAGTAGTGAGCTCTAAAACGCAAAACCTCTATTTATGTTATCAATAACAAATATTCCACCAAAACAATAATATATGGTTGCTAGGTAATAGTTATGCAATTACCAGGAAGTAAAATTATAAACATCACCAAAAATGTAAAAACTAGAAAAAGATTGTTACTAAAATCTTGAAAATCACTAAGTTAACTATGTTTTAGTGAAGTCTAACCTGTCATACACTTTAACTGATCTCGACTTGACTGGGCTCCCATCAGGTCCCACATCTCGAGACAATTACGCCACTTTTGGGTGAGTTGTAGCAGCAGGGGTCAGGGCTGGGAGAGCTGGAGTCACAGTCAGTGATGAAACCTAATGCCTGGCCTATTAGCTCCAATTTTAGCTCTTTACTGCCCCAGCTGTGGATATTAAAACCTCACGGAGCGGTGTGAGGTATTTATCAGCTCCCCGTAAAGACACACTCACAATGGACAAAGTGTGGGTGTCATCTGTGACGCTTCAAGTTCACCCAGGGGGGATGTGACAAGAAAACAGCGCTCTCTAGGACTCACTGGGAGAATCCGGGGGTCCAGGTCTGCAAATTAGCTCTGAGCTGTATGGCCTAAGAACATGATATTGGTTACACACAATTTTTGTTCTGGCCAATCAAATAAATGTATAAAATTACACCAGTTGCCAAGAGAAAGAACTTGAGTAGTAGCTAAACTTAAATTATTCATACTCAGAAAAACAATGAAACAACATCAAATGTGAAGTCAAAAGAAAAGACAGAAGTTGCCAAGACCAAGATTTAAAATTTAAAACTCTGATTTGGAATTTGTGGTGAACTGAAGAATAATGAAGAAATAATGACAAGTAATGTTGGCCAATATGAAAAGTTAGATTTATGCAAAAAAGATTGTTCCAAAAATTCCATGTGGAAATGTTCAAAAACATGTGCGCAAAGAGTAAACAATTTGATGGTTTCAGCATTTTGGAAAGAAATCAGTTTTGCTGATGGTATTTACAGCGTTTTTAGCAGCTATATGTAAGCCAGTTTAGGAATTTTTAGTCAATAAATAAACCTTTTCAGAAAAATATTGCACCTAACTCAACCCATTCCCTATTATATTATTAGGTTACTCAGCCAAAATTGATGGGGGGGGAATGTTAAAAGTGCATGTGTAACATTTTTGTCGGGGGTCTGTGACCTGCTTGTTTCTATGGATATGTCAGCGCTCTGTCTGAAATGTTCCACAGTATGACATTAAACAGCTCTACCTTACATTTATTCAATTACAGGTGGTTTTATAGCTTAAAAATACCTACAAAAACATTATGGCTGTGAGCAGGTTTGCCTCTCCACAGACAAACCCTCTGCCAGAAAAGTTACACAGTGCGCCTTTAAAGTGATTTCGTCATAAAATTAGAAACTGACAACCATGAAAAGGTCTGCCATAAACAGCCATATACATTTTACTTCACCTTGGCGCTATTTTGGACAAGTCTCAGTTCAGAAAGTTCAAATGCTTACGTCAAACCTATAGCCTACTGTACCCTGTTCCGCTCCTGCCCCGGCTGTCACCTCCTGGGCCAAAAGCATGTGATAAATGGCCCCCAACTCTCATCCATCATCTCTGATTGGCCCTGATCTGCGCTGTGATTGGCTAATTAGCCTCATCTGTAACCATTATTGCACTGAGAGCCAGCTGCAAAGTTAAAAAAAGTGAATAAGAAAAATAAAGAGGTGAAAAATGACACCGCTGAGCTGTCCTGTCACCTCTAGGCCTCCACACAATACCAGGAATTAGACAGTTAACACCAGAGAAGGGCAGCCACACACTCTGCACCTGAAGAGGGCAAAATACTTCTATGACATGAATCTCAAAGGCAATTATATTCTAAAAATAAATATGTGAGCGAGACAAGAGCAGTTGGGGTTGTGTGTCGGTGGGTCAATCCACAATTTCATCTGGCAACGGTTTCCACGCTGTTTCGTGCTGGCTGGAGTCGCTAAATACTTATTAGATGTCAGAGAGAAATATATGGTAACTAGGTGGTAACTTCTCTCCAAAAAAGGAGCGGGCGAGCAGAGACTGTCTGGTGGTGGTGACGCGGCTTTTCAACAGAACAAAATACCAAAAGGTTAAGCGGTGGGAGGGACCCAATATGAGGCCGACAAAAGAGAGAAAAGAGTAAGGGGAAGAATATAAAGTCAATAGGTTAAAGTCTGCTAATACATCTCAGCCAAACTTTCACTGCACAGGAAATACGTAGTGCAGTCAGATGGGAGGAGGTCTAAAGGGGTGTGAGGGACAGGGAAGGGGGTGGTAGCAGAGCTCAGGATATGCAGGTCCCAAAGGATGAAGCATACATTCATGCATAAAAAAAAACCAAAAAATTACAGCCACAATAATATGCAAATGTCATATTTAGGGAAATGTATGGGGAAAATGTGCGTCAGATTCCTGGTATATGCAACCATGCCTCTCGCTGTCATAGCACAATAATACAATTTACAAAGCTCTCGTGTAAGAATAAAGGGCTTTTATTTTTTATCAGTGTGCCTCAGACATTTTATTCACACCCTGTATCACTTTTCTTCTGAAACCCCATGGATATATCAAAATGACATCAATGACAATTTGACTTAAGCTACCTCCCTTGACCTATTGCCTAGGTCATCACACACATATTTTATAGTTGCTGTTCATCAGTAAAAGTATCAAATTGAAATGGTTTAGCCAAGTTTTAGAAAAGAATGATTTGGTTTGGAGCAGTTTAGACTTAAAGATAGACAATGATAATTAACATAGACATAACCAGATGACAGCTCCGACATAACATTCTTACATTGTCACAACATCATATCTGAGCACAAAAATGCAGCTCTATTTGATTTAAGACATTATTATTACATGTAATAAATATAATTTTGAATGAATTAAAAGTAAATAAGATTACACAAAATCACCACCCGATTTTATGCTGAGAGTCAGTTCCAACTTTCTCTTGGTCATATAATAATGAACATCTACACCGAGAGCTATGCAGCGGCTGGTCTGTCTGCAGCCTGGGACAGACACCCGATACCTGGCTAAGACGCTGCCCAGCCAGCCGCATGCCTTCAGACAGCATTATAGCAGACACACAGCACACCCCTCCTGCCACCCACAATCCATCCACAACCAATTACAAGCAATTTCCCTGTCCCTGCTTCCCTGGGTGGGGTGGAGAGGCAGAGGGAGGAAAAGCAGTTGTCAGACTCAAGCTGACACACATGGTTCTGTTTACAAATTAAAAGTTGTTTGGTGTCTCCATAGTTACGCAGTGCCGACGCTGCCTGAATGAATCATACCAGAGGAATACAGACACAGAGATGTGGGATGGTTGGGGTAATTGCATTAGATGGTCAGAGAGGAGGAATGGACTTTGAGATTTGATTTATGAATGATGCACAGTGCCCACAAGCACGCGTCTGTTTGCCTGCTTCCTCCACCTACCCCCTCATCTCCCCACCCCATTCCCCCTCTGCACCTCAGCTTCTGTTTGACTTCCCGAAACCTGCCTCTCTGAAACTGGAGCCCCTCACAGAGGAGGAGCCCAGTGCACTAGAACAGGAACGCCGGCCCATTCCCACAGGAAACCTGGAGCGTCTCAACTGATGAGACCCCAGACAGGACTGGACCCACACGCTCACAAGTGCAGCTACAAGTATGGTGACGCATAGTTATGACAGGGTTCAAAACAACTACTAGACCATTATATTATTATTGATAAAATTATTTGGATTTATAAATTGTCTCCTGTGGAAATATGGCCTTCAACTAGTATCTAAATTACATAACTTAGATGAAAATGTCAGTATCATTTGTTGATTGTTTTATTATTATTATTTGTTGATTACAAAAGGGCAGTAATATCACTTTAGACTATAATTTTTGTATTCTTTTTTTACATATTAAATTTTTTTTCAATATTAAAATGTATTTTTTGACAATTTACTGAACAAAATATAAATGTAGCTGTTAACTTGAAAACTACCACTTAATGGCATCATAAGGTGTTACAGAGCATTTTGAGCTTTTGAAAGGTAGACAGACTAATAACAAAGGATTACTCAAACATATTTGAAACAGAACACAACTCCAGCTATATTATAATATGACTTAAAGCTCACAAGATTAAATTTTGTGTAATGTAGGACCATTAAAAAGAGATCTTCATCTGGAGAGTGAAAACTATTCAGCCATTAAGGAGAATGCACCTATGATTACTACAAAAAACTATTCCAACTTCAAAGTGAAATATAAAAAGAAAATGTTTAGTGATCAATGCTTTTACAAAAGACACATTTCAAACCAGCCACCACCCAGTCTAACCCAGTGACCCCATCTTTGTCTCTGAAGTTCAACTGAGCTTCCCTGTGGTAACCTCTTCACCCCGACTCCCATCTCAAAGCGAACGCTCACCAACGCAGCCACCATGGACTCCTAATCACAACACATAACCCGGTGAGGGGGATGCTGTAGGACATGGCAACCCACAGAGCCTTTCATCCTCACAGCCACACACATGTTCCAGCCTTAACCTATTGCACACTTTGACGCGTTTGGTTGGAATGTGCACTTCACAGGCAACACACACACACACAGTCATGAGCGCATAAACTTCTTCTTTGAACGCCACAACCCCACTGCTTTGTTTCATCTCCCCTCTCTCCTCTCTCTGCTGGCTGCTGGCACCACAACTCCAACACAAACACTGTATTTCTGTCATCGTCTTCGGGACTTGCCGTTCCCTTAATATCTCTTTCTTTCTTGGGATTGGTGGGGAGGGGAGGCGCAGGGGGACTGGAGCGATTTGGGACATGGGTGAGTTGTGGGAAACCAAAGTGTAGACTGTAGCTTCACAGCATGGAGCCTTACTCTTGCTCCCTTTTCTCTATCTCTGTTTCTCTTCTGGCACTGAATCATAGACCTCATGGCGTTTGCATATTGCGGCCTCGAATGATCTGGGAAAACACGCGCCGCTGATGCTATGTGCACGTCTGAACTTTAGTTTAACTCTTCAGTAGGGATGTCATGATTTCAACTTTTAGCGTTAATATCGTGAGAAGACAAATGAAGCAGAAAGCACACACCATAGTTCTTGTAGAGGTGCGAATGCAAGGACCAGCATCTTAAAAATTTAAACATTCATAGCAAAATGTGCCAAAACGTAATATTAAAAAATAGTTTTGGACATCGCCCATCTGAGTGTGCAATGGATTTTCTTCACTTTTATTATTATGAAAAGAAACATTAAGATATTATGATTCTTCACACATACTGACACTGTGACCAAACAACAGTGAAATCCTTCATTCTTTTCACCTCAAACAACTACCTTGCTGTCAAAAGATCAGCTTTTACATTATATCTGTACTAGGGCAAAACAAATACATGGAAAAACATGGTTACAGCCCCTTAACACTGAGAAAAACAGCTTGATGAAGAGCATTTTTTTTTGTAATTGCATTTGTATTTATTTATCAGGTTAGTTCCTATGATTATATTGTGACCAGAATATTCACAACTATCAATAAACCTCAACATTCCTACTCTCTATAGCCTATATACTTGGTGTATACCTCTCAGAAAGTCTGGTGGACAGTTATGTGTTTGTGTGCCTTACCTCCACATAGTCCTTGGCGTGGCCCCAGTCCCTCTTGGAGTCCAGGTTCCCCAGATGGAAGCTCTCCAGTTGGCCGAGGTGGATCTTTGCCACGGACCGACTGATCTTACGTGTCACAAAATTTGAACCTGAAACACAAAAAAGGCTTTGTCAGTATACTGCAATTTTATATAGATTTACTGAACACCATAGATCATTTGTTGGGACAGGAAACCCCAAAAGACAAATGAAAAGTTTTAAAATACAAAAATAGCAGATTTGTTTTCAAAGTTAAGGAAAGCTGTCTTCAAATGTGAAAGTGTTGAATCGTGATCAAGATTGCTGAACTTCTAAATAATGAAAAATGAAAATGCAAGATGCTACTGCTGGTTAATAAAGCATAAATAGGCCTATGTAAGAGATAAAATAGTGTATGTTAAATAAAAGTATATATTGATAAGAAAAATGAAAAAAACAGAAGCCAGCTACCGTATTGTCAGTGGAGGGTATAGGTTTGAGAAGGAGGAAAGTAGCTTAATTTATTTGAATCAATCGCACCTTCAAAACCTCTCTGCTCTTCCAAGTACTATTTTTCTAAGGCAAAAAATAATAATGATTATAAAGCCACCTTGAATAAAATTACATAAGACTTACATTACCAGAACTGTCATTTACCTCAAGTCACTCATTTTCAGTATCAAATTTGAGTTGAAATGTCAAAATATGATTTCAAATGCCAGTGCATAAGGACCACCCTGGTTCCACTGGTGTTGTACACAATCCAGAAGCACCGCATAAGCTGCTGTTACAGCCAGCCAAAACTCCTCGCTGTGATCCTAGTTTAAAGCTAACATAGGGGGTGATATTATCAGTGGGAAAACAAATTAGCCTATAATGACTATATACGTGTTACTAGTGGGTTACAGACGTTTTTGGGTGTTTTGGCGAAACATTAAAAAGGCAGTGTCAGGTTCGGAGTCCCTGCTACGAGCAAAAGGATGCATGTATCTAGGGCAAAATATAAAGTTCCCTATAATGCTTTTTAAAGGCATAACTAATGCACGGAATATTTGCACGGAAAACGTTGATAGTATTCTTAGTTAGCAGAAAATGCTTTGAGTAGACCCTGTTGCCCTTAGCTGATAATAAGTGGTAATGAAGCAAACTACAACTTTATGCATAATTTTGAGGAGCATATAGAAGATGGTTCAAGGTCCTATATTACACAAAATTGACTCTTGTGATCTTTAAGCCATGTTATAATGTTGTTACCCGGAGTTGAGTTTTGTTTCATTCAGACAGGCATTAGTAACTCTTTATTATTAGTCTGTCTACCTCTCCAAGGCTCAAAATGGTCTGTTCCACCTTGTGATGTCATGAAGTGACAGCTACCTTTTACCTTTTGTTCAATAGAAATTAGCAATTCCAGTGTTGAAATGATCCAAATGATTCTAGAGAAGGTGTATGAAGCTTACAAACACAGTGGATCACAGTTTCTGATGAGAAAAACAACATTACAAAATAGCTCAGAAAATAAATAAGACGGGCCCTTTACCCCTACAAAAAGTTAATTTAGGTTGATAGTGGAGCTTTGTGTCATGCCTGATAGCATGGCTTGATTCAGTAGTTGAGTGGTAGCTACGACTTACAATAGAACAGCCTCGAAAAAACAAATGGGGACATATATTTTCAAAGTGTACCGCCAGCATCAAAGACTGGGGTGTCTATTTTAGGGTGTACCCAACATAAATCTCCCACAACTTTTCCTGAACCTCTTCAAAAGTTCTTGTTCAGCTCAGAAGCTCAGGATGAATGTGTCCTTTGAGTCAATTCAGTCTGCGCCCATCCAGGCCATAACAGCCTAAGCTCATGTCTCGACACTGTATCACTGTTGGTTTGACATGGAGCAGAGTCCGCATTTAGGCACAGGAAAATCCCATGAACCCAATCATGCGAACGCACCAAATTTGTAGTAATTATTTCATAAGAAAGCGACAGACTTGGGTAGGTTGAGCAAAAACAGAGCAGTGGAGGTTAGACACGCTTGTTTGACAAAATACAGCGTGTTTTGTGTTGGTAGCAAGTTGTATTTATTGCTTGTCAACACAATGTAAGACCACAGTTTACACGAGGCTCTCTCCACAGTCTCTCCATTTATTTTGGAAAAGAAAAAATCTGTCAGCTTGTTTTATCATTCTTCATTTTAACTCTCAAGCCAACATAACTGACGTGTTTATTAGGAAATAGCCAGGCTGGTGAAGCAGTGATAAAGTGCATTGGAAAACCCCTCTTTTCAGTCAGGCCCATCTCGACTGTCTCTCCAGGGCTCTCGTCCTCTAACCTGGCAGGTCATGTGTTTTAACAGGTACCGAATGCTAAAAGTACTCAAATAGAAGCCAGCAATTACTCATCTGAAACTAATGCCTGAATAATTGTCAGCTTTTCGCCCATCTGAGTTAGCCTGGAGCAATGGAGTGACATAAGAAAAATTAGGCAAAAAGACGTGCTTTACCTGAGCTGCCATGTTGTTTAAAACACAGCATCGCAGCTAGTTTTTTGAAGCAGTTTTTCTCCATATATTCACTGAGCCTCTGATTTGGAAATACCCAGTCTATAAAAATGCACTGTGGTATATTATGCAGATTTTAACTTTTTTATAATATGTTGCTATTTATGCTGCAGATGCCCCACGCCAGTCCAGTAACTCTGAGTTTGAGTTAGAGAGGTATAATCTTAAAATATATATACCCTTTCACTGGCAAAAAATAAAATTCAAAATTGTCATTTAAATTGTGCAACAGTTTGGATGAAACAATGACAGAATTATACAGCTCCTTGTCAGACCTCAGCAAACTCTGATTCTGAAAAAACTGTGGACGAATAGGGTAACAAGACCAACAATTTGTAACTGCAACAACAATCTTTTTATGGCTATACACTCAAAGGAAAGTGAGATTTTCAGGTTAAACATGGGTTGTCATAACTCTGTAGAACTGAGCTGGCTCTTAAAAAGGTGGCAGTGAAATACAGTGTACAAGCACAGTCCCAATCAGGCCCACAGTCCATTATTTCCCCTGCACACCTGTAGTGGTCTAGTAAAGCTCGCACCTCTGTTTAAAATGGCACCGTGCCCTGCCTCCTCTAATTGGTGCAGTGCGGACTCCAGCGTGGGCCTAATGGACTGAGCTGCCTGGCCAGGGACAAAGCATACTCTGTTATTGGCTGGGGTGTTAATGTGCTTCCTTTACTGGCAGAGGCACCGCAAGCCAGCCAGAAAGAGCAGGGCGGGGGTGAGGGAGAGAGGGGAGGCAGATAGGAGGGGGCTGGAGACATGCTTGGAGCAGCGCTGGGGCAGTGGTGGCCGTTTAACCTTGCCCGCAGCTCAGAGGAAAGTCTAATAAAACCACGGGCCGTGAAAACTGAGCAGACAGCAAAACTCGTGCCAGCAACTGACACTCACTCTCAGTCTCACTTAACTGTTTCTTTCCTTCTTTCCATCAGTGCGTTTCACTTTTGGACAGAGGAAAGACAGGAAAAGAGCAGCACACTCTCTTGTACTGTACTGGCACAGCTGGGGTTTAGCTGAAAAAGAGGCGCAAATAACCCAAGCAGAGGGGCCAGGCGGGAGAGGGGGTCTTTCAGCTACAGGATCATCTTCAGGAAGGATGTTGGTTGTGAGGGATTTTCACTGTACCACTGTGGCAATCTACAGGAGATGACTATTATTAATAACTACTCACAGAGTCGTTAGTTTGGAGCTGCGTTTCTATAATAGATGACCGCACACACCAATTTTTGTAAATGGTTGTTCAACATTTTGTAATTATTATTAGATTTAGATAAATTGTATTGATTCACAAGGGAAATAACTTGGACACATGGGCTCATTTTACAATGTAATAAAAAATAAATGGTTATTTAAGAATTATTGTTTGCAACTCCATATTATATTATGCAATGTTTAATACTGAATATGGATGATTTTGGCCAAAGAAACTGCCCCTTTGGGATAATAAAATGTCTACTGGCAGATTTATAAATAAACTACACAAACATTGCACAATTATGATTAGAGAAGAGTTTGTTTGAGCTTTTATATTGTCTTTATTATGTTATAATGCTGTTTCCGCAATACAAACATACCCGGAGTTGTGTTTTGTTCATACATGTGTAACACCCTGCATATTTAGATTGAGTTCTTCTCTCAAACAGAAAACACTCCTTCACAATCTTGTGACGTCATGTGGCAATACAGGAAGTCCGTCACTGTGTTTTTAAACTCTATACACCTTCACTGGAATCATTTGGATGATTTCAGCCCTGGATTGTCAATCTCTACTGAACTAAAGGTAAGGTTAACTTAAAAACTACCGCTGCATGACACCACACGGTGGAACAGAGCATTTTGAGGTTTGGAGACGTAGAAAGGCTAATAATAAAGAGTTCCTTAAACATGTGTGAATGAAACAAAACAGAACTCTGGGTATGTTTTTGAGGAGGTCAGGGCATTATAACATGACTTAATGCTCACAAGAGTCAGTTTTATGTAACAGGACCTTTAATATCATCTTTGTTCAGTGCAAACATAACCAAGTGCTTCTTTGTAAATATATTAACACAAACTGAAATCATAGTTGTACCCGTCTGGATTCAATGTCTCTAGTTTTATCCCTTCACCACATGGATTTCAAGCAGCTTGAGTTTGGTTCAGCACAATCTGCAGACATGTTGTGTGGCCACAACTCAGTCCAAAGAAGAATTAGTTCTGGAAAATCGGAAAATCTGGGTACACTTGATTTATGAATTATACTCCAAGTTTATCAAGTCAATCTCAAGGCTGCTCTTTAAAGTGAACATTACATTGCGCTCACTTCCTTCCTGGCATGTTCTTGTTTTTCAGAGTGTAGACCTATAAATCTGCTCCATACATGATGTGTAGGTTTCTATAGGTTCTATTCTTTCTTGATAAAATGTTGACAGATTTGGAAAGCCAGACGACTTTCCAAAAATAGAGACAGTAAATTACCCTGTCTTAAAAAGCTTAACACATAGACTCATTCCAAGTATACTCCAGATACTTGTACTTGAGCCATTCCTGTTTTGAGCTTGTCTAGCCAAGTTCGAAACAAAGAAAAAAATACGCCTTAATGTTCGGCGTTGTCATAGAAACCTGTGGGTTACATCAACACAGGGTTACACACCTGTTTTGGAATTCAACCAGAACTGCAAATCCCATAATCCCACTCTGTCTTTGAGCAATGGCCTACGGGAGAAAAGAGCTTTGTGGTAGATTTGGAGTGAAAAAAGGGAGCTATTAATTTCCATCTTTACTCGCTCACCATATAAATTAACACTGTTTGGGACAAAATGAGCCTATACACACTGTTAATACTTGTCCTTTATATATAGTGCAGAAAAGCCCGTCTCATGGGGAAAGCAAGGGATCGGGGAGGAGGTGTAGCGCCAGCCAAAGAACTGTCAGGTTTGGCCATCATTGTTATTTCACAATGGGGTCCGGACAGATTTCCTAATATTTGCGTGAATATTTGAGTTGCATCCAGGAGAGGTCAATAGGCTCCGTTCTGCCAACACTGCCAATGATGTAAGTCCACAGATAAAGAGAGGGTGCTGAAGAAGAAATGTGATGTGACTGTATGAAACTTTTTTTGTGTGTGAAGGTGTGAAGAAATAGACAGGATAGGGAGGTGCAAAGAGTGCAAAGGTGTGTGGAAAGAAGGGAAGTGGATACATATTTCTTTTGCATCCTCAGCACTTTCAAGGTGCACTGTGTAAATTTTCTAGAGGGGCTGTTACCTCCTCATCCTTCTGAATATGTTGTGGCTTTGTCCAGAATGCCCCACAGTATTGCATTAAACATATCTATCTTCATGCAGACAAAAAAGTGACACAACCAAACTAAGTTACAGGTCAGGTTTGTGGAGAGGTGGTCATTATTTTTTAAGCAATAAAAACACCTTGAAATTTTGGGGGAAAAAAGCAAGATAGATAAGTTTAATGCTACTGTGGCACATTTCATTCAAAGCAATAACATCTCCATGGAAAAAATCTGAGGACAGACTCTCCACCAGTAAAGTTAAACAATGCACCTTTAATGCCTTCGCTCAAAAGACAAAGATCTAATTGTGTGTAATTTTGACAGCCCTACATTGCAGTTGAGTTCCTGTCTGTCTGGAAGCCAGGGTATGAGACGCAGCTTTGAAAAATTACTTGAATTTAAAGATCAATCAACAGCATACTTGGTTACTATGGGGAAACAAGTGAAACAAAAACAGTTTGAGTGAAGGGGGAGAGTACCATATCCACCTTACATCTGTAGTCAAGGTAGGTCAAGGTCATTGTAAGCGTCTCTTTCTCCTAGACTTAAGTCGAGGTATGAGGATTCTCCGTCATCAGGTCTGCTCGAGGTGTTAACTATTTCACTTTAGCCTGCCGAACATCAGCGCATGTTTAGGCGGCTCTCACTCAACTCTTTCTCATGAAAACCTGATGAAAGCAAAGACAAAAAAATACCCTCTCCATGCCAGGCCTTCTTATGAGATAGCAGCAAAGCCCCTTGACGCCCCGTGACCAAGACACCCCATCTGAAGATTTCCTTTGAAAATAATCTCGCCAATAAATGGAAAACATATCCTCTTACAAATCTATCATGCAATCTGACCTTTTGGGCTCAAACTCAAGCAAAGCAGAAAGGCGAGTCCGAGGCATGTAGAGGCGCTGCGGCTCTCCTGTGTATTTAAAGGGCCAGCATTGACTTTGGCAGTGCTATTCTAACTTCCCCAATGCTAACTGGTCTTTTCTACTAACATAACAGTATATTATTCTATACTGCCAAGCGTGAACCACAGAACTCTCAGAGTGCAGAGATGGATGGGACTTCCCCAAATAAACCAGAGGATTAGCCTAAACCCAAAGTTGGTCAGTAGTAGCAGGCCCAAATTCACACAAAAACTATTACAGCACTGATTCACTGCCTAGGGCACCACGCAGCTAATAACTATAAATTAAAAATGGGCTCTACCTCCTGTTGTGAAAATTAGATTTTTTCTCGCTGTATATTTTATTTGAATATTTTGGATAACAAGCATAGAGCTGGTTATTTGGACAGCTTTCTCAGTTGGAGGAGATCTGCACTGTCTCATGTGTCATACCAATATGGAGTTCATTTAGCAGGGCCACTTCTGACGATAATCCCCCTTCAGACTGCGTGAGGGCTGTTTGTTATGGCTAACAGCTAGGCTAACCTGAAGAAGCTAGCTACAGTGTGAATCAGGCTGCAGATGTGGGATTGTGTTTGCTTTGCTTCATGCTGGATTTCCAATGAGTTATTTTTCTTTTTCACAAGAACAGTCAAATTTAACTGTTTATTGGTGTGAAACATCAGGTGGAGACACAAACAGGGAGAAAAGCCATGGCCAAATTCCAAAAAGAATGAAGTGCTATTCATAGTGATACAGAGGACAGCTTAATAGTAAATCCCACACATGGACAGTCAGTCTACAGAAAAGTGTGAGAAGCCCCGTGGTCTGCATGTAAAGAATATTTGCAATCACAATATAATTGACCATATATCTAAGGCTGCTTAAAGGGGCTTTTATAATATTTGTACTTACTTGTCTTCTACTTACACTCCTCACATCTTACCAAAAGATCAATATTTAAGAGGGTGTCGGTTGTTACCAACTCAGTGACCATATCTATGAGGTCAAAGCTTTGTTAAAAGTCATTGATGAATGTTTAAACCTCTTGTTGTTTTATTTTAGATCTAAAAGCTAACCAATTTGAGAACCAATTTCTTACTTGTGTGCATCTGTCTAGTAGTGACCACCAAACCTTCTCTTTCACATGTTACTGAGACCAGATAAATGAAATAAATATCATGAAATACACATTTTATTTACTTAAATATGGGAATTGACCTCACTATTCATTTGTATGTGATGCCGCATAAAGTAACTTAACGTAACTTAAGTGGGCTGACCAAGTCATCGAGTTGTAACAGGCAAAGATCGAGAATTTCACCTCATGAATGAGAGCCACTGCCAGCTGAGTCAAGTTTGTTGTTCTGAGGAAAAACTCACTCATAAATGGCAAACTGGAACCTGTGCCTACACAAGGCCCGCTCACACAGCCACAGCCAGACCAGGGCCATGACATCACAGGTTATTTGTGTGTGGGAACTGATCTGGAGGAGGAGTGATGTCAGTTTTCACTGAAACTAAAGAACTGACATCACAGACATCTATAAAAGGAGTCTCTGGCATTGGCACGTAGCTTTATATACTTTCACTTCAGAACCCTCTGACAAACTGCCAGTCCACAAACTGTGGTTTTGTGATTCAGTAATTTGCACAATCCATTGGTCATCATCTGTCATAGTCTGAAGGGGCTGGGCATTATGACAATCACAATTGCAATCTAAACCTCAATCTCAGTTTCCTAACATTTAATCATGCAGACACTGCTCTTAAGGTTTAAAGGTCCCATATTACGCAAAATTAACTTGTGAGCGATAAATATGTGTTGTTACAATGCTGTTACCTCCTCAAAAACATACCCAGGGTTGAGTTTTACTTTATTTACATGTCTGAGCAATCCTTTTGTTATGCTCAGTCTATATCTTCAAAATGCTCTGTTCCACATTGTGATGTCATCGAGTGGTTGTTTTCAAGTTAACAGCTACATTTTGGCTTTTGTTAAATAGATTGGCAATTCCAGGGCTGAAATTATCCAAATGATAATCTGCCTAAATATGCAAAATGTATGTATTAAACACACGAGAATGAAACACAAGACTCCAGGGATGTTTTTGATGAGGAAACAACATTATAATAACACAGATCAGAAAAAAGCGTAACATGGGCCCTTTCACTCTTCACTGCCTCAGAGTTCATGCTTTTACTGCCAGCAGATTGGCTCTAGTCCTCTCAATTAAAAAGCCCATAGCAACTCATTAACGATTTCAAACAAGTGGATCTCGATTCAATTAAAATGTAATAAATTGCACATACCAACTCCAAACCAGGCTCTGTGAAAACTGTGGCACTATTTTTTTTGCCAAGACCTCCAGGCAGTAGATGGCCCCGAGAGAACTGTAAATTGGCAACTTGGCCTCTGGGTTGAGCTGGGCAGCCCTGGGACATCTGGCTACAGGACACAAGTTTGTACATTATGGGCAACAACATATAATCCTGTGAGTGGTGGCGAAACTAAACTCAAGGCCTGCTGCAGAAATGCTGACTGTGGAAAACCGTGAGCGAGGGATGGGATAGAGAGAGAGAATGAAATACAGCGGGAAAGAAGCTGTGTGTGGCCTGGATAGAGAGATAGAAATAGAGCGAGAGAGAAGATTAGAAAGAGCTGACCAAAGACCCAAAAGTTTTCGCCTAGCTCAGATGGCTATTACGCTTTGCCCATATAAGGTCGTTCTGTATGAAACTGGGAAGGTCAGCTTCAGAGGGAATGCTTCGACTTAATTGTTTCTCTTCCTATAATCTATATATTTTACATTTTAAAAGCGATAGTATAGAAGTGGAACCATCAAATGACTTCCTGATGTCCTGTCTGCACCAGAAAATATTGGGTTACAGAAAAAAAAAAAAAACAGATTAATCAATACATTGATACTGAAAAAAAAAAAAAAAAACTTTTAGAATAGTCTGGATTTATATCAGAACTAGTTGTAGAAAGAAAATATTATAGTGTATAATAGCAAGTAGCAAGCATTTTCCTTAGTATAAAAATTTAGTTTTAAATTTTATATTTGTGATAACAATACTAATCTATTCAATACATGTTTATTTATATTGCAAGCAAGGTAGTTTCTGAAACAGTAATCACTGTTCTATATCACTACGCTGTGACTGGTAACCAAAGAACTACTGTTGGATGGGACTAGCTTCAACTAACATAGGAATAACTATTGCCTTGAACATCCATGCACAGCCAAAATGTTGTAAAACCTAAAGTGAACTATTTTTAGTTGGTGAGACCATGGAATAAGCTGGAGCAGACTACAGAACACCACAACATGCAGCTTTTCATTTAATCCTGACATAGAATAGTAACATCACAATAGCCAAGGCCTTGTGTATAAACTGGCACAATTCCCACACTTATCTATCTGTGGTAACCCATTAGGCTTTACTGGGTGACCCCTGACCTTGGCTGAGGTCGTGGCCGGGGTCTTCATTAGGGGATAAATCATAAACACCTGAACGGCTGACCCGGGTGCAGTGCTGAGGCTGAATCATCTGGTATTCATTTGGGGTCGCGGTGCTGTGTAAATCGGGTTAAACCAGCGGCTGCGACCCTCAGGGCTCAGAGCTCTTATTAAAAATGTGGCCACAACCCACTCACAATGTGTCAGAGAGAGAGGGAATGCTGAGGAGACATGGAAAGCCAGACTGCATCCCTGGAAGAATATGGATTTATGCAGCCCATGTATTGCAATATTTAGAATGACTAACAAAAATATATGCGGTACAAGCCTTTTTGTACTAAAGTTGACAAAAGTATTGACAGCCAGTGCAAAGACTCATCAATACAAAAACTGGTATCTAAATAAAATCTTTGGTTTGGAGTGAACAAGACACAATTGAACCTTTACTTCAGTTCATCTATAGCAGAACTAATATAAGACCATGTGGTAATATTATAGAGATCACTAATTTTGTGTGTTGAAAATTACTCTCTATTGTCAAAAAAACCCAAAACTTTTTATCATTCTCATCACAAGTCAAAATTTTCGAATCATGACAACACAACTTTATATGACCCAAAAATGACTGTTGTTTTAGTGACCATGTCTTTATAATGTAAAACAGTTGGGATTTTGTGGTTAGTGAATGTACTGACCTCTCCGTGGGCTCTCATGGTTAAAGAGGATACCGTTGACAGCAAACATGTTGTAGGCTTCTCGGAAGTTCACCACAATCCAGTAGGCATACAGCTTAGCAGCACCTGGATACAGGGAGGGGGAAAAACAACTTTAGTTTATTGTGGAGTTTATGGTCTATAGATGATAATTTAGCAACAACACATCACATACCCAAGTCTATAGACAACAGAAGCATACCATCACCAAGTATTGTGTGGATGAAAAATAATAGAGCTATAAAGAGCTTTGGGTGTCTCGAAAGGCACTATATAAACCTAATGCATTTATTTTATTTATTATTATTACTTTCACCAAGTCTAAGTATTATTTAAAAAATTATACAAAACTGACTCCTGTGAGCTTTAAGCCATGCTATAATAATGTTTCCTCCTCAAAAACATACCTGGAGTTGTGTTTTGTTTCATTCACACATGTTTGAGTAATCCTGCATTATTAGTTTCTCTGTATTTCTAAAGCTCAAAAAGCTCTGTTTCACCTTGTGTCGTGTAGTGATAGTTTTCAAGTTAACGTCTTCCTTTTACCTTTAATTCAGTAGAGATTGACAATTCCAGGTCTGAAATTATGCAAATGATTCAAGTAAAGGTGTGTGGTGTTTAAAAACACAGTGGAGCAGTTCCTGTATTACCCCATGACATCACAAGGTAGAAAAGAGAGAAGAACTCAGCCTAAATGTGCAGCGTTTGTGTGTGAATAAAACAAAACACAACTCCACATCTGTTTTGGATAAGGAAACACCACTATAACATAGATCAGAAAATTGCGTAATATGGGACTTTTAAATATTTATGAAATCTTCCAAAAATGTCGCCAATTTTTTAAACATCCTGTTGTGTCATTTGTCCACATAGTTCACATTTCAGGTATTTTGGTGTGTTGTAAGAGTAATGTAAAACAGCAAAAAGAAAAAAAGAAAAAAATTGCCAGTAATAAAACATTTACTATCACTTCATATTTTATCATCAAAAAAGGTCAACCACAAACTCCCGTTGAGTGACCAAAACCAGACTCAAAAAAAGAACTCTGCTCTTTTCCTGTCGCGATGGCGCTCCCTCCCCTCCGCAGAGTTGAGGGGAATACCAGAGCCAGCGCGGGGAGGTACCCGTTGATTAAGCCACAGGTCAGGGCGTACACTGGAGGTGAAGGAAGGACGCTAACGAAACTCCCCTTTTTCCTAAGACTAATTAATAGACAATCTGCCCTCCCTTATGATGGTATGTGCCTCCCATACTGCAGCAGATTGAGTGGTGACAGATGGGGAAAGTGTCAGCATTTAAACAACAGAGAACATGAAACCCGAGGAGCAGTGCTCGTGTACGGCCTCCGTGTGTTGAAAGTGAGCGCTGGATATAAAGGTGTCTTTGTTAAACGCTGCAGTCAGTCAGACGTTTGGCCTTGGGGTGCACGGAGAACTCAATAGGTATTTAGTGCTAAAGACCGGCCCTGCTATTCACTTACACATAGACACAAACAAAAGGGTAAAGAGTAATGCTGAGGAGCTATCAAGTAGTTTGGGCTGTCACCATATGATCTGATGGTGGATTGTACAAGGTAGAACTGCCTGTTTTAAATTATGGAAAGCTATGGGTAACAACAGTATAGTCATGCTATTATAAAATTTAAAACTGATTCTTATAAGAAAAAGGCCTGACTCTTGATTATGTACCTTTTAATGTGTGTAATGGGTTTTGGTACTGGACTATCATTAACTAGATTAACAGATTTAGAATATAAATTACAAAGTCACAATTATAAGTGACTTCAAAACTTGTAACAAAATGTATCTATTTTTTGGGTGAAAATTTTCTGCACTTGTTTTGCTAAAAATCTTTACAGTTCCCAGCTCTACGCTCAATACAAAATTAAAACACCTTTTTTATTTTCAACAAACCTTAGTAGCATCTTCAATATGTGTTACATCTTTTTCAGTGTCTATTTCTATTCTCTTGCTGTTCTTGAACTGTGAGTTGCAGCCTGAAAGTTTCCCATGGTGGGCCAAATAAAATAAAATAAGAGATATATCCAATTGGTGTGATCTTTTTAATACAGATCAACACTATACTAAAACTATTCAGCACAAATCCTGTTTTCAGTACAGTTTTCAGTATATAATAGTGCAGTTACCATAAGGTGATCGGGGGTAGAAGGGCGTGGTCTCCTTCTGGGGAATCTCCTGCACTTTGCCGTACAACTCACTGGTGGAGGCCTGGTAGAAGCGCACACTGTTGGTCAGCCCACATGTCTGGATGGCATCGAGAAGCCGAAGAGTACCGACCCCATCCACATTTGCCGTGTATTCAGCCAACTCAAAGGATACCTAAGAAACAGAAGAGACAATATGTTTTAAAAACATTTGAAACAACTATAATCTACTTAGACTAATAGTTTTGCAGTGTTGTTCTGCCCATACTGTATATTTTGTATTTGTAAATCAAAATCTGTTATTATTTGCTGTATTTTAAATGTGCACTATGTACCTTGCCACCTGTCACCTGCTTTTTTCTATCGATATGTCACTGCTCTGCCTGGAATGTTCCACAGTATGACATTAAACAGCTCTACCTTACACTTATTCAATTACATGTTTTATAGCTGAAAAATATCTAGAAAAACAGGCATTCTGGCTGTAAGCAGCATCACCTCTCCTCAGATCTGACCTGTAACGGGTTTGGTCTCCATGAAAATAGAAAAGTTTAATACCATACTGTGAAACATTTCAGACAAAGCAATAACATCTCCATGGAGAAAAGCATTTGATGACCCTCCATCTGAAAAGGTACACATTGCACCTTTAATGCATGCCCTTGTTTTTATTTTTTCAGGTAAAAAAAGTCCAAAAATAATATCCAAGTACTTAATAGTAATGCTAATGGTAATCCAATCCACTGAAAGTAGGAAATTGGGATAGAAAAATCAATGGGTAACATGCAAATTGTAAAAGCTTTAACAAATCATTCCGACTCCCAGAATGCCTGTTTCCTTTAGAGAAGGGGTCAAAGAGGGAGGGCCTAAAGGAACACTTGGGGTGGATTAGGTGGAAATGAAACGTGTATGGAGGGTCCATGTGTAGCCCAGTTTGGCCTGGGGCTTGTAATCAGGCATGACGGTTAAAGACCTGCTGTTTAGTGACCACCACAACTGGAGAGAGCAGAGCCTGAGCCAGACCTGAGCCAATTCTGAGCCAAACGTGAGCCAGGGCTGAGCAGAGGAAACACTGTGCCCACTGCCTCCACGGCAGCACAGGCTTCTGACAGATAAAGCCCCCTTTTTTAAAGCAGGCCTAAGAACACTGGGCCTCTATCCCCTCACAGCACACACTCACACACACTCACACACACTCACACAGCACTTAGCAGGTTTGATCAGGGTCAATTACGCTGCTCAGCTCGAGCTAATAGTCTGTGACGTGTCTCTTTTACTCTGCACTCCACCATTTACACAGGGAGGTGACAATTGTGCAACATCCAGTCATACATATAATACAAATAGGCTATATGAAATGTTAATGCTCTCAAAAGATAAATGAATGAAAATATAATTAAGACAAACTAACTATGGCTCAGTGTTGTGTTAAAACAAAATGAGATTTTATTACCATAGTGACCACTACATTTGGTCATTTTAAATGAAACTCTTACTGTCAGACCAGAACACGTGTAACCAGTGCATGGTTTTCAGGTCAGGCTGGCTGGAGCCAGTGTCAGAGTCGGTTAGGTCCTTTGGGCCTAAAACTGCAGCAGACGAAACAAGTGCTCATGAGCTGTGGAGTGTGCAGGGGGCTCCTCCTACAGTAACACTGCTCTCTCTGGACCTCATAAACCTTATTATATGCTGCTACCTCCCTCTTTATCCAGCCCTCTGCACTGTCTGTGTGAGGCATTTCTGCTGTTTTTCTTCCACCACTGAGGCCTGGGACACACTCTTGGGGTATCAAAACCAGCTGAGAGGGGCAGGGTCCAGGACACCTTGACAACTTAAATCAAACAAATTGCCTTAATGCCTCCATTCTCTGTCATTATGTAAGGCAAGGCTTGGGCGCTGACGGTTTAAAGGCCAAGCGTTTGCGTACTCCAGTGTGGGGTGGTGGGGCCCCTCTCCGACCTGGCAGATATTGTTCTGTTCTGGGAATCCAGCCAGACCGGAGCTTTGGGGGTCTATCGGAGAGCAAATACTCCAACGTGAAAGAAACGAGCCGTTTAAAAGCTCTAAATGTAGAGACGACGTACAGTGGTTTCACTTCTTTCCTGCTCTCAGGCCTATTGAAATGCATGCTTGAAAGTGGGGAATGCAACTCATGTGTGTGTGTGGGGGGGGGGTCACAGTGACAGACGTATAAATATAAGCTGCTTTTATTCAGCCATGACCTTGGCACATACTTGACGCACTGTGCTGTGTATGTGCTGGAGGAAAGGGCACTTACACTTAGAGCAATCACAGAAAACTACTGCTCTACAATAATAACTCTTAAAAAAAATACTACGACTCAAATGTGCACATTGGCACATGTAATAACTCCCTGTAACACAAATGTAAATTCCAAAGGTTTTTACTATGTGGATGCTTCAGTGGCTACAATGAAAACATCTGTTGGTTGTTGGTAATTAAATTGCTGGCGAAGGATGTAATGAGTCTGAGATTACAGTAAGTGTTCTTTCTGTTCTCTCTGAACATGGCTTTTTATTATTGACAATACTTCTCGCCAACCACAAATAAACTGGTCAAACATGGGATGACAGGCAGAAGGAGGAGAAAAGGAAAACTGAATAAGACATCAGTGTGAATCAAACCACAATTCTCAACCAGTCTTTTAACAGCAGAGTACAACCAAAAGCAACACTGCCATGTCTTTTTGAAATTTTTCCACTCTGGGATCTGGTTTTGTATTCAGACCCCCAAAAGAGTGAGAAGATAAGATTCAGATGAGAGATAAATAACTAAACATACATTGTCAGTTAAGAAGAGGGATTTATGTATTAGAATATGCATGTGTCATATGTCAAAAATAGTTACATGTTGGATTTCACGATGAATAAAAAGAGGAGAATGCCTCAGTCCCAGTGGCTCATGTTGTATGTTTCTGTGGTGTGGCTAAGATACAGTTGCTGTAACATGGCCCACGCGTATCACTCCTGTCAGATCCTGTTAGAATTGTGTCACTTTGAATCACAATTCTTTAGCAAAACAACAAGGCAAACACTTATACCGGCACTTTTAAAAATGGATGCGAAATAACTGCATTAACCGAATGGAATAAAAATGAGCACGCACGGTTGACATTGCATTATGCACAAAGAATGTGTTGTATTTCCTCCAAACAAAGGTGTGCTTACAATGGTTCAGTGCTGCCACTCCAATACCAAGTGACTACATGTACAGCCACTAAGCCAAAAAAGCCATCAGTGCTCTGACATCTTACTCATTCTCACAAATCAACAACACACGCCCCTCTCATTCCATCAATTCCTATATCAGTATGAGTTTAGGGGAGACAAAGCCAGACTTTTACCAATTACCATCAATTACATGATCCTTATCTGCAATATCAAGGATCCCATTGTAAAAAAATCTATGCTTATTATTTGGCTTGTTCACACGGCATTAAATGACAGTTTCATTATTATTATGATAATTGTGGTACTTGAAAAGCTTTGTGTCAATATTAGCTTGGCATTTTGTCTGTTTAAATCAGAGCCAGGAATAATGTCATGGATGAACTATGTTTATTCACCTTTCATTGTGTTTTGGCAGGTAGAATCGGTATTGAAATAGGTTAAGCGTTTTCACTTACAATCCTGATTGTAACACGTGGTGAAACTGGTATAACACTGGTACAAAATACAGAAAAAGACTTATAATTAACAATAATAATAATAATATTGCAGTTTATCTTGGATTATAGTAGAATATTATAACATTAGACCTACACCTCTGCTCGAGCTGTGAGAGATACAGGATTACATTTTACATTTTTTTTTACTTATACATATATAGTTATACAATTATACCTTACTTGACACCAGTCTCTTGCTATTTTTGGTACTTATTTTGAATGTATTATTGCCACTTATATTGTTGTGCCTTGTAATTATAATGATGTGTGAGCTACTTTGTCAAATAATCTCCCTGGATATGGATCACTGAATTTTATCTAAGTCTAAGTCTTGTCAAATAATAGACAATATACTTGCATGCAAGGTATTAAGGACTAATCTCTATATGCACTCATCATGTTCTCATTTCAATCAGTGTTTTGTCTGTTGTCTAATTATATATGCCTGTGCTTGGTTAGCACTGAGTTTACTGCAGCTATGGCAATGCACAAATAGATGTCAAACAACTCAAGAGGATAAGGTGGAAAGACAAACGTGGGAGGATGGGCAGAAGTGTGGAGAGACAGAAGAGACGCAGGGGGAGAGGGAGAGAGACAGAAAGAGAGGGGGAGGGAGAGAGACAGAGAGAGGTAAAAAAAAAAGAGAGGTGAGAAAGATAGCAAAAGGAAGAAGATGCACACAGAGAAAAAAAGAGAAACCAAGAAAGACAGAGAGAGGGCGATTGAGGGAGAGTATATGTGTGTGTGTGTGTGTGTGTGTGTGCATGAGAGGGTGAGAGTTAGAAAGCGAAGAAGCAGAGAGAGAAGAAATTACATTAAAAAAAGGGAGAGAGTGCATGTGTTGGAGCAGGCACATAAGGCCCGTGGACTGGCTGTCAAATCCTGCACACTCTGGAAAGTCCCTGTCTGCCTCACGGTGCAATGCTGTATTCTCGCTGCACTTGTGATGGAAGCAGGTAGACTTACAGTATACTAACTTAACTGATCCACAAAGGAAATAACTGATTTGATAAACTCTTGATCACTTTAAAAGGAAAAAAGGCATGGTTGGAATTACAGTATTTGAGGGTATTTTCATAAGGTTACATATTTGGGGAAAACAAAATACATCTAAATGAGATAAACCCCTTTTTTTCTGCCGGTCCTTGATGGCCAGATCTCCCCTGTAGACACTTACCTTAAATCAATCAGAGCTCCTTCACAAATGTAAACACGCATGTAAACAAACATGGCAACTGCGCTGAGAGGACTCGCCAGAGGGCTGCGGTCTGCCCCAGGAGAGCACAGGGCTATCAGCCCCACATGGACACAGCACAGTACATCATCTGTGCAACTTCATGACAGCTAAGGTATTAATGATTATGTTACTATAGTACACAGGGGAGACAGTTCACTTGGCAACTACCACTTCAGGACATCATAAGGTGGAACAGAGTATTTTGAGCTTTGCAGATGTAAACAGACTAATAATAAAGGGTTAATCAAACATGTGTTAATGAAATAAAATAAAACTCCAGGTATGCTTCTGAGGAAGTACTGCTATAACATGCCCCACAAGAGTCAATTTGGTTTAATATAGTCGATATATATCAATTATCAATTATCAATCAAGTATATCAGTCCTTATTTCATTAGTTGAGACAATTGACACAAGTCATTTTTATATATATTATAAAATATAGTAAGTAAAATAAGATTTGCCTGTGCCACTGCAATCTCACATCAAACCCATGCAAAACACTTGACCAGTGAACATCTGTCTGATTATCCCAAACCTCTTCACCCATTGATAATATCAGTCCCTGCGCTGGTGTGTTTCCTCACACTTTTTATCAGCTGACTTCAAAGTACCACTCAGAGCAAATGTGAGAGAGGGGACCCCCACAACTGAGACCTCCAACTGCCACCAAATTTAACCTCTTTACACCTCCATCACCCCCAGTGCCACCTTAACTAGCTCTGCAAGTCCTTTTGGCTACAATCAGCCCCCTGTATTATCATCTGATTAAAGGGGCAGGGGGCAAGGGTGACTTTTAACAAATTGGCACTTTCTTCTCCCCCCATGGCCCACTAGCTGTGCCCTGTCGCCCCTTTAATCCCATTTAAATCTAGTGTTGGACCCTCACTCCTCACCCCACCCCTGGATTGATGAATACTGTCCTTGTGAGTCCAAACACCACAGACCACATGCACATATACACTGCAGCCCTAAATAGAGAGGCAGAGGGACCACCGCCCGTGCAGGTGCTACTTCTCTTTGGCTAAAACCACAAGAACACCCATAAATACATGGGCACGCCGCAGTCATGGGCCAGCAGGCAGCGCTCTCTGCTCTGGTAGCTGTCACAGAGCCATGTGACCAAAATGGAGGCCAGATTGTGATCCAACGTTATGTATTACACAAGTACTCTGCTCGCCCTGTTCCAGCCAAGGACCCCATGGACTGCATAAGAAAGTAGATTTATGTGTGTGCTAACAAAGAGCTTAAAATAGCAGTTATGGGACTTGCTGTAATAGTCACTCTCTTTTTACTGCAAAATCAATGAACGTGTTTGCTAAAATTGAATTACATAAGTGCGATTGCTGATCTAAATGCTAAGGAAGACTTCTGATTACTTAGTTTCAATTTTCAAAATTTCAAGACAGATGTTATGTTGAAAGTAGTAATAGCAATAATAGTAGCAATAATAGCAATAGTAGCAATAGTAAAGTAGTAAAGTAGTAGCAGGCCTAGTATATAGTGGACCTAACAGTAATATCTGCAGTATGATTTTGTGTCTATGGATGTATTACATACATTTTAGATACAAATCAAGCCTTCATATGAATGCAAGGCCAATACATTGTCTGTGAAACTACATAGGAGCTCAAGTTGATTTATTATAATGAAAATTATGTTACTATGGGACAGAGGGCAGAAAGGGTTTGAGATCTGACTAGCATCAAGTAAGTAACAGTCAATTAGGAAGCATCTCTCATTAGACTACAGTGGGGTCCCATAGTCTTATTTTGACCCCATATGTTACAAAACTGAGCAATAACTTGGTATCACATGATGAAAGATCTTGCGTGTTGTATTATGAACATACAAAAAACATCTAAGCATTCAGTTCTGAGCTGTTGAATCGGTTATCAAACTATTACACTCATTCTAAGAACTATGTGGCTTTCATTCAACACCATTAATCACTTGCTTTTGCTGCAGCCAAGTCCTCGCCAATGTGTTTTGACCACGTAAAGTATTCAGCTAAGTTATGAAATCAATCATGCATAACAGAACATATTTGGTTCCTGGTCTAAAATTCCTCAGAAACATTTGCAAATCAATTGTAAAATAATTTTAGCTTTGTCAGTCAGTACTGATTACTTTATTACTTGGAAACCTGATTCAAATCCTAAATCAATGTTGCTGCCCCTTAGTGGTGAAAAATTAGAACTACAACTTTGCACAAGCCATGATGTGGAGCTTCTTTCATGGTTCATTTTCACATCATGGTGTAATTGTAGTGCAGGACATATTTGGAAAAAAGCTAGACAGACAAGACAAGTCTACGAGCATTAACATTTGAGAGAAGACTGGAATAAGATCTGCGTGATTGTGGAGGTCTAAATACAAGTACACCAAGTATTTAAACAGGACATTTTGTTCTTTGAGAAGGACATATTCTACAAATAATTGCCGCCTTTGTGATGAAATAATTGCACCAAGTCAATTTGTGTTTCTAACTGAAGTGCAGCCTGTGGCCTTATTGTATTGTCACTGTGTCAAATGTCTAATGTTGTCTTAACAATTCAGCTTAACTAAACAACAGTTTATTGCAATATAACATAATTTATAAATCATAATATACTCCACTCTACCCATTTGGCTTCCTGTTATATGCAATAGAGAACTTGAGAACTTTTTCCTATAAAGATATAATATTTTGTTTTAAATTGTTAATCACTCTAGAACTGCTCCTAGGGCTTTAATTTTCATCACTCTGAAACCTCTGGACTGGACATATCTTCAGTTTGAATGTACTCAAATATAGTAAGCACACACTGAGAGGTTAGCTGAATACAATCGCTAGGGTTCACGTGTGTGTCCAGCTCCACCCGTCTCCCTTTCCAAAGGCAGGAAGGCAGCAGCTGGAACGCCGGGTCGGATCATTTTGGAGTATTTTGCCTTTGAAGGAGCTGAGATTTGGAAGAGGTTTGGGGAAAGGGAAGTTCTCCGCAGGGCGTTTTGGATATCAATGGACAAGTGTATATGAGGCACTAGCTTTCCTGCATGTCCCACTTCTGATCCCAACCTGAAGGAAAGAGGATGTCAAAGAAGCATGTAACAGGAATATCACCAGGAAGGAACCGTTTAAACAGATTCTCTTAAAAGGACCTCACATGAAAACACTGGTCACCTAAATAACACTATATAGTTTTAACAACGCACTATGTAACTTTTCTGGTGGAGGGTCTGCTGGAGACTTGATTGTCTCCATGGAGAATGGAGATGTTATTGTTTCTCGTTGCACAGTATGGCATTAAACTTATCCAACTCCACTGAGACAAGAAGGTGACGCCACTAGGACAGATCTGAGGAGAAGTGACTCCACTTTCAGACAGAATGTGTGATTTACAAGATATTTTTAGCAAGACAAACACTGTAAAAGCATAAAATTGAATGAATGTCAAACTGCAGAACTTTGCAATGAAATAACATCTCCATAGAGACAATAAAGCAGCAGAAACTCTAGCAGTAAAGTTACAATGTGTACCTTTAAATCAAGCATCAGCAGCAGTCCAGTCAGACTGTCTCTGACACAAAACTATCCCACGATCCAATGACAACCTGGCAAAACCGCAAGAAACCTCTGTCCGTCCAGCTGTTTGCGCAACAGCATTTGCACACACATAACAGCGGGGAGGAAATTTAAGGCCTGAGGCAGAGCAGATAAGAGGACCATTTGATCTGACCAAACTTACGCTTTGAAAAATATGTTTATTTTAAGCACTGTTATAGGACTGTAGTCAACTGAAGACATTTTGATGTCTATCCATTAATCAAGTAAAAAGTTAAAATAAACAGTGTAAACAAGTGTGATGGCAGATTAAATTGTCCAGTCACTTTCTAACCTCTAAATAACTTCTGACTTCTCCTTTTTGTTGTTGTCCATAAACAATCTTAATAAAAGAATGAGTTAAAAAAAAATTAAAACATTGGGTATAGATAATAGAATTACTTTCTTCATGGTTGTAATGATATTGAAATTGACCAAGAAAGTACACTACAGTCATGACATTGATTTTGCCACTACTAAAACGCATTTGTCTGAAAAATACTTAACTATAAACAAAGGGCAGCAGCATGTGCGTAGTGAGCACTTAGTTTTGTGACAGTGTAATGATTATGAAAACATTCTGAAACAGTGCAGTGCTGGTCCACACAGACTGTAGATCTGGTGTTCGGCTTGCTTCTGCTGCCCCCGACTCCTCTGTCCTCACCTCTGCGTCTGCTCCTCCACCGCAGACCTCCGCCCGCCGCGCCCAGCTCCACCACAGCCCCTGCGCCCAGCTCGTCTTACCCACGGACAGTGTGAGAGCGGATACCACCACAGACCCACTCAAAGGCCTGCATGTGTAATGTCTTCCTCCACACTGATTCCATACACTTCATCTGCATATTCACATATTCAGAGGCTGGTGGAGGCTTCCTGTCTGAGGCAGATAAAGGGGAGGCCAGGCACAGACAGGGCTGCTGTGTGTCAGCTTGTTTTCAAAGGGGTTTTGTCATTGCAACACGGAAATGAACCAGAGGGAGTGAGGTCTGCAGCTCACACAGCTCTGGATTGCTTACAAGTAAAATTCACTATTGACTACAGCAAGCATAATTTGTATTTTTCACAAAGCATCAGTAACGAGGACCGACTGGTATTCTTATTCTTAACCAAAGCTGCTTGTTAGGTTAGGCTAGGTTATTTGCCATTTGTAGTAAAAAAAAAAAACACACACATGGGGAAAAAAAAACATGTGCAAAAGGCTCAAAGTGCACCAGGAGACATTAAACATAACCACACAAACAAGAAATAGTTACAGTTAAAGGTGCACTGGGTAACTTTTTCATTGGGGGTCTGTTGCCTGCTTGTTTCTATGGACATGCCACTGTTCTGCCTTACATTTATTCAATTACAGGTGGTTTTACAACTCAAAAATAATTAGAAAAACTGGCATTCTGACTGTGAGTGTGGTTGCCTCTCTACACATCTCACCTGTAACTTAGCCTGGTTTGGTCTCCATGAAGATAGAAAGGGTTAAAGCCATACTGTGAAACATTCCAGACAAAGCAATAAGAACTCCATGGAGAAAAGCATCCACCAGAAAAGTTACACAACGTACCTTCAATTTAGAAAATGAAAAATATCAAGCACTTAAGGACAGGACACATTAAAAATAAATGGCAAATTTTGTGAAGATATTGCCTATTTTGTACATAGGTTATCACGTGTTGGACAGAAGCTCTTATTTAGAAAAGGCACGTATGCAGGATTTCATCAGAACTTGTCGAGGAAAGCACTCATAAAAATATGCTACAGCTGTGACTAGAGGAATTCAGACCTGCCCAGCACACATCACGTAGCCGTCATGGATCAGCTCTCAATCACTTAGGGCGCGTAAACTGACACAGGCTTCAGAATGAGAGCTGCTATTGTGTCTATGACAGTCTCCCGGTGTGGTTGAGCTTGTACGCAACAACAACATACCACAATGACACTCCTGGTGCTCTGCCAAGTAGGCATTGAGTCCTCTAAGGGGGTGGAGAGGCTGCAGAGAAATTATGATTTTCACTGCTTTGTTTGCCTCTGCATGTGGAGAGAGTACAGTATGGGCACTCAGATCATGCCATTTTTGTATTTTTTAGTTAAAGCTCCTCTTGTGAGCTTTAAGCCATGTTATAATGTGTTACCTCATCAAAAATATACCCAGCGACGTGTTTTGTTTCATTCACACATATTTGATAACCTTTTATTATTAGTCGGTCTACATCTCCAAAACTCAAAATGCTTCGTTCTACCTTGTGATGTCATGAAGCGGTAGTTTTCAAGTTAACAGCTTCCTTTTATCATTAGTTCAGAATAGATTATCAATTCCAGGTAAGAAATTAACCAAATGCTTAAGATGTACGGAGTCTAAAGAAAGAACAGTGGAGTATTTCCTGTATTACCACATGACAACGCAACAGTGTTTTCTATTTGAGAGTAGAACTCAGCCTAAAGGGTTTTGTGTGTTAAACATGTGTGAATAAAATAAAACAACTCCAGGTATGTTTTTTGTGTTTTGATGAGAACATTATAAAATAGATCAGAAAACTGGAGTTGTTTACAAAATACTCCTTTTTAAACATAAATTTCAAATCTTTTTTTTTTTACAAATTGTACAGCCCTACAGCCTTCAAAAGCTGTGGTTAAATAGTGCACATTCATATGCACTCTCTATTGGCTAACAAAAGATGATCTGGTACAACAAAATACTTTACAACTCAATAGACAAACAACTGTCTACGGTAATTTTCTGTTTTGGTATTAGTATTTTGTAGTTAATTATCTATTTAATATCTATTAGACTGTTGTATTTTATTGTGTGGTTACCCTCAATAACCTCACTACACTGTAAATTATAATCCAATACATTATATAACTATAGACTACAGTAAAGCCTCTTTAAATCACTACATCTGCTACAGTAACATTCAGGGACTGATCCAGTAAGAACAGTAGCTTTGAGCCTTTGCATGTGGTTTTGATGGGCTCTATTTTCTTACTTAACCCACAAGTCAAAGTCAATAAATGAGAAAAGAACCACATTACAAGGAAACATACTTGATAAAAACTATAAATGTGTGTATCTCTCCTGAGGGCAGAGAGGTGCTGACTGATACTGTGGTAATGTCTCCTCCTCCATAGACCAGAGTGGGTCCACACTAAACTTTCAATGAAGACATGTCACTCCAAGCAGCACGAAAACATCTGGCTCTGAGACGTCCTCTAGTATGCTCCGGAGGGACAGGGCTGAAGACGCACAGCAAGTTCAGACACAGTCCAGAGAGACATAGCGTCAGGCAAACCAAAAAACTGTCAAAGTAGCACTCAACACTACAGTTTTACCTGGGAGTAGCTAACAATAATCACAAATATGTTTCATTTTCAGTCCAAACAGACTTTCACATTTGTAATAATTTTACACTAGCTTTTTATTTTTGTTTTGCATTTTATAACTACGTACATTTGTAACTAAATGGTCTGGAGATAAGAGGGTTAAATTACTAATTAGTAGCACTGACTCATTCTTAATAGACTATTTATTTATTAATTCATTATAAATTAGGCTGTTATTATTTTTAAATAAAATAAACTAAATTTGTACAATGGATACTTAGATGAGTGATACTATGATTATGTATTTTAATATATATTGAAAAAATACATGTTTATATTTTGCCAGAATCATAGCATAACTGCTTATTTAGTTATTTATCTCATTCTGCTTTCAGATCTGTAGGTGTCCATGGTTCTGTTCAATCAGAAACATTTTTACAGTCAAAACACATATACACACACAAACCACCTAAATCATCTTATTGACTAAGGAAGTTTATTTTTCCATTTTCTATTAAAAGGGCAATTATTCTATTTTATAATGTCTATGTTATAATGTTGTATTAAAATCATACCTGGCCTTAACACACAAACCCTGCAAGGCTGTGTTCTTCTCTCAAACAAATTCACTAGACTCATTTGCGTTTTAGCTCTGAAATTGCCAATCTCTACTGAACAAAAAGTAGCTGTTTTACTTGAAAATTACCACTTCATAACATCACAAGGTGGAAGAGAGCATTTTGAGCTTTGGAAATGCAGACAGACTAATAATAAAGGGTTACTCAAGCATGTGTGAATGAAACAAAACACAACTCTGGGTATGTTTTAGAGGAGGCAACAATATTTGAACATGGATTAAAAGCTGGCAAGAGTCAATTTTGCATAATATAGGACCTTTAAACTAGAAAAAAAAATCAGTTCTATTAAACTAAAAAAAAAGATTTATGGGAGGAGTTTAACCATCTGTAGCTGAAAAGTTGGTGTTGGTATACATGTGTGTGTGGTACAAAGAGTCCTGTAGACACCTGTGTGAGTGAGTGCTTGGTTCTGGCACACTGCACACTGGAGCTTGGTTGCAGTTGCTCAGTTTACAGCTTGCAGCCCAGGGCCTGACACTTTAATTTGACTATAATACCATCGCTTCTACATTGGTTTCACTGCATTGGCCTGCGCGTCTGACATTCATTACGGCAGACATCACTTGGATACTGTTATTGTAAACGTTTAGTGCTGGTGGTGGCCGACACTCCCACACATGGATGAGAGAATCTAACTCCAACGTACACTGTACATATTAAGCGTACTGAAAAGATGGGAACAAACAAAATACCGCATGATTGTTTGGAAAGATGTACAAAGCTCAAACAATGGAAGGTAACTATGGGTCTAAGATTTGTTAGATTTGCAGTATCAAAACTTTTCACTCAAATTTCCACTCAATAATTACTGAGCTCTTAACAATAGCTTTGTCAGAGAGAAGGCTAGATTATAAAGCAATTACAAATTTAAATGTCCTATATTACGCAAAAATTACTTCTGTCAGCTATCATTTTATATCAAGTCATGTTATAATGCAATTACATCCTTAAAAACATACCTGGAGTTGTGTTTTATTTCATTCACACATGTTTAAATGATCCTTTATTATTAGTATGTCTACATCTCCAAAGCTCAGCTGTGTTCCACCTTGTGATGTCAGGTATGTTTTTGATGATGAAACAACATTACAACATAGATCAGAAAGTAGTGTAATATGGGCCCTTTAAGTACTTCTAAACTGCCTTATATCTTACTGCTGATGTACCCTGGCAGTTGGCATTATTAACTGTTGTATGCAAACCCAAAAATTACATACATCTCTCATTGCCCTACATTAGATCATGTGCCCATTAGGCTCACTGTGTCCACATATGGGGAAACAGTGAAGCCTGCTCTGGTTTGTGGACGACATTTTCCACACCATTAAGTTAATACTAAAGAATATTTTATGGGAACTTATGGGAATGTCCACAGACCCTTGAGTGCAGTTGTTCGGCAAAGCTCCACCCTCACACGTCCTTCATGATGGCTTCAACCTACAGCAGAGACTAAAACAGGCACACACAAACCTAACACCCACATACTCCTGTCAGGGCTTTTCTAACTCTCCATATAATAGTGTAATAGTTTGGTGTCTTTCTAAATCAGCTTATGCTAAAACGTAAAGAAAACAAGCATGTGTTTTCTTTGCTTTGCCCACGCCGGGGCCTGGATGGAAAATGTGTCGAGATAATCTTCAGACTAATTATGTTGAGATGGCAGTTATCGCCTCACTCATTTCATAACAGCATCATTGTCAGAAAGGCTAAGTGTCATTACACTTGTTTGAGAAAAGCAAATAAAACCTTGTAGGGCGTATCTTGGATCATTTATTGTAGTTAAGGCATGTCTGCGAGTGCTACGCAACTTGTGCAAAGAAGTTACTATATGTACTTTGTATACCTCAGTAGGGCCCATAACTCCTCCCCTCACGGTTTCCAATGACTGTGAAGCAATGGTTTGATAATCTTTATTGACTCTGGATTTCTATTAGCATAATATACTTTACTCTATGTAGATTTTGGACAGGTAAGAAATGTGTGAAATAGGGTTAAAAAGTGGAGAGAGACAGTAAATTGCTAAAGCCACAAATCAAAAGAAAATGTATATTCTTAAAGGTGCACTATTTAACTTTTCTGATGGAGGGTCCCCTCACTACTTGTGTTCAGGTTATTGTCTGGAATGAGGCACAATACGGTATTAGACATAGACATTTCCATAAAAAACAAGCATGTGACATCACCAAGGCCAGATCTATGGAAAGTTGACCCCAGAGAATGCATGTATTTTAAGGTATTTTTGAGCAATAAAAGACAACTTTAATTGAATGAATGCAATATGGATGTGTTTAATGGCATACTGTATAATATTCCAGACAATGCATCATCACCAACAAGCAGGTGGCAAACCCTCCCCCCGGAAAGTTACATAGTGCACTTTTAAAAGGCCCTGCACATTTTTTTTGTTCATGTATTTGAGCAAAATTTGTCTTCCCCACCTACAGATATATTACATAAGGAGCTCTTGACGTCAGAATAAGTCATGTATCAAATTATAAAAGCTTATAAACTCAGTGCTGTGAATAATTAGGATGCTCTAAGTGCATTAGGTAAGAGAGAAATAACTTTGGGCGACATGTTTAAAATGAACATTTTACGACAGCAAAAATCAGGTACACCTCCTTTAGTGGTAATTTGCACTGTCATAGCAACACAGTTTCAGGCAAATGTCGTTTGTCTTTAATAACTGGAGCCCTGTTGACTGATTTATGTGGTAATTATGAGAAAAGCAGGTCAGGTAGAGTGAAAACAAATAGTGTTAGACAGGAGGACCCAAAGCGCAACTGAAGGGGGTTCAACACTGACTCAACAGCACTAAGAAACTTTCTCCTGACGGCTCAAGTCCTCTCACCTCAGCCTGTCCACTGGCCTAACGTGCTGTGCAGATGCCAATAATTCATGGTGCACAGAAAAAAACAATCTATCTATCAGTGTAAAAGGTGACTAAATATCAAGCAGAACGCATTTATCAAACAACAATATAGGTTTTCTCACACTACCACAGTTTATGAGGATAACCGTAATAACAGTCTTAAGTGCAATTGTGTACAAGCCCGAAGGCAAGGAGTGTTTCAAATCGATGTGTTCTAATGGACGAGGTGACAACGAAGGAGCCATAAAAATAATTTCATTCAGACTTCGCTTTCTGAATCTCTGCGTGCATGTGCCAACAAATGGATTTCATCCTATAGCTTTTAACGAGGCATTTGCAACCATCGTGTGACCTTCAAATGACTTCTAGAGGCGTCAGTATTTCAACAATAAATATCAGCGCTACTGCAGGCAGAGCGCGAATGGAATCACGATTTACCCCGGTCAAAAGATGGAAAAAGAAGAGCTCAGAACAGCTGACGAAGGGAAATGTGGTCTTAAGCGATCAGCCGTTGATAGTTTGATAAATAGTCCCGATTTACTTTTGTCATTCACACGTTTGGCAGAACTAACACATATTACAGGCCATACTTTACAAGATCCTTAGCCTGGAAGATGTCTCTCGCTCTTTTTTAGTAAATTAACTGATCCTTTGCATTTGATGTGATCAACACTCCCTAGCGATGGAGCAAACCTGAGGCTCCGCTATGTCTGAAGCTCTGTTGCTTAGAGTGTGAACATTGTTTTAAGACAATTTGACCATGAAGAACTGACTTAGTTGGAATTACAACAGGCACACGCTAGCAAGCATTAGTCAGCAGTTACTCAGTCAGTCTCACCCTGTGACTCCTAAATAGGACCATGAACACATCGTATTGATCATATTCCTGAAAATGTGTTGCTTAAATCCATTTTGAGCAGTAGAGGGTTGATTTATTAACTTCTATTTTCAGAAGCCTTTGTACATTTATAATATTTTTATTTTATTTATTATTTTGTAATTAAGGGTTACTGTGCTGATTGCATAAATAATTTAAAGAGGCTTATTGGGCATTAGACAAACTATGCAGTATTATCACCACTGTTAGTTTGTTTATTTATACCACATAATTTTAGACTTCATTCAATTAAATCCTGCCTCTTTTAATGCACAACACACATCTCTTGAAAGAATCACCATCTTCACCAAAAACAGAACATTGTTTGTAGTTATAATGATGATAAAGCAAAAAAAAAAAAAAAAATTAAATGTCAATGAACATTGAATTGCAATTAAATTTAAGGGAACAAATTGCAAAAACAAAGACTAATTATTTGAGATCTTTGCCTTTATAATTTGTTATTGATTTCACTGTGATTTTAGAGGGCGTATAAATCAATCAGAGGGACACATGGCCTGTTACTCAACAAACATGGTTGTTTACCCAAAAAAGGGAGGAAAACAACATAAAAGACTAAGAAACAGCATCGATTTTTACAGAATCAGCAGTTGGTACACCGAACTATTCTTTATTTCAGGTAAAAGAAGATATATTTTGTTCTGAATGTTACAAGAATTTTGGAGAGGAGATGTCTTCCGCATTTGCGACACGTGATACAAATTAGCTGGGGTTTGACTGTCTCAAGTTTAGATGGAGTATTTTCATCCTCTATTGTCCAGTTCTTCCTGGATTTGAACACAATGTGGAAGGGACTGGATGATCAGGCAACACCACTATTGTATTCAATGAAAATAATAAAATGAGGATTTCGCTGGTCTATAATAACAATATCAGAAACAACACATGCACTACTTATAACAACAAACTAAATATTTCACATCTGAATACCTGATTGGCAGTTGGCTTTGTGCCTAATAATAACAAAACAAGAGTTTGATTGTTAAACAGGCAGAGATGCGGTGAATGGCCTAACCCTTTAAGAAGAATACCAGGCTGATCTAGTCAAACATACAGAGAAACACATGAAATTCCAATATAAGTAATGAGAATTAAAATTTAAAAAAACAATTAAAGAAAGCACAATTACGGTTATAACGTAACTGACTTCACTGCTACAGCTTCCCACGTTTTTCTTTTCATCCTTCTACAGTGATTCAAATACACTGAGATCATTGCCCATTATGTAAAAAGAAGGATTACCCAATACCGATAAATGTATGTGAGAATGGAAGAGGACACCCACTCTATCTGTTGTGTAAAATAAAAACGTTAGAGCGCCTTCGGGACTAATAACAGGCTGTCAAAATTGAGGCATTTTGAAATAACAGTTGCAACACTTTGTTGTAATTAGAGATTAAAGCAAGGGTGAAACACTACTGCACATATGTACTGTTAAAGTGTTCAGAAATGGTAAAACAGGGACAAATCAAAAGTGTATAATGAAACTGTTCAAGTTGGTAATATTAAAAAGGCCAATATTACTTTATTTTTATGATATATGCTATAATGTTTTGTCCTCATCAAAAACATACCTGGGGGTATGTTTTGTGTCATTCAACAGTCATTCAGTCATTCATATACCAGCTTGTCAAAGCCTGATCTTGTCAGATCTCAGAAGCTAAGCAAGGTCAGGCCTGGTTAGTACTTGGATGGGAGACCCCTGGGAATTCCAGGATGCCATAGTGGGGCGGCATCCCAAAAACTGTTGTTGTGTCCTTAGGCAAGACACTTCACCCACATTGCCTCTATGAAAGCAGTGTGTGTGTGTGAGTGTCGGTGGTGGTCGGAGGAGCCAATGGCGCAGATTGGCAGCCTCACTTCCGTCAGTCTGTCCCAGGACAGCTGTGGCTACAATAGTAGTGTGAATGAATAATGAACTGTAAAGCTTTGGGTGTCTTGAAAAATGCTATATAAATGCAATGATTAATTATTTCACGTTTAACATTCAAATCCTGCATATTTAGGTTGAGTTCTTCTCTTAAACTGAAAACACTCTGTTCCACTTTGTGATGTCGCGTAGTAATACAGAAAGTGCTCCACTGTGTTTTTAAACTCCATACCCATTCAGCAGAAACATATGGATGATTTCAGACCTGGAATTGGAAATCTCTACTGTGCTAAATGTAAAGGTAGCTGAGACATACCAATAATAAAGGATTACATGTGTGAAACAAAGCAAAAACTCTGGGTATGTTTTTGATGAGTTAACAACCTTCTAACATGGTTTAAAGCTCACATGGGTCAACTTTGCATAATATAGGACCTTCACTTTACCTTCTTTTGAACAAGTAATATGAGTGATGACAAAAATGTTTATCTTGCTTGAAATTTGACTCCAGGTATGTTTTTGATGAGAAAAATTACCATAACATAAATCTATGTCTCAATCCTTTTCCTTCCATCAAGACTAAACTGTAAGTAACTATAACTATATAGTATATTAGCCATATAGAAATGTGACAATTTACCATAAACTGCCACTAAAGTTAATAACCTCAAAAAGAGGTAAACACTGTATGCCAGAACTATGCCAACAGCAAAGTGATAATGCAGCTTTGAAGCTGTACAAAACCAACTCTGGATTAGTTCACATTTACCGTAGTTCACAGTTGGGACTAAAGGCAGAACCAAGCTTGTACATAGACTAGGGCTAAACCCCGGCTAAAACAAGGACCAAAACAAGTCTATATATCAAAACTAAACAGGGCTCAAATTAAGATTGAAATACCCAGAAATATTAGGCATTTCTAATATTTCAAATCTGGACATCTGCACTTCTGTTAACAGATCAGCAACCGATGTTAACTGTGAAGAATGGGCTAGTCTCACATCTGGAGGGCTTGGCAGAGCAGGAGCATTTCTTGACTGCGGTTGTTTGTAGATACACAGATTAGGGAGCTGCTTTGATGACAGAAGACAGAAGATAGTATCAGTAATTCTCAACATAACAACTTTTCAACATCAAATCTATGGCGTAAAACAACTGCCACTGTCCAAAAATGTGCTGAGGCTGTCTTAAGCAGTTCAGATCACTGGCATGCCCTCACAGCATTAGCAAGCAACTGAAATCCCTTTGTACACACTATTTGAAGTCTGTGTAAACATGAGAGTGAAGGGAGACCAGAGAAAAGCACTCATGTCGGCAAATCTCTGTGTCAACTCAAAGGTCCTCTTTGTGTAAACTAGTTTAAGTGTATTAGAGGTGTTTGGATGGGGAAAACAATTGGTATAGTATGTACTAGTATTGTTATAAAGGCGAAAGATATACTGACAATGAAAAAAAAAAAAAAAATCACAGTTTTGAGGTCACAGTTCAGTTCATTTTCAGTACAGTAGTGGGAACAAAATGCAAAAATGTCACATGTTTGAATGATAAAATGCAGCACTTCATTCCCTCCAAAATGCCCCTCACCTTGTGTGCTACAATACTGCACAATACTGAATACTCAGGTAAATAGTAAATAGTAAACAAACTGTGAAAATCATTACTAATAAGAACTAATAATAATAATTATAACTATTATAATTATAATTGTTTAGATCTGGTTTAGACCTGGTTCAGACCTGGTTTAATCCTGGTTTGGACCTGGTTCAGTCCTGGTTTAGATCTTGTTTAGTCGACAGTCACACCTGGAGCACCCAGAGGCTGAGACAGCGCAGCTGATCCTATGCCGCTTCCCGGGGCTGCGGCGAGGTGCAGGCGCCACTTTACAGCTCCTCTTGACTGGATCCCGCCGTTCCCGGGGCCCTGAGATCAGGCGCCTGCAACACCTCGAGGGAATCCTCCCCCCGCACTGAGCGGCTGTCCTTTCCCCATCGATCCAGTATCAGTCGTAAACTAGACCCATTCATGCTAATTTAATGCAGTCTAACTTGACTTTTCTGTATAGAAGCATGACAAAATTCTGAGTCGGGCTTGTAGTATTACACAGTATGTCTTCCATTTAGTGCAGGGGAGCTTGAATGAAATTTGACGCACTATTTGACAAAACAGGCCGTTTTATTCAAAGTGGCATCTTGTCGACTTAAGTCGACACAAATTGTGCAAACTCACTCGAATCGAACGTCGCATACCGAAACAGTTCGGTACGAATACATGTACTCTTACACTCCTATGTAATACTATTGTAAAAATGAGTGAAAAAAAATACAGCTCAAACCCACATAGTTATAAGCACAGGATAGTGAGCACCACTTTCAATTTGTTTATGTGAAACACTGGTGAAGTGAAAGATGCGGGGAGGCTGCAAATCTAAATAAAAAATATATGTTTATGTTTTTGTTCATTGCAAAATAACATCCAATGACTTGGCGATTTCTGTAGTTATATGCTCCCATTCAGAAGCTTCAATAGTTTATTCCAAATCTTGCCCATACTACTATGAACACTGTTACTACTAGACCCATATGGGTTTTTTCATGGCCAACGCTGATACCGATTGTTAAGTATACTGAGCAACCGATGGCCGAAAAGATCTGCTGATATTTTTGGGGCAATATTCATTATTTTCCCCAAATTAGGTAACATAAAGTTTCTACAATTGTGCCCACAGAACTTTTTCCCCATAAAAAAACTATTAGAGAAATGTGTGGTTATGTTTTGTGCAATTTGTATTGACGTATTAATAGAATATTTTCAGCCTTTCAAAAACAAAGCATGCATTTTTACATGACATTTACTGGCTTGCATTTACTAGCACTGTTCAATATAAGTTTCTAAGACAATGTGCTTTTAAGAACTTGGTGACAGAGTATGGCACACCTTAACACACCTACAATGTGTCATTTTGGAGAAGTACCAAAATAACAAGTCATCCTAAGTGGTATATTTAATTGATGTTTTGAGTTTCTAATTCAAATCTGACTTTTAAACAAAACTGTTGATGCAAAGATGGTATGCTATCAGTTAGAACCCAGTGATGCAATACAATGAATTTAAATGCTGTTCAATGATTTCCCACAACTATGTTTACTTTATCAACCAAACTTCAAATAAATCATTAGATTATGTTATATTTGCATGTGGGTGATTATTACAGCTAAATGTCTTCCTGCAGGACATAGCAACAGCGAGGAAGATTAATGAGTCTTATAAATATTTACAGTAATGCATAGTTACGCACTTCTCACCTTAGCCGTCACCTCGTGCTAACTTTATCAAACTAATTAAGCTCCTGTGTGTTTTTAAGAAAGACAAAAACCAACAAAAAGCTGCAGGCATTCGCTCATCTGTCATCTCACAGGTAAAAATAGAAGGAGAGGTATGCGCTGAGACAAAGAAATACTTTAGAGATAGAAAGAGGGAACGATGACGCTGATGACACTGCTGGTGATAAGAATAGTCAGTCTTTCTTATAATATCAGACAATTCTATTAAGTGTAAATAAAAAAAAGAGTGCGTCAGGTTGAATTACGCACACACTTCACACTTAAAGGTGCATTGTGTAACTTTCCTGGTAAGGGAGTCCTTCAAATGCTTCTCTCAATGGAGATGTTATTACTTTGTCTGGAATCTTTCACAGAATGGTATTAAACTTTTCTATCTTCATGGACACATATCAGACGAAGTTACAGGTCAGATCTGTGGAGAGGCAACACCGGCCACTGTCAGAGTACCTGTTTTTTCTGGGTATTTTTGAGCTATAAAAAAGGAGAGCTGTTTAATGTCATAATGTGGAACTTTCCAGGCAAAGCTATGACATTCCATAGTACTTCTTGAATATCTTAGCGAGTCAACATTTCTTCTCATCCTAAGCATTTCATTGCACTGTAGACCTTGAGTTGAACCTGCATATGACAAATAAACAATCTTGAATCTTGAAAATGTTGAAAACAGTGAATATTTGAATTTTTAAAAGAGTTTATGGGCAAAATGAATAAAATATTTCCTTCCAGACGGGAGCAGGAGGTCTCTGTTGAGCTCTATTTAAGCTTTATTTAATAACACTTTCTGAATAATGAAGTTAATATAATATTACTACAGATTCATTTGAAGTAACTTGATCATAATATTTTTCTTTTTTTTTTGTTCTTACAATTGTATGGTGACTTGAATAATCAGAATTATCAATTAATTAAGCAAAAAGTCGTGAACATATAGTTGTCATGGAGTTGCAAGGAGGACAGTTTTAAAATATAAAATCATATATTAATACAGTAATTTGCTCATAAATGCTTGAAAATTAAAAATACTCTAATGAGACCCACCCAACCGGAGGCCTTACTTATTATTACTCATTGCTCAATTACTTTCAGTAGTTTAAACCAACAGAGATGGAATCAAATTAAAAAGTTATCAATTATTTTAAGGTTTATATTTTGTTCATTTAAGCTCTATTCATAAGCAATACTTATTTGCACCACGTTTCATTTCACGTTTCACAATCTGTATTATTGAAATATTAAAAACGTCATTCTTCTCTTTACGACAAAGATTAAATTCATGATTTAGAAAAAAAAAAATCCAAGCACTCCAGAAAGGTAAAAATCACAGGAAGAACAGTTTAGTCTAGTATAACAGGCTAACAGTATAACAGGATAACAGTATAAGGCCTTTATTAACAGGCCAACATGTTCAGACTAGACAATCTCTTGATCAGAGCTTAGCTCGAATGATTATTAAATTGATCCTATTTATCTTTGTGGTATTATAGAGCACAGTACCTGTCAATCGAAGTAAACTAATCCTAATTACTCTGTGTAAACTGTAAACCATGCGTAATACCTGAAACCTGTAATTAGAGCACGATTGATAAGCACAGACTAAGACTTAGACTAACTGTGCGGATACACAAGGGGAATTACTTGGACACAGTAACTCACACATAACAATTAAATAACCACAAGAAAAAATGCAACTAAACAGAATTCAAAATAATAGTGGCAAAGATAGCTAATAAACTGTGTCAAACAAACAGCTTGTATATTTTGCATACAAGCAGAATAAATACTAAATTAGAGGAATGTCATTTTTGCTCAGTTCAAATTATGTTTTAGTCAAATTACTCATGTATGATTTTTGTATTCCACATTGAAAATTCCCTTTGTTTTCTTACCTGTAACACTTCCCACCCCAGGCCTCTGTCGCTGGCTTGTGGCTCACTGCTGCCATCTATGCCCCTCTATGTGAACTACACTCCTACAGTTAGTTTTGGCTTCTCTTTTGCCTTTAGAAGATCTGGGTTATTTGAGGCATGATTTAACATACAGATTTAGATGCAATCATATTTAGCTTTGTGCTACTATTTATTGACCTACCGCCTATAGTTAAACCTCAAAAAGTCCCCCGCTACTCCCTCTTGTCTTTCCCAAACACCGTGTGCTACAACTTTGCTGGAAAACTGAAAAAGAACTGACTCATGAGCGGAGCAACAAATCTGACCCACAAGGATCAACCACAAAACATTCCCTGAGTTTGAGCAAAAAGGGAAAGTGCAGACATATTTCTTTTGGCACACAGAGGCCTATTCTTAAGCTAAAGTTCACTCTCAGCACAGCCAGGCCAGACACACGGCCTTATATGAAGCCTAACCTTTCAAAATCAGGATCAGTCAGCTCCGGGAGAGATCTGAACGCCCACTACAAGGCCACCAACGCTAAACTACTACTACGTACTCACTGCGTACGTGTACATGCAAAAACATGTGCCTTCAATGTAGAATGTAAGAATTATATCTTAGAAATTGAAATGTAGTTTCAATGGTTGAATTGGAAAGACTGTTGTAATGTAAGTGACATAATACTCACTCTAAACACAAAAATACTGGACTTAAAGTACGCGTGACAGATTTGGATAATTCTCCATGTTTGACTTAATTTGGTGTGATAATACCTACTGTAAATATAAATTATCGTTTTACACAATCAAGAAGCAATTTGTAAAGAAAAAATTAAAAATATGTTGAAAATTACAGGAAGTCGCGAGTTCTATTTTAGAAAGTTCCATATTGATGAAATCACACTAAAAGGCCCCACACTAACACAATTTTTAGCTAAAACTTAAATATAATGACCTTAACTGTGTTTTAAGAAAATTAGCAGTCTTACCTGTCATATGCACTTTAATTTATATATATATATATATATATATATATATATATATATATATATATATATATATAAACAGCTAACTGATTGATCTAATTTAGACCTGAACTATAATGTGCTTTTATTGTCACAAGATTTTCTGTATACTTCTCAATTCTTGTCAATTAAAGGGTCTATATTACACTATTTTCTGATCTCTGTTATAATATTGTTTCATCATCAAAAATATACTAGGACTTTTGCTTTGTTTCATTCACACAAACCCTGCATATTTAAGCTGAGTTCTTCTTCTCAGTAAACACTGTCGCACCCTGTGATGTCATGTGGTAATACAGAAAGTGTTTCACTGCGATTTTAAACTCCAAACACCTTCACGAGAATCACTGGGATAATTTCAGCCCAGATAAAAGTTAACTGTTAACTTAAAAACTACAGCTTCATGACAACACACAAAGGAACAGAGCATTTTGAGCTTTGAAGATGCAGCCAAACTAATAATGCAGGTTTACGCAAATATGTATGAATGAAAGAAAACATGACTCTGGCTATGATTTTGATGAGGTAAAAACATTGGCGTAAAGTTCACAAGAGCCAGTTTTGTGAAATATAGGACCTTTAACACAAGCACATTGTTCTGAAAAGCATGTGATTCCTGTAACAAATGTAAGTGCTTAGAGTAGACCATATTTAGGAAAGCGAGACAAAACCTGCACACTTACTCTCAAACTGCCTTTAATAAATGACATTTCGATCAGTGGATGACCTGATGAAGATCCACTGATCCGACATTTAAAACAAAAATCACAATTAGCCTTTTTTCCAAAATTGTTAAATTCTTCTATATGTCCCTTGCATCTTCATTCGGCCAAAACACATTTAGAAAGGCAATTTTCAAACAATGGAAAAGATGGCACCTTAAACACATGCAGACCGCACATACACAGCTAATGATTCCTGAATGAGGGAAAACACACGCTTCAGCTGGGAATGTGGAGTTTGGAGGGGGATAAGGCCTCGTGCCATGCAGCAGTCATAGAGTGTGATTGGATGATGCAAATGTAAACACCAATCAGAGAGTGAGTAAACTGGGCCAATGGACTGTTAAGAAGACCACTCATCCCTACATCAAGTTTACAAGATTATTAACGCCACACACTAGATTATGTTTATTCAAAATTTAAAAATAACAAAGTAATTCTGTTGTTAAATGGAATAAAGTAACACAATATTGTAGATTATTTTGAAAATGTTTGTTTCAATTACATGTTACTACACAGGATTGGATTGTTAATAGAAAGAAGATGATTCAGAGTGAAATGATGATTTACATCTTAAAATTGAAGTAATGAAACTATTTGTATGAAGATACAAACATAAAGCCGCCTCTATTTGGTTTGTTTGGCTTTGGGTGGACAGCCTAATCTATTTAGCACAAGGAAATAGAAGGTGTTTTTTGCAACATGCAGCTTTTCTGGTAAACTTATCTTATTTTGATGAAGATTTTATTGCTTTGCCTAAAATGTTCCACAGTAAGTCATTAAAGGTGTTTGTTTCCATGAAGTCAAGCTCCATTGGGCCAAAGTTACATGCCAGATCTGTGGAGAAGTGACCAAACTTACTTTAGCTCTACATGTTTTTCAAGTTATTGTTAGCACTACACTTGTAATGGAATCAATGTAAGATAGCCAGGTTTAAAGCCATATTGTGTAACATTCCAGGTGAAGCAATAACATGTCCATGGAGACAATCAAGTCACAAATACCCTGTCAGAAAAAATACATAGTGCTGCTTTAAAGTAATTAACCAAAACAGGATTTATAAATGAATGGATTTATAAATGAATTACAATTCTGACAAAGAGCTGTAAATGGCCTTGTAAATCCAAACTGTAATTTGACATTCAAAAATAAACTGAACTTATTGTTTATTGTAAAATATAAAGCCATCTGGTTTAGACATAAACAGTTGCACCTTCTCCCAATTGTAAATCTGTTTTAGGAAATAAAAGTACGATGTCTGTGTAATCCCTCAGTCGTCCAGGTAGGAGCCATTTTCTTTGCTAGAATAAAAGTATGCCATCTAAACTTTAAGAAAATATTGGCTACTCAGTGCGCTAGATGACACACAAAGCACTCCAAACAACATGACTGACAGAGTACAGATGTTGAGAAACCCCAGCCACAATCTGTAGTAAGTGGTAGGATTAGAAGATGTGTATAAGAATGAACCACAGGCAACCTTAAGCTCTATAAACACATCAACACTCCAGGCAAACACAGCCAGGATTTAAGGCCAAGCTACTGAAACACAGACAGAACTGATAACATGCACTAGCTGGAAAAACAGGTATGAATATGAACATAATGAATGAGGAACTATGAAAATCTATTGAACAAAATTATTAGTGACAACAAAAGATTTCAAAGTTCAGAGTGAGTGTATTCAACACAAAACAAAACACCGCAGATTGGTAGGTAGTCGTTTCAAACTCAATTTCCGTACAGTATACAGTAGACTTATAGTCAATACCGATTCTGATACCACAGTGATAATAAAAACACTTTCTTTATAGACTTTCTCTAATATTAACACATGGTCTTATATCTGTGTCCATGCGCATCCATGTATATTTATACTCTGATTAATCGTACGATAACTTTTAACGATCTTGATAATTTTTCCAGTTGCGATAATTTCTATTTGCATGCTTGTTCGTTTTCCTCGTTTCGCTCACTCTCTCTACCAAAGAGACTGAAGCTGTGTTCCAAGACGAGGTGCAGATGCAGGCTGCATCCAAAAGGTTTGTCAAAAGTCACTTTCTATGGACTCCTCTCGTTTCCTTAGTGCAATGACGCTTGAACGAACGTGTCAGCGTAGACTGTAGACCAAAGACCATATACAGTATATCTATGGTAAAGACAGATTATTTGTCATCAGCACAGAGGATGTGTGCAGCCTGAGTGCAGAAAGCACCACTGTCTGTGCGGTTAACATGAAGCTGCAACACTAGCTAGCGCCGCCGTCAGAGCACCAAAACAGTTCATTGCCATGTGACAAAACAAGTCATGATGCCAAATCAACACTAGTGAGTGGGATACATCTCAACGGCCCACATGCGCCAAATGCAGGCGAGCACACTAACGACTGGAAGAAATGGCTCACCCACTCAATCGACACAACTAACTCTCGGGAGAGCCCGAAATCTGCTGAAATCCCACAAGACACTGACATGATACCAGACAGGACAGCGGCTCCCTCCACAGGAGACATGTGCAGCAGAGCATAATGATAATCCCCGTATAAAAAAGTGAGGAGCCAGGCTCTTTATTATGAATAGGATTTTTTGACAGACAAAATAGCAAAACAGGATCATGTAGAGTGGGTTAATACAAAAACGTCAAGACCAAAATGGCAAGGCTCACATAGCAGCCACAGAGATGGGCCACAATATTCCAATGTAAGTCAATGACTAAAATAACTTTTAGGGGTAATTTTGTTACAGAGACTTAATAATCCATTTTATTTATTGTTTTATTTTGTGTTTGGTTCAACAATGGTTTATTCAAGTGTATTTTTTGTTAACAAGTCCTTGCTGTAAGCAAGACTACATTAGGCTATTCTACGTTAAGTCTATTTGTTTTAGGCCTATTATTTTTGGTTGTCTTGCAGTTCCTGTGTTAAATGTTCTTTAGAAACTTTATTGATCTTTGAAAAGGTGTATTTGCAATTTTATTCCATTGTCATTATATTAGTTGAAAATGGTTAAAAATGTCAATATTATGGTTTATAATTTCTTGGTCAATTAATCGTCCAGCAAAATCTGTTATTATTACAGGCCTAACGACAACCCTAGTAGGTAGAATAAATACATGATGGTAATGATAGAATTGAACCGAATTACAAAAGGTCCTCACGTTATCTCAGTGTTCACGTGGTAGGTGCCTAATTTAGTCAGTTTTATACACTTTATTGCCCTCTTTTGGATAATTTCTTGTTTGGAACCATAGTGGAATTGATGTGGTCCACTTATAGACCCGGTTTAGACCTAGGTTAGACGTGCAATAATACAAACTTTCATGGTACTTGGTGTGAAAGGTTTGAAAGCCACTGTGTTGATATGATCTAGGATTTATGTATGTATTAGAATATTATATTTAAAATTGGAGAATAGTGTCGAATCTGCTCTTTCGCCACAAAATCATCCTTTGGGATAAATTAAGTAATATCTCATCTCATGTACAGTAAAGTTTCTACAAGAGAAGCAGGTAATGAGTGGCATGAATGTCTATGTGAATATGAATGTCTCTCGTAACTGTAAAAAAAAAAAAAACTTGGATATTATAAAATGAATGAGGCTTGTAACAAAACACACATTACTTCTATTTATGCCAAGCAAGCCAACAAAACCTGCTGTGTTCTGGACTTGTCAGGGATATAAAAGGCAAGGCAAATAGTAGTTATTTTCTCCGCAGTTATAATAGTCATCTTAAAAACACCTCGTTCTGTCCTTTCACTCTTCCCAAAGCTCAAAACACCCCCGGTTTTAATAGAACATTCTCATTGTTGACTCCAGCGGAAACAAGCACCCACACGGACACGCACTTCATCTCGAAATGAAATAAGTCTTCCTGAAAAGAGAATCCTCATAAGACACAAATGTATTGATGTAAGAATAGCGTAATAGTGAGACCACACAATTAGTTACCAAGTCCAGACCCAGACTAAGCTGTAAGGTTTGGGGCTGAACCAGACCATGGACAACACTGAGGCTATCAATCAAATGAGCATAAAGTTGAAATTTTAAAAAAATATATGAAAATGTTAAAATATAAAATGCTTTCTTATAAAGTGCTTCTCTAAACACTCAAATTTCAGTAACTGATTCCATACTTAATGGTAATTGGGCCTAACATTATAACTATATCAACTTATCGTTCAGTATATGTTAGATGGAACAATCGTTTTTGGGGGTCAATATTTATTGTGGGTATTTTTCCTTACGTACTAGTGGGGAACTTTTTTGTATTTTTCAGTACTACAATAAAATATAAGTCTCTAATTTTTGGACTCATTAAAAATAAAAATAAAATAACTTAGGATTATTGTATTAATGGCATAATTTAGTTTCAATATTATCATCTATATTTTACTGATCATTATTCACACTTCTTAATTTCATATTGTGACCTGCCTAGTGGTAATAATATACCATTGCCCTGATGGCTGCCAATCTGTGCCCTCGCCCCTTTTCCCCCTGACCATGACCACCTCACAGTATGCACTACACCAACTGGGTAAGACTTTCCTTGTACCCGTAAAATGTATTCACAAACAGCTAATTCATAATGTGAGTCTTGGAAGAACTCATGAAACATGGTCAGCTACTACTTTGGGCAATGACGAGTGAGTAAAACATTAGATTCATTACATTCTTGAGAACTAGTAATGCGTGTGTAAATGATTAATTGTGCTTTTTTATTATGGTTGTGGCATTGAAATAAGTATTGATACTTAGCAGTGACACTAGGTGTGCTCTACATATATCTCTCAGTTACCATGGAGACACAATGCACACATCAGCAAGATTGTCCAGAATGAATACAAATACATGGGTATATACGGCATGTTTTCAGGAGCGTGTGATCAATACAAGTGTTAATGGTCATGTATGATCGAGGGACTTGTTTAACAGCACAAATCAGTTCATCTGTTGTAGCACCAGATAAGTCAGTTCTTTCTGGTCAGATTGTGTTAAAACAAAGATAAGATTAAATTCTGAAAGAGCTTCAGACAGAGCAGACGCCCTTTGAGAATGGTGTTGACATCAGCTGAAAATAGTCAAGAGTATCAAGCTTACTAGTTTAAAATTGTGACAACGCTAATGGTGAGACAGGTTTCTATTTTAAAACACGCTGACATTGGCCACCGTTTACAGCAGTACTAGCTTTACTAGAGAGATGCATTAAACGGACAGTGGAGATGCTGAGTAGCTGCAGTGAGTGATCTTTCCCTTCGCGGTAACACAGACTGGAAATGACCCCACACCACTGCTGCCAGTAATCCAGTGGCATCAGCTGTTCTGAGCGGGCTACATGTGGTGAAGTCTGAACCCAACTCAGGTTTTACTGTGTCCAGAGAAATAAACAGAGGAAAGCTGTGCACAGGTACAGGGGTTTTCTATAGAAGAGTGTGTGTGTGTGTGTGTGGCCCGTGAAGTGGGACTATGTGGGAGCGAGGAGCAGAGTCACGGCCTCCAACCACAAGAGGATGTGGACAGAGGAATCATCATGTTTCCCACTTTTTACAGATTTGTTCACTATCTTCTCCCAGTCTGCTGAAAAACCGTCTGTTACTATACAAGGCAAAGATCTATTCTATAAAACGTGGCTCTTGCAAAAGGAATGTGAAAGTGAATAAATAGCAATCAAATCAAAATCACATTCATAGACTAATCATCAGAGCCAGACACAGCATTTTGGAGGAAATATCTGAACTGAAAATCCAGAAATCTTGAAGCATTCTGTTAGAATTTGGGTCTATAAACCTACTATATTAATCTAGTGTTAGTTCTATCATTAGTATCACACTGTATGATCCAACATTACTGCCATCATTTTATTTATGTAGAGAGAAAATAATGAATGAAGGTCCCATATCATGCTAAATTGACTCTTGTGAGCTTTTAGTCATGTTATTATGTAGTTAACTCCTCCAAAACATACCTGGAGTTGCGTTTTGTATCATTCACACATATTTGAGTAATCCTTCATTATTAGTCTGTCCACATCTCCAAAGCTCAAAATGCTCTGTTCCATCTTGTGACGTCATGAAGTGGTTATTTTAAAGTTAACATTATTACCATTGTTGCACGGTTTGTGCGTTATACATGTGTGAATGAAAGAAAACACAACTCCACGTATGTTGGTGATGAGGAAACAACATCATAACATAGATCAGAAAATAGTGTAATATGGGCCTTTTAAATAACCAGGGCAAAACATTAGTAATTTCTACCATAGACCTGCTCTCCAGCTCTAGTCTCTTTCACAACATTTTTCAAGTCAATAGAGCCAATAGAGCCAATAAATGATTGAAATCACTTTTCAAAGTCTGTCTACCCCAAAAGGTGAGATTTTAGCACAAAGCTGTTATTACATGATATTGTAACATCTGGGGTAATGAAAGATGAAGTAGCAAACTGTACACAAGACTACAACTGCACGGAAGTTCATGAAAAACAACTTATTTACATACAAAAAGAAGGAAACAGAGTATTTGTGTGTAAAAAGCCAGATTAAATTCATGATTCACTTTCAAATGTTTAACTATCACCTTCACCATTCTGCTATGATCCATTTAAATTCTTATAAATCTACTAATTAATCTACAAAATAACTATATTGTGCAGTCAAAATTTCAACATTGTTCAATATCGTTAGAGGAAACTGCTCAAATAAAATACTTTAAAGGAACATTATTCACACTTTCAAGTTCAGATGTTGCACAAATGTTCTTATTCTATCCAGTCTGGCTAAGGTCTGGCTGCAGTGCGGAGAATCAGAGCCTGGAGACTGTGTGTTAAGATTCTCAGTAAAGTCCAGGAGGAGGGAGGGCGGCGCCGAGGGATCTCCAGGGATCACTGCTAAGCTCCAAGACAAAAGGGACATTGTGGCTCAGACTGTCCTATCCAAAAACAAGACTTCCTGTTTCATCAGCTCCAGCATCCTCCACACTCACTTACAGTTTGCTTCCCAGAAGTCAAAATCCCTTTTTAAACACTGACTAGTAAAAACTCACCATAGCGTAGGAGCAATAAAAGAGAAACTGTTGAAATTTATCAGGAAACAAAACACTCACCTCATGAAAGTGTTAGACAGAATTTGGAATCAGTTCAACAACTTCCAGTTTTGATTCCCGAAGTGTTTCTGAATCAGTGCTTCCCATTAACAGGCTCTCTCTTAACTATGGCCCCCTTTCCCAATAGTAATTTGTGTGTGTATTATCATAAATAAGAAACTGCACTGTTCAAAAATAGCTATTTAAATATTAAACAGGGCCAAAAAGTGACAAAAATGGTCTTAAAGCAATCATTTATAATTAGATTGGCAGAGGTAGCCCTGTTGTATTCTTACATAACACCACTAGATGCTGTCTACGTTACTGCAGTCTGTTAGTATGGCAGCTTTAGTCTGACAGAAGAAGACCAGAGAGCACAGGAGCCTGTACAAAGGCCAGGTGAGGGGAGGAAAAACAGGTTTCACATCTGCCATCTACTGGTACAAAAAACAAATAAACCTACAGATGACAGTTTAAAACAAAAAAATAAAATCATCATCACTTATAGGCCACAATTGTCGCAACAGAAGAAACACTGGCAATAGTTGCAAAATTTTCTAGTAGAGCAGTTGCTTTTTACATTCCTGTCAAATCAGTTACTTTTGAATAGTAGCTTTAATTTGTTTCATCATCAAAAACTTGAATATTTCAGAGTAACATCTGCTAAACCACCATACCTTGACGTGGCTCTGTGCTCCCAGGTTGTAGACTTCGGACGGCTTCACCTGGTTCATGATCTTCACCAGGCATGTGCTGTCTGTTAGGTCACCATAGTGCAGTTTCATGTCTAAAGAAATAGACTAGTTATTCTCCTGTTTAAAAATAGCAGACATTTTAATAGCCTATGGAACAGTGCCTTAGCCTGGAATACTCACTGCCTTCTGTGTGAGTTTGGGGGTTCTGGTAGAGATGTTCAATGCGGCCAGTGTTAAAGGAGCTGGAACGGCGAATGATGCCATGGACCTATAAGAAAACAAGCACAGACTGTGGTTGTGGTTTTATTGTAACCGGAAAAAGCATTCCACGTCCTAAACTAACATCTTAATGGCTTATTTATTACTTAAGTCTACAGATTTTTGAGTCATGGTTAATCTGCAGAGACATGTAAAAATTAGTCTCAAGTAAGAGTAGCCTATTGTTACTTCAGAATACTGTTACTTAAGTAGAAGTACAAAGTTACTCAATTACTCAAATCAAAAATATATACCTCAAGCAAGGTGAAATGAACTAGATGCAACATTTGAGTTATAATTGTAAGCTAATGTAACTGAATTGAGAAAACATCCAAAAAGTTTGATAATTTCATAGAGACCAAAAAAATTAGATCTGAAGTACCAAGAAAGAAACACAACTGTTCAAATCATCTAATATTGTCATCATAAAGCTTTTGTCACTTGGGCTTCCTCACAGTGTAAAGTAACCAAAACTGTATTCAAGTATTCAAGTAAGTTTACTGTTACACTGTAAAACATATTAGTCAAGTAGGAGTACAGTCTGCATACTACTGAAAGAAGTTGAATTGAATTTTAAAAGTTCCTGTACTGTATTTGAGTAAATTAAATAGGTAATACCCATCTCAATAATGACTACAATGTTTTGAGAGCACCATGCTGTGTGTAATGATGTCTGAGATGCTCTATGTTCAGGGGACACATGAGGAAGCGCTGCTCAGATAAGATAATAGAACCTGATCCGAGGGGAGTCCTAAAGTGGGCGGACACTGGGCCTCAACCTCGCTTCCTGTATTCACTGTGTACTTCCTGACTATGTGCTCTTCTTTCATGTCACCCCAGCCCCTTAAAAAAATCAATTTACTTTTTCTCATAGCAGTTTTTCTTGAAGGTCCTATATTACGCAAAATAGACTTTTGTGAGCTCTAAGTAATATTATAATGTTGCTCCTCATCAAAAACATACCTGGAGTTGTGTTTTGTTTCATTCACACATTACATCCTACTCCTTTATTTTTAGTCATGATATTGTGAAGCAAGTTAACAGCTTGCTTTTACCTTTAGTTCAGTAAAGATTGGCAATTCCAGGGGTGAAATTATCCAAATGATTCTAGTGAAGGTTGATGAAGCTTAAAGACACAGAGGGGCACTTCCTATATTATCACATGATGATCAGGTGTGTGAATGAATCAAAACGTGTTTTTGATGAGGAAACATTATTACAGAGATCAGAAAACAGCATGAGGGCCCTTTAAAGGTGCACTGTGTAATTTGGCGTGGTTCTCTCAATGGAAATCCTACTGCTTTGCCTGAAATGTTCCACCGTAATGCATTAAATGTCATTCTTAAAATTATTCGATTACATGTGTTATTATGCCTAATGACTTGCAATGACCCGACCTCACCTGCTTGTCGCCATTGAGATAGATAAGTTGTTTTGTGGTTTTACTGTGGAACATTTTAGGCAAACCTACAACATCTCCATAGCAACAAACAGGTGGTGGACATTGTAGTAGTAAAGTTGCACAAAGCACCTTTAACATGTTTTTTTTTTTTTTTGTTTCCTACATCTGGCGGTAAATGAAATCATACTGTCAAAAAACACATTGAAAAACTGCTATAATTTGCAGCCAATTAGTTTAGCCCTTTTTCAGTAAACATTGACAGATGTTGCAGCTGTTAGCTACGGCACACCTAGCAGCAGGTGAAAGCACTGACCTCACTCACACTACCGTATAATAACAACCGTTTCCTTGTTAATGGTTTGACCCTGGGGTAAAAGGTCATAGGTTAATAAGCTCTAGGTAACACAGAGGTTTTATCAGCATAAGGTGTGAGTCAATACAGATTTCAATGCTGAGGTCCTTTGAAACTGGAACTGCTGACCATAATGTAGACTAACCAAGGTGTGGACAAGTCATAGGTTTGTTTAGTTTCTGTGAATGGGTGAGGTCAAAGGATTACAGTTAATGCAAGTTGCTGAGTGCCTTCAAAATATGCATGAGTTTCAACTTCCTAAACTTCCTTAAAATTTTGATGTCTTTTCACCATTTAAAACATACAATATATGATTTTGAATATTTTGATATTGCTAGGGACTATAAAACTTTATAGGAGATTTATCAAACCTTATTACCCAACATGTTGACCATTATCATTATTTGTTAGGGATTGGCTCACACTGTAAAAAGAAGTGGACTAAGTGTGATATCGCCCATAGTGTTCGCTGCCAAATGACACTTATTGAGGCCCGCGCTACAGGGGCAAGTTTGGAGCCAAATACCATAGCAACTAAAGAGCCAATCCGGAGTGAGGCTGTTGAAGGTAATGCCCCTTCTCGTCCACACTGCTGGTTTAGCAGGGAGCAGGCGCTTAGCAAGGCTGTCAATCAAACCTGTTGCAAGAGGCTAGGTGGGCCATTTTTTTCCCTGGGGCCACATGAGAAACAGAAAATATTGTGGAGGACCGGGCCGAATGCTTAACTCAATTCTGCATAATATTAATTGTATTTCTTTATAAAAAGCCTTAAAGAGCATTGTTTTGACAAGCTGGTAGGACTGGTAAGAGTGTCTGTTATGACTGTCATTAAAAAACACACCTAAAATGAAAGGAATGCAGCTTTAGGCATTGAAATATGTTTATTTTGTAATTCCAAATTAGCTTAAACGGGTCAGACAGAGTCAACCAAAGGGCCATATGTGGCCCAGAAACTGTACAATGCCCAGGTCTGGTCTATGGATTGGTTCCACAAATTTGCCAATTTAATCTAATGTCTTAAGTCCTTTTAACTGACAATAATGAATTCATATTTAGTTAGTGATCGTTATGGAAGTATAGCAATCACACTGAAAACAAAGTGGATTCACTTTAGAAACTAATGTGAACATATAAAAGGTTGATGATTAAGTGTTACATGATCTACACTATGTATCATTATTGCATACTCGGTCAGTCTTTGGTGATGTAACCTTAAATGTTTAGACATGTGACATAAATATGAACATCTATTGCAAAACCTAGACTCACCTCATAGCCTTTCTGGAGGAGGAACTCGGCCAGGTATGATCCATCCTGAAAAGAAAAGGAGTAAAACACAATTAGGTTACTGAAAGCTGCATTATGTAACTTTTCTGTTGAGGTGTACACCATGGTGATGTTGGCCTGGCTTGCCTCACAGCAAGAAGGTACCGGGTTTGATCCCCGGGTCGCCCGGGCCTTTCTGTGTGGAGTTTGCATGTTCTTCCCGTGTCTGGATGGGTTTCCTCCGGGCACTGCGGTTTCCCCCATCAACCCAAAACAAGCCAGCACCTCTGTGGACTATATAAAATCGAGGACCGAGTGACATCGCCCGGTGCCCGGCCGGGCTAAGCCCAAAAATTATGACATGGGTCCACCCTCCTTCGCAGAGGGGTTCGCAGAAGGGTTCATAGAGGGGTTCACAGAGAGGCGCAGAGGACTGGGCGGTGAATTGACCAATGCAATCTTTCTGTGAGCAGGTTCGCCTATTCACAGATATGACCTGTAACTTGGCCTGGTGGCATCACCTGCTTGAATCCATGGAGTTTAAAGTCATAGCATGGAACATTCAACGCAAAGCATTTCATCTCTAGGGAAACATGCAGGTGTCAGACCCTCCACCAGAAAAGTTACATAGTGCACAATGAAACTGCAAGGGAGAATTATGTGAGTTTTCCAAATGTCTTTCCTCACTCTCTCTCCAAAACCAAGTAATGACCAAAATTAAATATCTTTTTGCACACAACTGGCAACACATGTGAGGTACTATAAACTATATGATTAACTGAATGCAAATCAAATGAGCCTGAAGAAAAGGAAAAAAAATATCTATCGTCATTAGCACGTTCGCTACAGCTGTGGGAGTGGTTGGTGTGGCAGTGGCTGGAAAGAAAAACACGACAAATTTGCCTTTCTGACACTTGAATGACCACAGGAAATCAAAACTAACCCCGGGGTGTTTAAAGGTGCTGGAAAAGTTTCTCATTCATACATTCAACCTGGTACCACTGGCCTGGAGCATCCACATGAATCAGGGCTTCTGGACAGCGCTGAGGTAGAGGCCCTGTCAATAAGGTCTTGTTCCCTTCACCCATGTAACTTCTCGTCTCTTCATGTGCCTCACAGTTTCCGACCGCTCATTCTGGAACATTCTGGAACATTCTGAGGCAGTCGTGCCATTCATCCACTATTCCCTCTTTGCCCTGTGGACATCCCTGCCCCCAGATACAAACCAGATATAAACCAGATACAAACCAGGAGCACTGGGAGTTATTTACATGTGGGAGATATATTGCAAAGTGGATAATATGGATAATATACAATGTTGTTTTAGAGATGAAAAATTAGAAGAGTTTCTTTTATTTTCAATCATATAGTTAAATATTTATACATTTTAGCACAGTATGTCCACTTCATGATACAATGTCCACCGCTCAGTATGAGAAATAAATGTGATATATACTATACTGATTTATTAAAAAAACAGAAATGGACTTGAGTTAATTTGTAAATCAGTTTTAATTAGCTGTTCATATAGACTGTATATATAAATGGACATAGATAAAAATGGACATTATGTACAGTCTATGACAGTTAACTTCTTGCTTCTTATGTACAGACCTCTATTTATTTCATCCCTTAAAAGTTTGGGCTGCACCCTGCCGCCTTCCTCAGAACCTTGTCAACGTGTGTTCCCTCATCTTTCAGAATTGTATTTTTAAATAATCCTGTATTGTCCTGCATCCAAGGCTTTAGTGCTCAGTGCTGACGATTTTTTCGCCTTTCCCTTTTCCCACCTGCATCCCTGTGGATCCACTGGTTTCAGTTATTTGAAAAATTAAGACACTAAGCCAAACGTGTAGGGTTTAAAATTTCAAGTACTTAAAAAACCTCCCACCCTCATATCCACCTTGTTTTACATACTCTCTACTACACTTACACTTTACAGTTGCTAAACTTTGACAAATTCACAACTGTTTCAGATGATTAAGTACTCGTCATCGTGATCCTAAGAAGATGGGCCCAGCGCTGGCAGACCCTCGCTCATCCCCACCATGTTCAAAGTGCTGCCGGTGCCATGTCATGTTTTCCTGCCCGGGTGCCAGGGTCAGAGCGTTCCACTCCAGACCAATATGGAAAACAAGCCTGAAGAGCTGCAGTTCTGTTCCCAAACAAGAGACTCCTTTGAGGCCATATTAGCCCATAAACCCAGGCCTCACCTCACTGTTTCCTGTTATGGGGCGGGGGGCTGCTTGGTGTGGACAGGGGTCTGACACACAAACACATTACACTGTATGGTCACCTGACAGGTCAACTACTCTGACATCAGGTTGGGCTGATAATATTGGAAACAATGTGTAGTGTAGTATTAGAAAACCCAATGGTGACTATTTTATTCAGTCTAAAAAGAAGGACCTGTCACGTATTAATTTTTTCCAGCAGAGGGCGCTCTCTTTACATACATAGTCAGCCTTCATAGTAAGTTCTTTTGATGTAATGTTGATTAGAGATCTGATATTTGCTCTTTTCACCATATCTGCTATTGGGCTTAAAGGTGCATTCTGGAGCTTTTTTGGTGGAGGGCCCGTCACCTGCTTGTCTCCATGGGGATGTTATGACTTTCCCTGTGATGTTCCATGGTATGACATTAAAAACATCTATAGGATGTATTTATTACAGGTGTTTCTATTGCTCAATGCAATAATTCTGTCTGTGAACAGGGTTGCCTCTCCACAGATCTGACCTATAATGTAGCCTTTAGTTGTCTAACTTGAGATAGATAGGCTTAATCTCTACCATGCAACAATCTAGACAAAACAATAACATTTCCATGAAGACAAGCAGGTGGTCCTCCATCAGAAAAGTTGCACGTTGAATTTTTTTTTACAAAAATAAGGAAATAGTCAATAAGTTCTACAAATACAAACAGTTAACGACATAGCAACGCAAAATACTGAAAGTTAAATGTAAATAGTGGCCAGAGTAAAAGATGTGAAGTCAAAATAACAAGAAAAAATGTAGCATAGACCAATCAAGAGTTAAAAACTGTGGGTTGAATTGAATTCCTGTTCACTCATCTGCATAACCCACTCTACTCTCAATCAAGGTCCTTTTATTCATCACCACAGACTTTCACTGGCTCCACGGGTCATTACAAAGGATGGCCATTTGGATGTGATGTTTATGACAGAGCTGCCAAAATCTCAAGAAGTACATGCACACAAAGGTTAGGAGTGTGTGCCTGCAATGCTCAAGGAAGTAGCTCCTTTTTTTTTTATCTTGAGGTACTGTAAACTGATGTAATGATTAACTTGCTTGCTTTTCACAACCTGCTAAATATTGCACAATATACCAGTGATTTTGCCAAAAATATGGAAGCAACATCCCAAAATCAACTCAAAATTATGAATCTAGCCCCCTCTGCTGGTCACACATACTTTATATTTAATTAAATAATCTAATTTCTAATACTAATAACTCCCTAAAAGACCACAAATCATACATAACATTCTTTACACACTATGACCAGGACACTGAAACCCGGATACTGAGATTACATGAAAACACACACATAATCAGGAAACTAAAAAAAATGAAAACTGAAAAAAAAAAACCTGAAACTAAATTCCTTGTAAATTCCTGCTGGGTTAATGTTTGAGTGGACAGAAAGGGATATGCACTAACACAAGAATATCTGTTCAAACAACAAGAGAGACTGAATGAAAACTTTCAGTCAAAGGGTTAAATATTTGAAATTGGAAAAAAGTTTTGGCAGAGAGACAAATATGAAAGAGCAGCTACTGAGTTTCCACATGTCTCATTGTGTGGCTTATACTGGCCCAAATAAACGATGTAAGTGTACAGGAAGAGTACGCGTTCATATCACAGAAAAGGATTCTCAGTTTACACTGCACATATTACCTGTGGTGGTATCTGGTAATAGCAGAGAACCAAACTTACTGTTTAAGAAGTAATCTAATGAAGTTAAAAATGTATAATTGTTATGAAAAGTGGAACAGGCTAGCAGACAAGAATGTGTGTGTTTGTGTCAAATAGCATTTATAAAAAATTGTAAGTGCGATATACTGCTGAAAAGAATATAAATGATAAACAACAATACTGAAACCAAACTATAAAGCAGAATTATCCCCATAAATGATTCTAAATGTGCAATATAAAAAAACCATAAGCGGTACAAAATAAATAACAAAATGAAAGGCTTAAGTAGTTAGTTTATATCTATAATCATAGAAGTTCATAATATAAACTTATACTGGTGGTTTTCAGATTGTAAAATGTGATGTTTTCATACTTCCAGTATGGGGGCAAAGGTCAGATTTCCTTGTTGATTACATTGTATACTTTGCCATGAAATTTTCCAAAGGTAAATTCACAAATGCTCACTGGAACTCACTGTGTTACAACATAATTTTAATTTTAACAGTATTCAATTTATAAGTCTATGTAGTATTTATCGTGACAGGCCTGGGTAGAGAAGTGTACAACAATGACACTGCCAGTTTGTGTTGGTGTGTAAATAAGTAAATGATGGTTGAAAGGGCCAATGTTGCTGCACTTCGGTCAGTCTTCCCTAGAACAGCTGTGGCTACTAGGCCTGCCACAACATGAAAACTTTAAGTGCAATATAATGGTGAAGAAACTATAGATGGAAAATGACAATATTGAAACTAATTTACTAATACAAAAACCCTATCTATAATGAATCAAATGCTACAGCTCATGTTTTATTGAAGTACAGAGAAATACCAAAATATTTGCCACTAATACAAAGACAAAGAACCCACGATAAATATTGACTCCCAAAAACTATTGTTCCATCATCCATTCATATATATTAAGTCAATATAGCAATTAGGCCCGTTGACAGAAATTTCGGGGCCGAGGCAAGAAGCCTCACATGGGCACCCGCTAATATAAACTGATCCAATTCTGGGTCCCTAAAACCCTGGGGCCCAAAATTGTCATGACAGTCCTATGGGCTATAGCTGTGGGCAGTGACTGAATAATGAAAAAGTGGATCCTCTGAGGAGTTTGTTCAACCCAGTCAAAACTTTTAAAGCTTCAGACTCAGCTCATGCTGTGATTGGCAATAGCAAGTGTTCCATTATTAAAGGGGACTTGGTGACCCCTCTAATCTATTCTTTTTCATGCATAGTCTTAATATAGCGGAACAATCTAGTAAAGGGCCTATATTACACTATTTTAATCTGCTCCGCTGAAACTGACAACTTGTGCGGGGCACTGGGCTAAAATTACTTTAGTTTCAGTGATAATTACAAAAAGTTATAAAACATTTTAATATGTATTTACAACATTATTTACATTTTTGGAAAGTTATCCCAAAATATTCTAGGTTAAAAACACTTTCTCACGCCTATGACAAATGCTTTTATGGAAATATCTAGGCAAACAAATGAGGAATTCAGGACAGTTCAGACAAAAACACACAAAACTGGTTTATCAAGTTTGAAATAAAATACAGTTTGCCACAGAGTGGGTTATATGTCCCCGTCTCCTCTACCATAAATTAACACTTAACAACAGGGTTGGTTTCTTAAAGATAGTACTGTTCAGCCTTTGGAACCTTCCTCTGTTATCCACGCCTATTTGACTACAGCACCTCCACACGAGCCTTTTGAGCCTTTTTCTAAGAAACCAAATGACAGACAAGCGCTGAGCTGTGTCCTGTAGTCTACGGACAGATAACATGATGCTGTCCTGCATAGTGTACTTGGTACTACATGTGTTTTTCCAGATAAACCTTATGTGAACACATGAGTGAGGAGGATGTATTTACCTGTCCAGTGATGCCCGTGATGAGAGCCACTTTCCGCTGCTTGTTCGCCGCTCCGTTAAGCGCGGAGCTTGAAGTTGTAGCGTCGGAGGATGAGGCCATGGTTTACCGTGTGAAGCTTTACAGTTTGGATACAAAATGCAAATAAAGTCCTATCGTGTTTACAATCACAGAAATAAGAAGTGTCCAGCACCATCCGCTAAGCAGCCCGGCAGACAGCAGCCAACCGCCGGCGTGTGCGTATCAGGAACAGACTCTCCATGGACCAATGAGCGCTGCGCCAGTCAACGAGCGTCTGCAAAGAAGGTATTAGGCTGCAGAGGGCGGCTGCTCTCTCCCACAGCGCCCCTACCGGTGAGAAAAGAGCCTCAACACAATTCTTACAAAGATTTAAAGGGGCTGTGGTTATGTTGCTATATAAGGGTACACCTGTGCGCACTAAGCGTTCCTTAATAATAATAATAATAATAATAATAATAATAATAATAATAATAATAATAATAATAATAATAATAATAATAATAATAATAATAATAATAATAATAATAATAAATAAGACACTTGTATAGCGCTTTTCAAGATACTCAAAGATGCTTTACAGGAAGAGCCAAAGGCAATGAAAAGAAATAAGGCAGTTAATGAAAGGTGGTTTTAGAGAGATGGGTTTTCAGGGCTTTTTTAAACATGGAATCCAAATGGCTGTCCCAAGTTACGCATGGAGTGTGGCAGATATTATTGACCAAATTGTTCATTTCTTTACTGTGAAAGAAATGAACAATTCAAAACCTGCTGTTATAATGTTGTTTCCTCAACATACCTGGAGTTGTGTTTTGTTACATTCACACTTTTAACACACAAATCCTGTATATTTAGGCTGAGTTCTCCTTTCAGACTGAAACACTGTTCCACCTTGTGATGTTGTATGGTAATACAGGAAGTAATTAATTATTAATTATTATTTAATTAATCATTGCATTTATATAGCGCCTTTCATGACACCAAAGCGCTTTACAGTTCATTATTCATTCACTTCGCACTTGGTGGTGGTGGAGCTACTATTGTAGCCACAGCTGCCCGCAGCTGACAGAAGTGAGGCTGTCAGTCTGCACCATGGGCCCCTCCAACCACCACCAACACTCACACACACACACCACTTTCATACTAGGCAATGTGGGTGAAGTGTCTTGCCTAAGAACACCACGACAGTTTTTGCAACTGGCGCTCCACTGTGTTTTTAAACTCCATACACCTTCACTCGAGTCATTTGGATAATTTCAGCCCTGTAATCATCATTATTCTTCCATAGCCCACTTATTATGGGAGTTTACACTTGCACAAAATACAAAGACACAGACACTTTAGTTGTGTACTTTTATTTTAATATTCTACAATTATTTGTGTCATTTCAAAAGAAAACTGAAAAAGTTACATAAATTCCTATAAAGAAATGTCAATCACAAAGCTTTTTCACTTTTGAACACCACCAAAAACATGTCATCTGCACAGAAATGCGATCTGTGTCTGTCCAGGGATTTAAACTATCCACATACAGTAAGATCTGTGCTCACGTGTGAAATCAGTCTGTACCAAGTTTCCTGTTGAAGAAACGCTTTGTAGTTCAAGTACAGTCTGGTGACAAGACAGTAAATAAATGAACATCTGAAACTGAAGCAATAAGAAAGAAATGAATCATTCGTAGGTAGTACTCTGTTGTTCAGTATGCCTTCATGGAAGGTGAGATCGCTACTCCAAATAGCCAAAGCACACTTATGGCACACATGGTGACAGTGAAAAGCAATAGGCCAATAGGGGGGGTCTGTTGTAAATGTGGAAGTAGGAAGGCCATAGTTTAATTTATATAAACATTACTAGTACCACTATTAACCTTATTACAAAATACTTAAATGGTGACTTAGGCATGAGATACTATCACACCGTCCAGGATCCTTCAGTGTTTGTTGTCTGAGGGTGGGTGATACTAAACAAGAGGATTTGTCTGTAAATACAATGGCCTCATTCTTTAGGAAAGGGAGAATTGTGTGTAAAGTGATATATACAAATAAATTAATTAACAGGATACTAAAACATTTCTATTGAGAACACAATAATCATTTATAAGACTTGACAAGAAAGAAAGAAATCAAGAAAGATTATTCACAAAATGATTTAAACTTAAACTTATCTGAGTGTGAAGTCAAAAAGTGCAACAAATGCAATGAACAAGTGGGGTGTCAAAGAAATATTTTTTGACTTAAATTTGTGTTCACTGTATCAGGTAACCGACCAAAGGGTTTCATCTAGGCAGCTACACTATTGAGATACTAAAATGCAACATTCACTGAGCCAAAGGTTTGTGCTCTTTTCAGGACAGTTACAGTGTTATAATAATTACATTTTGTGCCGCATGCCAGAACTACAGAGCTAAACATAAGATTGCAAAGCACAGAGTAGTTTCCAATCGCCAAACAGCATCACAGGTAAAGCAGCGTTGGTCCAGTGGTAGGCTCCGTGGCCCAGGTTGTGAAAAACATGCAGAGGTCTGGTTTGTGGTTCTGGACAGAAAAATTTGAGAACGGAGACGTCAGTAAGTTATATAAGATTAAAAGTTATGTATAAACTATAAAGATTTTGTAAACTTACCCATCTAGCTCTCTGGTGGAGGTGCATGTGTTGAGTGGCACTTATTTTTCTATCATAAGGAAGAGAAAAACAATATTTAAATGGTAGCTTCCTCAAACTTTACACTACAATATTCATAAACTGATTTTTAAACTATAATCATTTTTTTGTGCTCCGAGTCTTGTAGAGCATGTGTGTGGTTATTTTTGCACGCATGCATAGGCCAGATTTCAGGTAGACCTACTTAAAGTTTCACCACACGCTTTCACTATCAATGCTCAAGGGACAGTTTCAGGTTTCTACTGTTGCTGCTACAGTATCGCTCACTTTGTCCACACTAAACAACGATTTTACACTCACAGTCAGGGTGGAAAGTAAATGAAACTAAACACATATACTACTGGAACTGCCTTTGAGTAGATCTTTCAGGTAACTACTTTTTTGAGTAGATTTTTAAAAATGTACTGTATAATTTTAGACATGTAACTGTAAGCAGATACATTTTAAATCACAGAAGTTAGTGAGTAGTGCTCTGATTGGCCAAAGCACAGATAATATAAAAATTGTGGTTTAAAATGACAAAATATTTGATTTTTGGTATAGAAAGCGAGATGTAAAATGCTAAAATAGTGTTAAAAACTAAATAGCGAGTAGTGTTTTCATGCATGCTTTGCAATATTGATATTTTCCAGCTGATTTCATCAACATCTACTGTGTGTATTACGCTAACTGTAGGCTCTGCTGTGTCTGGGGCTTTAGTCTGATCTTAATCTTTATTTTAACACAATTTGACCAGCAAGAGCTCACTTAGTTGCAGCTACAACAGATGAGGTGGTTTGTGCTCTTATATCTTCAAACATTTTGTCTCTCTTTATTCATGTGTGCACTGAGCCACCTGCTGAACATTTTGCTATACATGCAGAACTCCCCTAGCGTGACGTCAAAGTATGAGTATATGAGTAGAATCTAGTGGGCTACCTTCTGGTCTAGTTTGCAGTGCAGGTCCCGGTCTGACAGCCAGGGGTGCTTGAGGGACTCGGTGGCGCTCATCCTCCAGCTCTTGCTCTTCACCAGCAGACGCGTGATGAAGTCTTTGGCTTCGTCAGACACGTCCGTGAACTCCTCTTCCTCAAAGTTCCACTGACACGCCAAGATGTTGTTCAGCGTCTCATTATCGTCATCCCCCAAGAACGGAGAAAGACCACTGAGGCTGGAATGACAAAGCATGGGTCAGATACAGAGGAGCAGTATTATTTTATATTCAGAGGTGGGTAGTGCTCAGTTTATGTTTATCTTGTATGTTAACTTGAGTAACTGTAATATAAACTAAACATCTCAGAATAGTTTTCTAGCATCATACTTTTAATGTATGTTTTGATTAAAAGTTTTAGTTTTATTCTTATTTATTCCCACTGTGACAAAAGCTACTTTGTCAGTGTTATATTTGCGTTTCTTGCTGAATTTATGATTTTGTTGTATTTTGTCAAATTTGTCTTGCCTATCTTTTGAAAATACCAGATGCATTAGTTAATTTTGTCTTCCAACTGCATTAAGAAGAAATTAAAAACAGTAGATGTTAACTTACTCTTACGTGAGTAGTAGTTTCCTCAAATACTTTTTAGTACTACTTTGTACTTCTAGTTGAGTGATTAGAGTGATTATTTCAAGGTAACAGCACTTTTACTTGATTGCCATGTTTGGCTACTCTACTCACATCTGCTTGGATCTCATGATCAGAAAAAGATGAAATGAACAGTATACTACAACAACATTTATTATATTTTGTGTCTTAAAATGTATTTGAACTTTGAACTCACAGCATATATGTGATCACACCAAGGCTCCACATGTCAGTTGGGAATGAAACAAACTCATAGTTGATGACTTCAGGTGCCAGAAACTCTGGCGTCCCAAAGTTCACACGCAGCTTTTCTCTGGGCTTATACCTGCCACAGATGGAACAATATTGAAATTCTGCTCATCATTATCATCAAAATTATAAACCGTAAATAAGACAATACCTTCTGGCCAGACCAAAGTCAATAATTTTGATTTTATTTGTAACTCTGCTAACGCAAAGAATATTCTCTGGCTGGAAAAAAGCAATAAAAGTGATTAATATGCTGATTTCAGGAAATGGCGGTAATGCTCTAACTTAATCAGTCTTACTTTGAGATCAAGATGTAAAATGTACATCTTGTGCATGTACTGCAGACCTTCACATATTTGTCTTATGAACAGAACTGTGTCCAGTTCAGTGAGATTGTAGTTTTCATCAATGATCCGGTCAAACAACTCTCCTCCTTCAACGCTGGAAATAAAACACTTGAGATGAGACAAGATAACCAACTGATTTATGATTTCTATTATTCTTTATTGTATGTTAGTAAATACTGTGGAAGTTATGAAGATGGTGTCTTCAAAAAAATACATAAATACATTTCTTGGTCCAGAAACAAATATAGCGACATTCACAAATATCAACCACGAAGTAGAAATGACCTGTAGTGGACTAACTTTGAAATGGTGGAAAGAACCTAATACTAATACTTAATAAAAATGTGGAAAGAGAGGAGGATGATGCATGTGAGAGAATGAGAGAATGCAACAGTTTAAATGTCCACACGTGTAAGTGTTTTTGGTGTTAAAGGGCCCATTTTACACTTTTTTCTTACCTGTTATAATGTAATTTCCTCATTAAAAACAGACCTGGAGTTGGGTCTTGTTTCATTCATAAACACTGACACACAAATCCTGCACATGCAGACTCAAAAACACTGTTCCACCACGTGATTTCATGTGTTAATACAGAAAGTGCCCCACTGTGTTTTTAACCCCTTACAGTGCAGCTGCCAATCTCACACCCCACAGTGCAGCCTAAGGCGCAAACTACACTGCAAAGGGTGAGATCAACAACTACACTGCAAAGGGCCAGGCTCAAACTACACTGTAAATTGTGAGGTCAACAACTTCACTGTAAAGGGTTAAACTCCATAGACCTTCACTAGAATCATTTGGATATTTTCAGCCCTGGAATTTCAAATGTCTACTAAACAAAAGGGTAAAGGGAGCTGTTTGTTTGAAAATTGCCACTTCATGACATCATTAGGTGGAACAGAGCATTGTAAGCTTTGGAGATGTAGACAGACTTATAAAAAAGGGTTACTGAAAATGTGTGAATGAAACAACACATAACTCTAGATATGTTTCTGATGAGGTAACAACATTCTAACATGAGTCAGTTTTGTGTAATATAGCGCCTTTAATCTTTTGATGTTGCACCTCACGGTTTTTGTTATTTTTTATCTGTTTGTGTTTAATACGTTTAAAAGTGCATGCACTTACTACTCCATGACCAGGATGATGTCGTGGCGGGATTCAAAGGCGGCGTACAGCTGGATAAGGTTTGCATGGTTGAGCTGGTTCATCACCTGGATCTCATTTCTCACCACCTCCTGTCACAATATAACACAAAATTCAATTCTCAAAATGAAAAAGAAAAAGATATAGGACAACTAGAACTAAATTAGTATGATTAGTATGAAGTTTAATTAGTATGAAAGTGGTGTGTGTGTGAGTGATGGTGGTGGTCGAAGGGGCCGATGGCACAGATTGGCAGCCTTGCTTCCGTCAGTCTGCCCCAGGGCAGCTGTGGCTACAATAGTAGCTTACCACCATTGAGTGTGGAGTGAATGAATAATGCTCTGTAAAGCGTCTTTGAGTGTCCAGAAAAGCGCTATATAAAACTGATGCATTATTATTATTATTATTATTATTATTATTATTATTATTATTATTATTATTATTATTATTATTATTATTATTCAATTAGGTTAAGGTTAAAGCTGAATATCTGAATATCCTAACAGCAGTCATCTCACAGGGTGTCAAAAAAAGACAGTGAACAAAGCAGATTTGTTTGTTTTTTCATCGTTTTACAAAATTATTTGAAGCTTGGTTAAACCTGTATCTGATGTGGTCAAATCATTTGGAACATTTTTCATCCGTTCACACAATTCTCAGGCTCTTTCTCAGAACACTTGACCCGGCTCTCATTCACAAACAGTGGCACCTGCAGGGGTACACCTGCATACGCTGTGTACCATGAATGTGCCCATTGAATCCAAATGACTGTCGCAAATTAGGAGCACGACAGTGATTACTGACCAAATGGTTCCTGGAGAACCCTCTTCTCCCGGTGTCACTCAAGCACCAGTCCTGAGGGCGCCGCGATAATAACTCTATAAAACACGTGCGCACATCCAGTAACCAGTCTCTGACTGCATAATAAAACGTTTTAATTCACAGTTCACAGAGCGGGAAATCCTAAACAACATGAGAAGATGACATAAAGTTATTCAGCAAGACTGAGCTGAGTGTTGACTCTTCTGCAGCGGAGCGAGGTCGCTCTGACTTACAGGAGGCTCTGCCTTTCCTTTATTATAACAAGTAACCTTGCACACAACAATATAATGCCCAACACATGTAGTGGCAATCATCACACTCTAAAGCTGAGCGCTTTGGGAAACTGAATGAAACACTTTTTACAATACTACAAGTACTGGTAAAGGATGCTGGCTCAAACTCTCAATTGATAAATGTGCCAAAGTGACTAAAAAAAACTGTAACCAATAGGAAACAAACAAATGGATAACTGTCCCATAGCATCTCCTGTTCTTAAACCGTACTTATCAGCAAGGGATAAACTTCAATAAGGGAGAAAGGGAGAAAGGGAGAAAAAGACATCTGCATATAAGCAAAAAAGGCCACATTTCACCCCAGGGCTAATTTAGTAACTGCTTAAAATATTAAACAATCAAGAGACGTGATGAAGGGCAACCATATTTCATGCAATCTACTTAATAAACTATGAAGAGAAGCTGTATAAACTGTTTTCATGGGTGGTAATGCTTTGATGGACACTACCCAGACTGTTTTGTCACTTGAGGTCAGTTATGTGTAATATGAGTCTACTTTCAATTAGAATAGCTGACAATATAAGCTGACAACATTTTTCACCATACTATACCCAGGCACCTGACCACAGTCACACAACTTTGAATCCACTGAACTGCTGAGCAGGATCTATTTATAAAGAGGAAAGTTTAACAATGGCCAGTGTAATAATAAGCCTGGACAGTGTCTAGTCAAACTGGTGTCCAATCAGGACCTTGACTGTCTTATATTGAGTGTTCATTGGATGATGGCTACTGTACCTTCTCTTTTTGGCTTCGGGCTTTGATGATCTTGGCAGCTAACGTCAGACCAGAGGAATTCTCTATGCACTTGTGGACCTGTCCAAAACGGCCCCTAAAAAGAAACAGATATTTAGAAACAAAGAATCTAAAAACAACATTCTCTAATCAAGAGGTTGGTGGTTCAGTCTCTTGAGCAATGCAGTTATCCCCTTGTGTTGTGTGTAAACTTGTATTTACACACATTTATGTATTAGAGACAGGAGGTACAGAAGCCATCCTGTCTTCATCAGTCTGTAACACAGTAGCGTGTGAATGGTGAATGAACTCATGTATTGTGTTGAGATTGTAGTAATGTGTAATACCGTGAATACAATCCATTACTATTAATTTACACATTGTATTAAAGTTATTTCAATAACATTTAACATCTCCAGAATATTAAAACAATTAAAATATATACATTATCATAAACTCCCCATAGTCATATAGTGATAATAATTATCTCCTTCGGGCCACAGTGAAATTAATACCATTAGTGTGTCATTTTGTGAAGCATTTGAGCAATGCACTTGCGTGCAGAGGGGTAATCTCAGTTTGAGAGGCAGGATTTAGCCCTGCTCTGTTACATCAGAGGGGGCCGCGCTTCAGTAACTGCCCCCTGTGCTTGGTGTCTACTGCCCTTTAGAGGGCAATAGAGTGGTCTTGGAAAAAACAATTAGCCATTGCTTCACTCACATGCTGTAAGATTCTTCAGTCATTTCATTAGAGGCCCATTTCACAGTCTTATGAATAAAGTAATAAAAATATGGATCCAACAGCCAAGTCTGTAGTACTCACCCTCCTAGTACCTCCTCTCTGTTGATTGTGTAATAAGTGGCGATTTGATGTGGCTTTGGCGTTACAATGCGGTGGTCAAAAGGAGCAGATGGTGGTGGGCTAAAATCTGAAACAGTTACAAACGGTTAATGAAGTTACAAGTATGAACTTTAAGCAAAGAACTTCTTGCCCAGAAACAAAGTGGATGGAAATAGTATCATGCCAGAGGCTCATTATGGACTCTACCAGCTGTGACATGTCAGTGACGCATGGGCAGACATGTTGTTATGACATTTGATCCATTTCAGAAGGAAAACTTAAATGGCAAGTCTGTGCGGACAGTCTGCATGATGCTATAGTGTGGAACCAGGAAACAGCGGCTTGTAAACAAACATAGCAAACCAGTAGTCAAGATCCTTTTACTAAAGAGGTACTTTCTTAGTGGTATTGTGCTGTAGAGTTTAAAGGAACAACTTTTACTTTAACTGGTGGAAGGTCCTGCTTTTCTCCATGGCGATGTGATATTACTTAGTCTTAAATGTTCCACATGATATTGAATTTCTCAGTCTTTATGAAACGCGCATGCAATTTCAGCAGGCCACATTACAGATCAGATCTGTGGAGAGGAAATCCCACTCACAGTAACATGTAACTGAATAATAATAAGAAAGGTAAGTTTAATGCCATACTGTATAACATACCAGGCAATGCAATAACATCCCCATGGGAACAAGCAGATGGCAAACCCTCCACCAGGAAAGTTGCTTAGTGCATCTTTAACTTGGTAATGTAAATATATCAAATTACCTATGTTAAAGTCTTTTTCTTTGCCCTCTTCTGTCTTTGCCTCCTCTGTTTCTGATTTTTCTGGTTCAGATGTAGAAGCCTGTTGTTCAGTTTCTTCAGTTAATTCTTCTTTGTTGTGATCATCAACACGACTCTTTTTTAAATCATCTTTCACCAGGTCTTCCTCAGTGCCCCGCCTCTTGCTGCTTGAAGCCACATCGCCAACATCTTCATTACTGTATAGAGATGTTTAAATTCTTTTGTTAAAATTGTTCAGTGTAACAACACGCACTGACAAAAAGTGATATTAGAGTCTTTAAGATGTAACGTAATGCATGTAACTTACTGATTACTGGTTATACTGATTTAAACCAAAGTACAGAGCTAAGAGAGATCATTTCTTATATAAAAAATAAATCATTACTATACTTAACTGAATATTTTTGTGAAATTAAAATTGTATATTTCAACACTCTGAGGACTCTATGCTGAATAAATAACCTAATTAAAAATGTGTCTTTTCTCCTGACATTTTTATTGACTAAAGATGTGCAATCCTATACATTTCTAATAACTGTTATCATTTTTGGGTTTAGCAGTCAAGACTTGGGAGTGAAAATATTTACTCAAAAAAGAAAATAATTAAATACAATGTCATATGATGTGTTGCTCAAAATTCATACTGGTTTGTTCCTGGTTTGAGACCAGCTTAGTCCTGTATACTTGGTCCTGTTTTAGTCCTGCTTCAGTCCCGGTCTAGTCCAGGTTTAGTTCCAGTTTAGTGTAAACGCATCTTGCTCAAAATCAATTTCCCTTTCTCCCTCAACACACCCTCAAACTCATTTCATTTCATAATATGTTATAATAAGCACCTTTCTTGCGATCCTAGTGCGGCGTTGCAGATCTGAGCTGGAATGTCTTCTACAGCTTTCCCATCATCCTTTGCTGCTTGTTCCTCCTCAGTGTGAACCTTCTCTGTTTCGGGTTTCTCTTCCTCACACTCCGAGTCTTCAAACACGTCCTCCTCTTCCTCTTTCTCTCTTTCAGTCTTCTGTGTCTCTTCTGAGGGGGCGGAGGGCAGGTCTGGAGCAGTGAGGATGAGTTCTGTGGGCTTCTCTTCTTCTTCTCTTTGGCTTTCACAAACAGACAGCTCAGTGTTCTGACGATTCAGCTCTTCCACTTTTTCTTGTAGAACTGGTTCATTCAAAGTTGGGGATTCTATAGAAAGAAGAACATGCAGTCGGTAAATACGGTCTGGAACAGTAAGCCAAAGACAGAGGATGGAAGCAAATGGCACGTAAAACAGACCTGTTATGCAAACCAGAATACGCCCACTGCTCTGTAAATACTTCGTTCTCCAGTTTTAATTTTTGTAATTGGTGATAAAGGTAGGATCTGGCAGGGTTGCAGTCATTTTGATACAAATGGGAAAAAAATCGCTTATTCACTAAGTTGTTTTAGATCTATATTGTGATTTAAAATTTCCAGATTATAAAATAATGATCTACAGGTGTCATCTTTTATAACTATATAGCAGACAGAAGCACAAAAGTTGAATAAAACTAGCCATAAGGGATGGAAAATGTGTGTTCTGTGTCATTGTGAAACAAAACATTAGTTAAATGCGCACTATGTAATGTCTCCACCAACTGCTTGTGTCCATTGGTATTTTAATGCTTTGTTTAGAATATGCACAGTATGAAAAGCTTCTATATAATGTATATAATCTAACTTTAATTTAAACCATAGTGGAAAATGTGTTCCATCACACTCCATCATCGCTTGAGAGTCAGTAAATAGGTTAAGATGTCCTTTACATTTACAATAAGTGTGTCTATCTGTGAAGACAAGCAGCTGACATGACCAGGTCAAGTTACAGGTCAGATCTGTGCCAAACCAGCTCATATAAAGAAAGCTTGTTATTTATTTTGCATTTTACCATTTAAAGTTTAAAGCTGTGATATAATTGCAATATCCAGTTTAATTACATTTCATGGAACACTAATCTGCACACGAGCACATTGCTCAAATGGTTCACAAAATGTAAGTCTCTTTATGACAGAATACCTGATCCATCATGGGTCTTCCTCTTCTTCTGGACCTTTACGCCCTTCAGGTTTCCTTTGGCTTTGTCTTTGTCTTTTTCATCTTTTGACTTGGCGTCTTTTACCTGCACAAACAGAAAAACAATCAATTATTTTTACTAAACGTCAAGACCAAGGTTATTCAATCATGGTCACGGGTTTACATAACATATTCCCAAGATAAGATAAGGAGCTTCCTTGTCCAATGTGAAAACCTCACTTAAGAATATGAGTAACTACAAAACATGCACTGTAGGTGTGAAAATGGTGTGTGCGTGAGTGTTGGTGGTGGCTTACTACCATCGGGTATGGAGTGAATGAACAATGCTTTGCTCTGTAAAGCGTCTTTGAGGACATGTGTCTGTGAAAAAGCGCTATAGCTGTTGTTGTAAGGTGACCTTGGGTGTCCAGAAAGGCGCCAAATAAATAAAGTGCTTAAATCATATGACATTTCAATAGATAAATAAAAGATGCATTAAGTAACTTTTCTGAAGGAGAGTCTGACACCTGCTTGTACAATCTATTTCCATGATGGCACCACCAGGCCATGTTACAATTTAGATTTGTGGAGAGTTTTTTTTTATTATAAGATGTTTAAAGGTCTAACTGTAGTAATTAAAACACCTCTTATAGGTTAAATGTATGAACTTTAATGCCATACTGTTGAACATTCTAGGAAAAGTGTAACATCTCCACGTAGACGCAAGTGGCAGATACACAACCAAAAAGTTACAGAGTGTGAAGAACGGATTTAACTATGCAGCCTGAACAGTAGCCAACTATATTTCCATGGAAAGTCTGTAGAACGTCAGACGCAGGTGAGACAAAAATAGATCCCGCACTACATACACCACTACACGTTGTCAAGCATTCACAAAGTGTCGAGAACAGCGTTTTCATATAAGGACAGGAGACCATCACTTCTCCAGAGCCAGAACATGTGCAGCCACTGTCCCAGTCTGAGCTGATAGAGACTTTTGTGATAAGATAACCAGTCTGAGTCCAATCAAACACACCCCCTAACCCCACGACCAGACGGTGAGAAGGAAAACTACTTAACATTGCAGAGAATGAACCTGGTGTACAAGGAACTAATAATACCCCAAGGAAACACATAACAACATGGGGGCAAAAAGTTTAAAGTTTAAATAAACTTTACTTATACATACACTTGCTTAAATGCGTTATTTAAAGGTCCATTATGTAACTTTTCTGGTAAGATGTTTGCCACCTGCTTGTCTTCATGGAGAGGTTATTGCTTTGCTTATAGGTTCCACAGTATGGCATTAAGCATATCTTTATTATATTTCATCAATTGCATTATTCTTCAATTACAATTATTATTTATTGAGCGGGCTTGCCTCTCCACAGATCTGACCTGCCATTTGACATAGTAGCTTAACTTGCTAGTCTCCAGATATAATAAAAAAGTTACATAGTGCTCCTTTAAAGAGACTGCATGTGGAAACAGACTCTGCGTAAAGATGATAGAGCAACCTTTAGTAAAGCTCGTACTGCTTTTACTGCAATGTGCACAATGCAATAAGACCTTTCACTATGCTGAGGGCACAGCTTATAAACAGTAACACTCACATCCAGAGCCCATGCCTGCAATTATTGGACGAGCACATCCTGGTTAAAACAGACCTCCGAATGGAAACGTGAGTGGGCAGTACACTCAAAATGTGGATTTGAAAATGATCCAAAATTCATGAGGAAATGTAGCCTTAAACCTCAGGCACAGATTGAAATTCGCATAAAGGAAATCAGGTTGGAACTAACAAAGTAGCACAGCAGATTTTAACAGAACATATCTCATACAATATCTACCCGATCAGGAACAATCCACTCTAATCCTATACTTAGTAATTAATAATAAATAAACAGACATCCTGATCCTAAACTAAACTAAAATAACACCCATTTAAATAAATGTATGATATATCATTTTATACTGTACTGTGGAACAATTAAAGCATTAACATCTCCATGGATACAAGCAAGTGGCTCATCCTCCACAAAAAAGAGAAAAATAAGTTTAGCGTACCTTTAACATACTATATTTAGGTTACAGCTGTGACATAATATACTTATTTAGGGTTAATATTTTGTTTTTAGTCATACTTATTTGTCTGCATATATTTTATTTGATATTTGTTACTTCCTGATGCATATTCCATGTGTTACTCATGTCCCATCCTACTAGTAATAGTCTACCTCCTACTGTGGTACATTTACTTGTCAAAAGTTTGTAAAAGTAAAAACTAAACCAAGACCAACCACAGTCTAATGTAGGACCTGATAAGGAAAACCAATTATCGTTCAAAAACACAAAATTTATGTATAATGGGGAAACTTATGTAGCAATTTATCCTCCTGAGACCTGGCCTATTCATTTGTGCCCTTTGTAGAGGACATTGAGTGAACCGGTCAAGTCAAGTGTTTTGAGAAAGACTCTTAATGGAGGGACTAGGTTCCTCTGCCTAAAAAGGGCTGGGGAATTAAAGGGCACTAACATGCCCAGGATAAAAAATGTTCTCAATAGGAGTTAGTTTGTGACTGCACTATGATAAAAAAAAAAGAAAAAATTAAAAGGGAGTCTAACAACTTTTTGATGTGGAAGCTTGTCAGAGATGTTGGTCATCAAAAAGTAGTTTTTATTCAGTTGTTAACTTCACATGAATTTAACACCAAAATGTCCCCAAAGTCCATTAAAGAGGACATAGCACAAAATTAGAAATAAAAATCAAATGAACAAAATCAATGTTGATGTGTTCATTTACTTCCAAACAGATAGAAAATCACAAAAAAAAAGATATTGCAACACACATTTTTTCTTATTTTTTGCCATCTTGGTTAATGTGTCAGTCAATTTTACAATCTTGATATTTTTGCAATATTTTTGCAATATTTTTTAGGCTAATTTTTACTCCATACTCCATAGCTTACCATGTTGCCCCTATAGCTCCATGTAGTCCTCTCCCTCCACTCACCTTCCTCCTGCCTTTACTCCTTGGCTGTTTAAAGAGAAGCTCCACCAGCCTGGAGCTCTTCACCATTCCCCCGATGTAACTGATGACCTGCTGTGTTCCCTCCACGATCCTCTCCACCGTCTCCAGCCTGCGTCCCTGGACATCCACCCTCTCTCCGGTCGACTCCACGGCTACACGAAGCTCTCTGTAAGCAGCTTCATCCCCAAAGCTACGCCGACTGCCAAAACTACCTCCATCGCCCCTCAGGAGAGCGAGATCCCTGCCTATACCGCGCACATCTTGGGACAAACAATCCAACCTGGCCAGGACAGTTTGCTGCATACTGAGAAGACGCTCCATCTGAGAACTTAAGGAGTCCATGCGGCTCTCCACGCAACGCAATGGGTCATTTAAAGCAGGGGACGAAGATGACAACGAGGAACTTGGCAACTGGGATTTCTCCGAGCCGCTAAGAGACAGCTTCCTCGTTCCAGATTTCTGTAGAGGGTTAGGGTCATACACCTTTGCCAGCGAGTTTATCAGGCTGGAACTCATAGCTGCGTGAAGGCAATACCCTAGAGGAAATTAATTTAAATGATGATGGTGTCTTCACGTCGGCTTGACCAGTTCCAAAACAAGACTCATTTTCCTAGACCAATCCGTAGGCAGAGAAAAACAAAGCACTCTCCTTCATTGCAGCACAGCGCGGGTTAGATTTAAGAATAGCAAATAGCTGTGCCCCAATTCAAAGTGCAGCCCCCAGAGGACGTCAGCGTGAGTGGCAGTGATAAGAGTGGGGCTTGAGTGTGCGGTTGGGGATAGATGGGAGTTAGCTGGAGATGCTGGAGAGGATCGCTATGTGACATTTGAGACACTATGAAAGCTCTACGGCAGGTGTTAGAATGCCAACAATGTCAGTTTGAAATATGACGCTATAAAAACGAACACAAACACATAAAATGCAAAACAACCACACCAAAGCCAGAAAATGAGACGCTCACAAGAAAAGTAAAAGTTACACAAAGAGTACTTGGTTAATTGGTCTATACTGTGAATGTGTGATTAAGTGTGTAGATTATATATGGCACGAGTAACTTTAATTGTTTTGCGGTGGAGGATGACAGGTGGTTTTATGTCCCAGGCCGTGACCGACATAAAGCGTTGGAGCGATGTTAAAGACAAGGGCCACTGTGGTCATTTCTAAACCATGTCAAATGTCATGTCTTTCTCATAAACAAATACACAGACATTCAGAGCATTTCACAATTGACACAGATTCCCAGCGCTGGGTGTCTGTTACATGGTTAGACGGAGGTGAAAATAGCTAGACATTATTAGCTAAAATATTCAGGGACAAAATGTTTACTACATGAAACTCACTGCTTTGTGTAACTCTATTATGATATTTTCTGATATATAATGTGGTTTTCCGCAATAAAAACATACTTGGAGTCAATGAGAAAACAGTCTTTCACTTCACATACCATCGCTAGACTCATTTGGATCATTTCAGTCCTGGAATTGCCCACACTACAGCTTCATGACATGAGGTGATGATGGGATCCTTTGGTAAATATTTTCATAACTTTCCATCAGCCAAGTGGCAGTTTGTGAAGAAATGTTTAAAACAAACACATTTACTGACAGCTTAAACTCAGTTCATTTAACAAAATAAAGGTAAGTTATTGAATAAGCTCTATATATGTCACATCTGCTCCCCATGCCCAACCAGGAAATAAAATTTTAAAAACTTTCACTACCATTACATGACATCCACCTTGTAATGTCATATAATGGTTGATTGTTACCTTTTACCTTTAATTCAGAAGAGATTGGCAATTCCAGGTCTGAAATTATCCAAATGATTCAAGTGATGGTGTATGGAGTTTTAAAACACAGTGGAGCAATTTATTACCACATGAATTCACAAGGTGGAACAGAGTGTTTTTTGTTTGAGAGAAGAACACAGCCTAAATAAGCAGGATTTGTATGTTTTTGATGACAAAGCAACATTATAACACAGATCAGAAAATAGCGTAATATGGGCCCTTTAAACAAATATGAATATCAGTGGCGCTTTAGGGTCAAGTTGGTCAAGATGGCCTCACAAGCCTCACTTACAACGTATATGATTTCCTAGTGCTTTTGGTGATTGTTTCTGTCTGGGACGTGTCTGGGCACACACGGACGGCTAAAGGCCCTGGTGCAGTGGTATCTGAGGAGGAGGGGTGTTACTGCTCTGGCGCCTTCGAGCTCGCATTCGTCTGTCAGCACTGGAAAAACCTGACCCTCCCTGTGTCCCCAGCCCTGCTCTGGACCGGCCCTGTCAGCTGTCACTGCACAGACCAGGGTCTAGCAGCTACGACAGCAGCTCCACCGGCAGCAGCACAGGGCGAGCTCGAGAGGAACAGGCTGTAAAGCTGCACTGCGTAACATTTCTAGAGGAGGGTCTGCCACTTGCACTTGCTCTGCCGCGTGGAAATGTTATTGCTTTGTCTAAAATGTGACACAGTAAAGGAAAAAGCAATAATATCTGTAGAAAAGCAGGTAGCAAACCCTTCACAAGAAAAGTTGCGTAGTGCATCTTTAAACTATAGAGGGCTTGCTCATTGAACAGCTAAATGTATTCGTTGAACAATTAGGGATGTCAAAACGTGAAAATTTTAGAGATATTATTATAATTATTTAAAATAAATTTCAGTTTTATGATTATCAATTTCTTATTCAGAGTTTTGATGGTGTAAAGTTATAATTTTTTTGTTAGAATCTCTTTTTACTTTAGACTACTTTATAATAAAAATATCCTATAATTTGCAATAATTAATATATTGTCTGTTGATTGTTTTTCTAACAACTTTTAAAGCTACACTATGAAACCATTCTGCTTCACTATCTTTTCTCCATGGCAATCTAGAGTAGTGCATTATACATAACTCATGGAGATAAACAAGAACTGTGGAGCTGTGACATACTATTTCAAGCCTTTTTTGTGCAATAAAACATGTTATGTTTAATGCCATACAGTGGAACATTCAAGGCAAAGCATTAGTAAAAAATGTGTAAAAAAAAAAAGTTCAAAGCAGGACGTCTAATTAAAAAACTGATTTCCAACAGCACAAAAGTTAATAAAAGTAAACAGGAACAGCTAATCTCTTTACTACATTTAACAGCAGTGAGACATTTCAATCAATATCTACAGCACGAGTACATGAGGAACCACTCAGAAGCAAAGCGCTCACTGATTGGCTGACTGCTGGTCTCGGGGGCAGTTGGGGGTTTAACTGTACCCTGCCCGTCTTAGCAAGGGTAACTGTTAAAACCAGAGCCAGTGCCATATTGAAACAGTGTTGGGGCAGTGACGCAGCCTGTGAATCCTACACGGTTACTCAGAGATAGAGTTACTCAGCAGATGACACAGGCAGACCATAATACTTATTCTGGGACCGCATAATCTATTGTCTGCACCAGTGGACCGAGTAACATAGGCACAAAAGGGAATCGTGAATAGACAGTGAGATAAATTCGTGTCATAGCATCCTCTACTGTAAAGTGGAGTAAGAGATAGAAATAAACAATGACTCCATCAAAATGAATGGGAACAGTTGTAGTAAAGCTGGTGGCAATGAGGTTAACTGACCAACTGGTGAGGTGCCTTTCATTGTCTGTTTTCCAAATAGGGTTTTCATTGGCGAGCAAAACCACATACATTTTTAAAAACATACTTACACTAGAAAATATGAAAAGTGATAATTGTTACTTTTCCCCGTTTTTTTCTGCTTCTTATTTTAAAACTGCATTATCTTTCTATATATAATTGCTTTACCGGAATGGTCCACAGTATGGAATTACATGTATCTTTTTTCCATGGACACAAGTACGGGGCACCACCAGGCCAAGCTACAGGTCAGATCTGTGGAGAGGCAAACCCACTTAGTATTTTTAAGAATTAAAAATTGACAACTGCAAGATACAGAGCTGTAATATCCTATGTGGAGGATTCCAGGCAATAATATCATCTCCATGAAGACAAGCGGGCAAGATAAAGGTCAGATCTATGAAGAGGCGAGCCCACTAATAGTAGGAATACATGTTTCGCAGAGTATATTTCAGATTAAAAACACCTAATTCCAGAAGATTCAGGCAATGCAATATCATATCTATTGTTGCTACTATTGATAGTGTTAGTTAACTCTAGCCTATTTATTTTTTTTACAATTGAAAAGCCAATATTACGCTATTTTCTGATTTATTTATGTTGTTTCCTCACCCAAAACACCTGGAATTACATGTTAAACATACAAACCCTGCAGATTTAGGCGTTCTTGAGTAACCCTTTGTTATTAGTCTGTTTACAAAATGCTCCACCTTGTGATGCTGTGAAGTGGTAGTCACAAGATGGAACAGAGCAGTTTGTAGACTAATGATAAAGGGTTACTCACACATGAGCAAATGAAACAAAACACAACTCCAGGTATGTTTTTGATGAGGTAACAACGTCTACAGACTTAGTCTATGCTTACATTTCACAGCAGGCAATTTTGCGTAATATAGGACCTTTAAATCAGTCTACTAATGTTACTAATATACACAGTAATATTCACTGATCTTAATATCTTTGTCGTGTGTAGGGACTGAATGTCATTGTGCCTATGTCCTGTTTTTTGTCTTGCCATCAACCTGCCAGTGGGACTATGGATGAAAATTTGCTTGCTTTGCTAACACACATTTACATACTGTAATAACACGTTTAGCAATGTGCACTGTCCCATATTTAATAAATAAACATAAACATGATCATAATCTGCATGCGAGAACTGGCCATTCACTATTTGCCACTGTACATACATGTGCTACTTGCAACTGCATTTTTCCAATACACTGAAAGCTTTGGATTCGCACTTACTTAATTTGATACTACGATATTACAGCTGCTGATACTAAAGTTTAACAGTGTATAAATTTACTGCCAGACATCCAAGTATCTCCCTGCAGCTCTATGGTCAGTGGCAGAGTTAGGGCCCCGGATACATCCAGGGCTTCCCCTGAAATGGCATCCCTATGAAGGAGACACCATACCATCCTGGTGACTACCCCCAGGCCTCTGCTGCTCAAAGCCCAAAAATAGTGCATTCCCTTGGTCTGTGTGTACAATAGAAGCCAGGATGACAACAAGGACAGCTATGTCAATGCTAAAAATAAGATACACAGACAAATAAAACAGAACTATTGTCTGAGCATTTCTAAACATGAGTGAAAGGACGCACTTTACATCATGAATAATATTACCATGAATACAATTAAACTATTCAAATATCTGATTGAGTTTAGACACAAAATGTGATGTGTAAGCTACTGTGTGCAAATAATTTCCCTTGTGGATCAATAAAGTTTGTCAAAGTCTAAGTCAATCACATAAGTCCTTGCTTAGGGTGACCAGATGTCCCTATTTCTCTGGGACAGTCCCAGTTTTTCACCCTGTGTCCCCCTGTCCCAGTGGATTTCTCCAAAACCATTAATTTGTCCCAGTTTTACACAAGAAATGTCCCAGGTGTCCCTATTTTGGACCAATTTGATTCCTGCCAGCAGTAAAGAGATGCATAAATTGTCATTTGTTTAGGTAAAATACAAAAAAACTGCTTAAAAATAACCAAAACGCACAGTTGTGAATGGTCTCCGCATAACAAATTTCCTTAATTACACACTCACTACACAATTTAATTATTACCAACCACCAAAAGAACAAGGATGTCCCAGTTTTTTATTTGGAAATTCTGGTCACCCTATCCTTGCTTCAAAGTAAGATTAACAACTGACAAAAAACATATAGTTTAAATACTCATAGTCCAGGTTTTGTTTTGGGTTTTGGTTCAAAGCGATTACATCTGCCTGGAGACAAACAGGATGTGCACGCTGCATAGTTACACGGTGTTCCCTCAATGCTAACCTGACAATAGTGGAGGTAGCATAGTTGTCTGTGGCTGCTGTTTCTTTATCAGAGCCATTCTCTCACCTCAGACTGATGACAGACTGTTCTTTCACAGCTCAGTCTCTGTGATAAGGTTTGCTGTGCACTTGTCCATCACCTCCAACCTGCAGTAAAAGGCCTTTAATGGAGAGAGGGCCCTTGTTTTATTTGGACTGTGTGCCTTGCTTGTAAATATGTTACATAAGGTATACATGTATGTGAACCCAAAATAGACCTCCTCAGTCTCACTTCTTATGAGTTTGCTGTTATAGTTATGTAATGTGAAGACAACTGGGCATCCTGCTGGTGTTTGAAAGAAGAGTCCACATCACTGCCGACCTTTAACCCTGGAGAATTATAGTTAATCCCAGAGGCCCAAACACTCACATGCAGTATCTCGGTGAGCTAATGTCATTTAAAACACCAGATAGGTGATATCCATGGGTTTCAGAGAGATGACAAATTAGTGCTGATGTCAAAGCAATTAACTAATCAAAACTAGATATTCTGTCTTTTGAATGGTGAAAAGTACTCAAAATGGCACCTATATAAACAGGAAAATGAAACCAATGAATATGTGTTTGTGTCATAACGTAAAAATAACATAAAGACGTGAGAACAGCTGTGACTTCAGAATTATATCAACTCATAAATGACATGTCATGTAATACTTTACTGTATACTGTAATGCTGTAATACTTTACTAGTGTATTTCAAAGTGTCAAAATGATTTTTACTAAAGATGAGTGTATTGGACTCCCTGTCCCTTTTATGGTTGTCCTCCACAGCCCTGCACCTGTATCCCACCAATTTAGTGTGTCACTTTTTTTTTTATATATTATACATGTAATACAGTCATGGTCATAACACAATTCCCTCTGTAGCCTTATATTGCTTGAACTAAGCCTGCAAATGTAATTAAGATAGTTCTTGCATACTTACATTACATATTCATTAATATGCAGTGTCCCTTTAAATTAATGAATATAGATGTTTCCCATTTTTACTGCAGTTTGAGGTGCTCACCATGTGGTAGTGGTTCTCAAAGTGGGGTTCAGAGACATTGAGAAATTAATCTTTCATCCAAATTTTGTTTTATTTATACACAACTGTGAATTTGGTTGTGATGCTATGCTGAGGCTCTGTAAGGAGTCGTTTGAATAAAAAAAGGTTGAATACAGTGGAATACAGTGTAGGTCAATGAACTCAGATTTCCTACTTCTTAAATGCTGTTCTGTCCTGTGACCACTAGAGGGAACAATTGACTCACCCATGTGGTGGTCAGTGATATTTGTGAGAGTACTTCATGAATCATGTCATACTATTGCTCCTTCTGATGTTGCTTAAACACATGTTATGTATTTGGACTACCGGTATTTATATCTTAACTTAGGTATTCCTAACATTGTATTTAACATGTCTATGTTGTCCTGTTTGTGTAATTTGTGGTCTGCAACACTTAATGTACAGATTTCCCTCTGGGACAATGAAGTTTATTCAGTTTGATTGATTATGTTATGTTTGTGTTATGTTATGTTTGTGTTATGTGTTATGTTACTCTCAAATGTACTTATAGCCAAAGTATCCATGTTTGTATTTCCATTCATAAATGCAATGAAGATTTTGTTTGTGTGAAAAACCAGTACCTTGAAAACAAACTCAACTTCAGTCAACATAAAAAATATAGGCTTGTATTAGCATTGATTCTGAATGCTTCAGATAATGTTTGGAAAGTGAGTCTGTTTTCTGAGTATGTCACCTGAGTTGGTTCACTGAGGAGTGCGTTTAAATCAGGCCAAAAACAATAGCTTCTAAAATCAAAGATGACATAGTAAAGTGAAGAGCACTGAAAATATTTACGATGGGTTTAATGAAGGTCTCAGTAAACCTCCTAATCAAAATTTACAGTGTCTGAAAATTGTATTGGACACTTCATGATTATTTTCAGTATTTTTTTTTCTTTCTAAAGATGCAATGACAAGAAACTTTCACCTGACTGATTTACGTCACAACCGTCATGTGATCTCCAAATATAATGTTAAAATGTGGGCTCATGTTCTAGTTCCAGGTCTTTCTGAAGCATCAGGGTGATCCCAGGCTCTCCTCTGATCAGTCCTTCCTCTCCTCTTGCAGAAACCTGATCGTGCTTATTTCTATATAGAAGTGATTCTCCTTCCACATCCAGATTACGACAGTGCTCATTAGAACATTCCCGATCCTTCTGTAACCAAGTAAGAACATTTACAGGGAATTATCGTTGTTTTCCAGGACTTTCTCATGTTTCTTTTTTACTTTTATTTAATTTATGAAGCTCTATATATTAATTTGCATTGCTCTTTGCCTGAGTGGATTAGTTGGGTTGATGTCTTTGTCTAGTGAAAATTTCTTGTCAATGGCACCAATAGAAATATTTTAACCATTTTCACATACTATATGCTGCTATATAATACTGCTATAGGACTTTTAAAGCTGCAAAACTTTAGTAAATCCAGTTTTGATTCAGTTTTATGATAATATCTTACTCCTGGACATTTCAAGAACTGCTTCCCCAGACCCTGAGCTCTAAGTCCACCAGAGGATCCCAAAGTGTAACCTAGATCTACCACATGACAGCAGAAGCTTAACCTCTCCTCCTGTCACTCACACACCCTCTTTCTCTTTCTCAACTAACACTTCAGGCCAAACTGGAGGGAGCAGTCCACTATTTTCCAGTCAAAAACATGTTAGGCCTGTCATGATAATTATTATAGACATATAACATAGAAAACCATCTGTCCTGTCAATTATTATATCATCTTTGACCATTTTTTCCTTATGACCTCATGTATATAGCTGAGATATATTTGTGTTACTATATTTCTATACTTTATTTTTACTTGTATATATACATTTCTATAATTCTGCCTCATTTGACCAGTTTGCTATTTTTGCAACTTATTTTGAATTTATTATTACCATTTATATTTTTGCTCTTTTTTATTATCATATATTGTGATGTGTGAGTGTGAATAATTTCCCTTTTAGATCAATAAAGTCTAACATATGAGCAGATGAGCAATAATTTTGGGGGTCAGTATTTATTGTGTATGCATTTTCTTTGCACTAGTGGGAAATTTTGTATTACATTTTCATGTTATATGAAAAGATTTGAACTAACGATGGCTGAATTATGAACTAAAATTATAAATTATTACTCATGTCTTGCAGTCTGGTGTTTATTTATTGCAGCTTAACAATATTTAACAATATTGTACACTTATGGCGGTCATTTGCTTGTCTCTATGGATATGTCATTGCTTTGTCTGGAATGTTCCACAGCACGACATTAAACAGCTCTACCTTAAATTTATTCAATTACAGATGGTTTTATGACTCAAAAATACCTAAAAAAAACAGACTGTAAGTGGTGTTGCCTCTCCACAGATCTGACCTGTATGTTGGTCTGATTTGGTCTCCATGGAGATAGAAAGGTTTAATGCCATACTGTGAAACATTTCAGACAAAGCAATAATATGGAGAAAAGGATTTGAAGGACTCTCTGCCAGAAATGTTACACGGTGCATGTTTAAAGTACTTTTTGGTGAATAATTCTGCTTTATGATTTGGTTTCAGTGTTATCATTTATCGTCTATATTTACTTTAGCAATATATCGCCCTTCAAAATTTGTTATTGTGACAGGCCTAGAACACGGACCAAGAATTTCCATCTCAACCTCTCCACATGCCCCTGTGCACACTGCAGGATCGGAAATGATGAAGACAACAGAAGAACAAATGCACCAAACTCACTCTTCTTCACCTCAGCTCAGAGATACAAAAGTCTATGCCTCAGGTACATCGATCAAAGTCCCAGCTAATTGATGCTTTGTCCAGGAAAAACCATCACCACAGCCCAGTCCTTTCTGCATAGGCTCGTAAGAACATTTAAAGGGCCCATATTATGCTACTTTCTCATCTATGCCATGTTTCCTCATCAAAAACATAACTGGAGTTGTATTTTTTTTCTATTCATACGTTTAACACACAAACCCTGCATATTTAGTGGCTGTGTTTTTAAACTCCATACACCTTCATTAGAATCATTTGGATAATTTCTGCCCTGGAATTGTCCATCTCTGCTGAGCTAACGTAAAAATGTAGCTGTTAACTTGAAAACTAGCACGACATAACATTACAAGGTGGAACAGAGCATTTTGAGCTTTGGAGATGTAGGCAGACGAATAAATAAACACAGCAAAAACTGGAGGGTTGGGATTATTTGCCAGGGCTGATATGGTTGAAGTTAAATCAATTTCCGCTAGTGTTAATTCAACTTGATTTAGTGTTAATTTGGCACCATCCACCACTTCAAACTCCTGCAACAGAAGACCAGTACATAATTTCATCTTAAATGAACTCAAAGTGTAAAAATAAAACACCTCTGTGTGTTGTTTAGCTAAAACAGGATAACCCCATAAAGCGTTATTGGTTTACTCTCAAAATGTCAATATAACTCTTGATGTTGGGGTTAAACAGGAACTTTGGTTCAGTGTTACTTAATTAACATTAAAATGTTAAATTAACAGATTGGACTCGTATGAACCCTGAGAAAATTTTAAATTGATTCCGTGAGAGTCAGTTTTAACACTCCACTTTTTGCTGTGCACCACTCCAGGTATTTGTTTGATGATGTAACAACATTTTAACATGAGTCAATAGTATTGGTTGTATTGCATAGTATAGGATCATTAATCAAATTCCCATTACAGACATGTTTCAGAACAGAATCATGCCTGCCTGGTGCCAGTAAGTTTTGTTTGTGGCTGTCCTGTCCAAGGTTTACCACCACATTTCAGCACTGGTCTGGTAATGAGTTATGCAAATGGCTGTAAAGGGACACCAGTGAAGAGCCCAGAAGAGTCCAGGCAAAAACAGCACATTCCCATGGAGCCCTCATACCACACTGGGATCCACACCGCAAGCCTGAGAGGGCACTGCACACAAATATAATGAGCGAGGAGTAGAGCTGGAACAATGCTGTGCCATGTAGTAGGCCTGTCACGATAATTACTATACTGAATTATCATTCAATATATGTTACATGGAACAATCATTTTTGAGAGTCAGTATTTATCCAGTTTTTTTTTTTCTTTGTACTTGTGAGGAACTTTTTGTTATGTTTTTGTGCTATGATAAGATTTAACTTATCTTGACTCATTCTAGATACAAAATTACTTGTGTTTAATTCTGCTGTTTATTTATTCCAGTTTGTGTTTTTAACCGTATATTATGGTTATATCTATATATTTTCTTCAGCAATATATCGTACTTCAAAATGTGGTATTGTGACAGGTCTACTATGTAACCACAATAGGAGGTCATAAGCAAGAGTAGGGCACTATTCAACCTCCACCAATATACACAAAATACTTTAAAATCAATCGATTTTAAAGTATTTCGATTAAATACAGTACCATAATTGTACTGTATTTAATCACAGTAATATCTACAAGTAGAGCAGAGGCACTGGTGCCCACTGTGAGGTTCAAATGATAATAGGCCTGTCATATTAACACATTTTGAAGTACGATAATTTGCTGAAGAAAATACAGATGATAAATTATATGCTGAAACTAATTTAAGTCACTGACACAATAATTTAAAGCAAAACAAACTCCCCAAAAACATATTTTAGATGTACAATATTGTTAAAAAATATATATATATTGTTAGTTAGTTAGTTTAGTTATCTATAATCAGACATAAAAGTAACTTGTTTGACCTTCAACTGCTCCCACTGTATCGTACTACAAAAAAAGAAACAACAAATCTCCACTAGTCCATATATATATATATATATATATATATATATATATATATATATATATATATATATATATATATATATATATATATATATATATATATATATATAATTATCATGACAGACCTAAAGTATAGTCTGAAGAAGGAAATGCTCTGGTGATTTCAAATACAGGTACAGTTAAAGTACAATGCGGTGCAGTGTAGAAAATTTGCAGTTGTTTTGGTTGAACAAATTGACAGGTGTCCTTGATTGGGCCAAAATGAGTGTGAGAATCTGAAGCAGCAGAAGGGCTTCTCATTAACTGAGCTAACGCACATTAGCACCTGCTAACCGTTTAGAGGTAAGTCAAAGCTCTGTTACATGTGGGACAGCCAGGCACGCTTGTCCATTTATCTGTGTAAATATCATTAGACTCCAGCAGGGATTTTCATGTCATAAATCATATGCATATCAGCTCCTATTATTTCTTCTCAGCACTCAAACTATGGACTAATGTGGGTTTGAATGAAGTAGATAAAAATGTAGTTACAATCCAGTTAAATTGTATCTGTCTTTACCCCAGAAGAGATTACACTAATAAAACATATAGTGTACACCGCAGAGCTTTACAGCTTTAAGCAACATTACTGTATCCTTTATGAGGAGAGCCGGCTGTGTGATGTGCACATATAAGAGCTTTATTAGCAGACGTGTCAGGTGTATGTAGCAGACAGTGTTAAGTGCTGTGCTATTTAGATGTCACTGTATGACAGCCATGGCACCTGTTTGAGGCTATTATCTTTTCTTCTCACACATTTTGGCAAAAGGGTCACTGTTTGAATACCAAATTGGTAGTATTCCTTATGCTTCCACTTAAATGCATAGTTAAAGTTAAAAAAAAAACTATTAATGAACATGAACTGTATCCAACAACTGCTAATAATCAGCTGCAATATTTGTGCAATATTTGTGCAATGCTTTAAAAACTTGAATGAAATAACTATTGCATGTTCATAGTGATACTGTCTTATATTTAAACAACTTAGTGACTCAGTTGTTGGAAGCAGCTCTCAGAGAAACGTGACAAAGAGTGTAGAGCTTTGATAACTCCACACCAGCAGTAGCACGAGTGCAGGCCTAATGCCAGTCCAGTCCCTCTTTATTTAACTGTACTTTAACATGTGAGCGTACTTCCAACCCCAAACTCACTGTAAACCTGCAACCCCATTGGTCACTATTTGAGTACCTCTGTGTCAGTGGACGACCTCCTTCTTCTCTTCACTGAGAATATTTTCCAAATTCGCTGCCACAAAAAAGTTGCAACTAAACACACGCTGCCCAATATCCAAACATCTTTATCCTTAAGGAAGGTCTCCATCATGGAAAGCTTCCTGCAGTAGCGTGTAGTCCTCTGTAGATTTACTTTAATCTTGGGACAATCTTGGATGGTGTTAAAACACTTGTTGACATGAGCCTGGACAACGTGCCTCCAGCTGGCCTCCTGCTCAAAGCTCACTCAGCCCACTACAAACACTGAGCAGTGCCCACCCACCATTCACTTTCCACCTGACTTCCTCCTGCCACTGGGCCTGGGACCTAAAAGGAGAGGACATGCTGTCTCTGAGACGAGAGGGTGACAGGTGGTGTAGAGTTCACACTGTGGGTGCTCTACGCAGAATCAGAGGCTTGCTGCTGGTGGCATGTCAGAGAGAGACCGTGGTATCCTTTAACTTTGAGCACAGCACTTTGAGCATATACTCCTGACTATATCTGCACTGGCCCATACCTCAGACTGCAGTGAGGGCAGTGGGGCTCTTAATGACAGGATTTCTCAGAGGCGCAGATGACCAAACAACCACCTGTCAAAGGAACTGCTAAAGAAGTAGCATTTATGGCTCCATCCTAAACAAAACTGCTGTCAGATTTTTAATGGTTATTTAATTCTGTCATTATTTTAAATGCATTGTTTATTTTGTATGTATCTTCAGTCAGCTCAAAGTCTATTAGTTTTTTTATGCATGTCCTTATTTTATCATATCATAGTAAATTTTTTATTGTCAATATTCATTGTTTTATTTTGCACTGTATTGCCAAAGCAAATACCTTTTCAAATTTAGATTATCGTCATAACTTCTGTTCAATCCTGCTGTCCAGTTGAGTTCGCATGAGTATTATTTTTTATGTAGTGGTCGGGATCATGTTTAGCGGCAGGTCTGTGGGTTCTCAGAGTGAGTGTGACGGACAGCTCTCCGTCTGGTCTGAGCAGGTAATTTATCCTATAGAGGCATGTGTGTACTGTGTGTACTGCAGTCAGAGGATCAGATCCCTGTGACCAGTTTAATCTGTTAGTCTTCAGCATTACAGCTATTTATGACAGATGAACTGTTACATGTTTTAACACCAAACACTTAAAATAATGCAGTAAGTCCATTTATATCAGTTATCATTTTCTCATAATATTTTTACAAAAGACATGGATATGAATATTGTTTTATGAATATTGTTTTAAGTCCTGTTTTATTTTATAACTATATGCATTCTAATTTATGGTTTATTGTGATCAGCGATAAACAAGTTAAATGTTTCTGGATTCTTCCATTTGGCATAGTTCAGACTATTGTCATATAAAGATGTGTTGCTAACAAGCAGGAGCAGGTGGCAGATTCAGGGGCCACAGAGGTTATTGAGCCGGACCCCAGGACCAAAAAATATTCCCTAGTGGAATTTGAGGAGAACTGTTCTGAGGAGTAAGATCTGCATGGATATGAAAGATTATTATTATTTATGTTTGTTTTAAACAGGGCTGCAGATTTATTTATTTCAATCACAATGTTTTCTGTATGAGGTCCCTGTGTGTCTGTGTGTGCGTCAGGTGTCTCTCTACCAAAAAAGCATTACAAAACGTGTGTTACAAACCCTGTAAAATGCTGACATCTGGTGGTGTTTTTAGTTCACTGACCAAACTCCTGCAGTTTGTTTCTTATGGTCAAATGAGAGATTAGTGTACAGCTCCCTCTAGTGGTCATTTTTCAGCAGTGTATGATAGATTTTTATGATTCTTTAATTTGGACTTAATTTGGTGGGATAAAGCTGTTGTAAATATACATAATAATATTACAACAATCAAAAAGCAATTTGTGAAGAAAAGTTGAAATATATGTTGAAAATTACAGGAAGTACGAAAGGTGTTCTAAAACTTATTAGTGGCATCACGCAAAGAAGAATTCTGTCACAAAAGTTTATCACAATTTACATAAGAAATACTTTTTTCTGATACTTTAAACATGATTTCAACAAAATAAAGGTGTTTTCTTATATATAATAATAATAATTTCTGAGTACATTAGAGGAATTTTGCTTGGTAACTGCTATGAAATGTGTATGTAAAAGTGTAATATCACAATTTCTAGACAGGAAGTAAAATTTTAATCCTAAAAATGGCCACATTGGGAAAACAAGTGTGATTGTTTTTGCAAAAATCTTAACTATACTTAAGTGTGTTTTCGTAAAATGAATAGTCTAACCTGAGAAGATGAGAGGAGCCATAAAATGTGACAGGTGTTTCTTTAGACACATTCTTGTGATATCCCGTTTCACCTCAGGAGTTGTTAGTGTTGTGATTTCATGGTAAATACCTGCTGGTTGCCACCTTCCAGTTCCACGTGCTTCAGCTCCCAAAAGCAGCGCATCGTCTCCACCTTCTCCAGGTGTCGATAAAACGCCAGACGACCCAGGCGGAGGCTGTTGCTACGGTTACGGATGGCCTTCAAACCCTCCATCTTCTCCACAATGGGAGACATAGGAATAGGTGGTGGTACCGCAGAGGACAGTTTGCCATTCTTCTTCCGGTTGTCATTGCACAGAGTCTTATCCGACCTGCAAACAGGTTTTGTTTTTAACAAAAAACACCAACCAACAATAATGCCTTGAATATATGAACTACAAATTAATGTTAGCTACACTTCTCCCATGGGTACATATGTCTATATGCAGCATTCTACTGTCCTACCATTTATCAATGACATAACACACTGTAACTCCTTGGCTAAAAGGTCTTTATGGACATGTAATTTATTTCCATGGAATGTTCCACAGTATGACATTAAGCATATTAAGTAATTACATTTGTTTTGAAACTGTACTGGATAAAAATACCTTGAATGACATTTTTACTTGTAGACAGGGGGTCCCCTCTCTACAAACTTGTAACTTAGCTTGATGGCATCATTTGATTCCATGGAGATAATGCCATACTGTGGAACGTTCCAGGCAAAGCAATAACATCTCCATGGAGACATGCTATATAATAGATCAGCTTTATTTTGTGCTTTTCTGGACACTCAAAGGCGCTTTACAGAATATTATTCATTCACTCCACACTGGGTGGCAGACTGACAGAACATATGCAACTTTTCTGCCTGCAAATTTAAATAGCCCATCTTTAACTATATGACTTAAATAACCTACATAATGATAATGATTTGTGTAATCAAATGTTAGATTAAGGATGTCGGATAATACATTTTTTTTCATTAATTAATTTCTTCTTTATGATTGCACTCATTGCAAAATTGACTCCTGTGAGCTTTAACCTCTTGAGACCCTGTGGCCCCATACGAGGACATTACATTTTTGCCTCTTAGCACCATGATTTTCAATTATTTTAAACTTTCACCTGTAATCAACTAAAAACCTCTACAGCAGCTCCCGAAAGTAAAAAAGAAAAATGGCATGGTAAAGTTTAGATGCAAAATTTATGAATAAAACCAATGTATTTATGTACAATAATGTCTCTTCATGTATCTTAATGTATCTTCATTTGGCATTAAAATTTGACACATTTTATTGACCACAGCAGACGAGAGCATCAGGAAATGTCATGTCCTCGTTTGAAGACATTGGGACTATGTTATATTATTGATTGTACATGTTGTTAGGTAAACTTGGGAATATTTAGATGAGTTTACAGTTATAAATTGCTGGACGTTTCTGCTGCTATAGGGAAACTGCTGCCTGTCTCCACTTTTTGCACCTCTACTTTTTTTTGTAACGATTGAAAACCAGAAAAAATTAAAACTGTGGACCACATTTTCAGGCCTTTTTGTGTGTTTTTAACCTCACTCACTGAACCCCAACCCGCTCACGGTCGACCTACGTCACATTTGGCAGGTTTAGGGCTTGAAATAAACAGCTAATTGCTGTTTGTTTGTTTTATTTATTTATACATTTTAATGTTTTTACATTTTTTAACCAATGGTGTCATACAGAAGACTTACTTATTAGGTCCTACTTATCCCAAATAGCAAGAAGAAATGAAAAATGCACACCAGACAAAAGCTCGGGTCTCAGGAGGTTAAGCCATGTTATGTTGTTAGTTACATCCTCGAAAACAGACCTGGAGTTATGTTCTGTCTCATTCGCACACGTTTGAGCAAGACTTTATTATTAGTCTGTGTCTACCTCTCCAAAGCTCAAGTTAACAGCTACCTTTAACCTTCTGTTTACTGGACATCGCCAATTTCAGGACTAAAATCATCCAAATGGTTCTACTGAAGGAGTATGTAGGGGAGTTTAAAAACAGAGTAGGGCACTTCATGTATTAGTGTGAGTGTTTTTTATTTGAGAGAAGTTATAATCCTTTAAGGGCCCTTTAAGCTATAGAGAAGTATAGTAGGATTTTGGAGTTGGAGAGTTTTGCCGTGGGCGATGCAATGGCTCCAAATGAGAAGTTATGATGAACAGGAGCTGCTTCGAACTGGGGTCAGGTAAAGGATAATGTTTACCCAGGGCCCATTGCAGGGACGGGAGCTTCACAAAATGTATAATGTGCATTTTTCATTAGAGAATATGTAGTGCGGGCCCAACAAGGTGATTTGTATCCAGGGCCTAGAATTTGGTGCTACACCCCTGCTGGCGACAGCTGCTTTCTGCTGTGCTCTACCTGCGAGCCTCTGGGGTTCATGGAAGATCCGTGCAGATATTTATACTTCTGGAGTGTAAAATGTCCTGACTTTTCATGTATAATTAAAGGGGTCAGGGAGTGTGTCTGTAGTTTCAACACGCAGCCAGAGCCTCTGATGTGTCACAGTTAGAATCGCTCTTCAGCACCACAGCTTTCTACAGCTTAGGTTTCATCTTCAGAGTACAGCGGAAACAGTGGCCTTAGATGCACCTGTCACTGCTCCTTACATTTGTGGTTTTACATATCGCCGGACATAGCATAACTGCCCGACTAATTTTTTGGTCAATTTTTTTTTTTTTTTTAAAGGGCCAATATTAAGTTTTCTGATCTATGTTATAATGTTGTTTCCTCAACAAAAACAAACCTGGAGTTGTGTTTTGTTTCATTCACACATGTTTAGCACATGTTTAAACTCTGGATATTTAGATTGAGTTCTTCTCTCAAACAGAAAACATTGTGCTCCATTGTGTGTTTTAAGCAGCTTTACTAGAATAATTTGGATGATTTCAGCCCTGGAATTGCCAATCTCAACTACACAAAAATTAAAATGAAGCGAATACTACAGCGACATGACATCACAAGGTAGAACAGAGCATTTTGAACTTTGGAGATGTAGACAAACTAATAAAAAAAGGATTACTCAAACGTGTGAGTGAAACAAAACGCAATTCCATGTTTTGAGGAGATAACAACATTATAATATGACGTAAAGCTCACAAGAGTCAGTTTTGTGTAATATAGGACCTTTAAATTCTACTCTTCAGACCCTGCTGCATCTGTAGGTGTTATTTGTTCTGTCCTCGGTCAATCAGAAAGTTCTTTACAACCATAAAACACACAAAACGGCAAGTCATTTTGTTGACAATTATGCTACGAGGTTAACAATAAACAAAATGAATGGTGAAAAGTGAAAACAGGTATCCAAAGTTACAAATACCTAAATTTAAAGTCCCATTTTCAAACCAGACCAAGATTTAGACAGTGACAGATGGAAACTAATGGCTAAATTAAACAAGTGAATGTTTTCTAGAAGTCCTGCATCTATGCCCTCCCATGTAGAGCCTGACCTCTCTGACCCGGGGTCACACACACACATTTGAACTTTTATTTCGAGTTAAGGGCTGAGTTCAAAGGTCACACTATCACCCGAAATGGCAAACACACCTGTACGAAAAACTGTTATGAGGATGAGAGATGTTACTATGCTTGTTGCCGGGTAAGCAGCTGAGCCATAAGATATCCATTGTTGCCAATTTGACAGACAGCAGTTGTTGCAATAAACCACAAGTTACATAAGGGTATTGTGTATGGTATGTAGTTATGTTTTACTGTTGGCAAACCTATGTGTCACTGCAATGTTGTAGACTATACATTTACTTTGCTCTAATCCCCCCTCTATAAAACAGAAGGGGGGTCCTATCTGTCTTCTGTACCATAATCCACCCGTGTAACTGATAGGAAGAACTGCGTATGTGTCATAGCTGTTTGAGCAGAGATGAATCATGAAGGCCCTGGAGACACTGATGGTCTGAGAGTAAAAGGAGGAAGGCTTGGCATCGCTCAAATCCCACAAAAATGCCAAATGTGCCCACAGCAGCGTCGCGATGAGAGGACGCGTCAGAGGCAGGGAGGGTCTCAGCAAAACAAGATTCCAAAACAGACCAGGTTGTCTTGGGGTTTATTTATTTTGACTTCTGTTTGTTTTACTGTTTGTTTGTTTATTGGGAGGGAGGCGTTTGAGGACATTAGCTCAGAATGTATGTCATTTAAGTGGAAATGTATTGTAAAATGTTTTAAATGTTGTCTGGACAAGGGGACAGATAAGGTAAAATAAGATGTGATAAGATTAGGGGACTAGGACTTACTTATTTTTCATTATAACTGTAATACAGCACATTATGTACAATCATATTTCATGTTGCGCAAATAAATTAACTGAACTTTAAAAAAAAAAAGAACTAAAAAGATTGCTATTCTCTCTGCTCTTTTCATACATATTTTATGTTTAACTTTTTGACAATATGACAATAAAATAAAATAAATAAATAAAGTAGCTGATGATAAGCTAGTAGCTGGTGACAAGTCAGTATCTTTATGTTCCAATTTTATGTCACATGAAAGATTTGAACTTGGCCAGCACATTGATGTTCAGTATGTAATTTATGGTACTTGTGTGCTTTGTTGCTGATATAAAACAAGTGTCCTCAGTATCCACCCCACTGTCCTCACCTCAGCGTAACACAAAGATACAGGGGTGGGACCATCAAAGCTTTCTTCTCTCAATAGCTTATAGCATGAGCTTACTCATCTTATCAGAGCATTTAACACATGTGGAAATAGAAGAAAGGAGCCATGAGACCGGAGCCATTTCTTTAATTGGAACAGTGGGGCAATAAGAGCTTAGCGCACTATTCTATCGAACATTGCCCACTTATGTTTGGGCGGTTACCAATGCCTAAGCACACGTTTTAGTGCTTTATAGTTGTCTGGATATTCAGACTGACCAGCACGGAGACAACAGAGAGATAACATACCAAGTTAATGGGAGGTAGGATATCTGAGACAAATGGGACCAGTTCATACGTACATAGGCTATATATATTTCTAACATGGATTTTTCAGATGTATTGGAAAATTGGAGTATGATATTAGCATTATAATTGATTGATAATGCAATCTTGATGAGATATATTTGTATTACTATATTTTAATATTTTACTTTTACTTGTACATATTCATTTATATGATTATGCTTTATGCCTGTCTCTTTTTCTTTCTTTTTTTACTACTTATTTTGAATATATTATTACCATTTATATTTTTGCTTTTTGCTATTATATTATATTGTGATGTGTGAGCTACTGCGTCCAAATAATTTCCCTTGTGTATCACTAAAGTTTGTCTAAAGTTAAGCAAGTCTAAGATCAAACAATTATTATAAAGTATGTTTGTTTAGCTCTATAGTTGCTATTTGGGCATGTAAAATGGCCCAAAACACCCCCAACTAGCAACTACTTTTCCAGTTCATTATATTCTATGGACTGCCACTGGGTTCGTTGCAAATTAGCTGTTAAGGCTGTTAACCACCACAGTGGACGCTAAAGCAACTGCTGTGTCTGTCAAGTTGAATGATGGTTATAGTGGGGCAATAAAACCAGAAATAAGGCTGGAATAAGTCCGCCCGAGTCACGGCATTTCACATTTTAACTGGGGTCAAATGAACCAAGGCTTCCGACCAAGGCCCTGTTCTTAATGTTGTTGACCTTGACCACATGTCCATGGATGTTCCCTGTATATCTCTCCCTCCCTCTGTATTTTTATCTGATGTGGATGCAGTTATCTGCTTTGGTGTAGAGTAACAGCCAGCCAGTGAGTCCCCTTCATCACTTCATTTGGACCATGCTCTAGTGAAAATCTAGGAATCATCTGGGTTGTTCTGTACCAGCATGGGTTTTAGCTTCCTGTCTATTGGCACCATTTTAGACTTAGTTGGGAATTGGCAAACACTGTACAACGAGAAAGATTTATTTCAGCATTGAGAAGCAACTGTGGTATCGGGGAATGACAGGCTTGGATAAACATTAAAGATCCACCAGGGAAATTATTTGGACACAGTAGCTCACACATCACAATATATTAGGACAAAGAACAGAAATAGAAATGGTAATAATAAATTCTAAATAAGTAGCAGAACAACAAGAGATGCCAAATAATACATAGTTATATAAATGTTTATGTACAAGAAAAATTTCAATACGGAAATATAATAATACAAACACATCTTTCAGCTATATACAAGAGATCGTAACAAGAAACAGAGCGAAGATGACACAGTGACTGGCATGACAGAAGGTTATCTATTACATAAGGGTGAGTTGTACAATTCGATGGAGTATGGTATTTTGAGTGCTTTTCACTATTCAAATGATATAGTATTTTGTTTTGGATTATTAATTGCTATGGCAATGGTTCTAGTTTTTCATCACTCCGTGGATAGCCGCACAAACGCACACATGGGGAGATAACATGAAGTGGCTGCAGGAGACACTCAGTCTGTGGAAGCCTTGTCTATCTCATGTAGTGACTCATCCCTAAAGTTTAAAGTGCATATGTACAGATTTTTTTGTTATTTTAATTACTAATTAATTTACTGGAGCCACTTAAATATTTGTCATAGTTTTACACCTGTTAAGTGGGAATTTGTTTAAAAATGTTGAGAGGAAAAGATAAAGGATAAAGCAAAAATAAAGGAAATAGAAATAAGTTCCAAAAATACCTCTATCTATGTCTATGTCACCAACATGCAGGGACAGTTTATGCGCAACATTTCTGTCTCAGTTTAAACCTCAAGGTGTTATAATTTATTTGTAGTAGTCTGATCATCACTATTATAGTTTGCCCTAGTAAATATTATGGTTGCTAGGTAAGAGCTATGGAAATGTCTCTAGGAAAAATGCCATGGAAATTTTGCAAATCAAATCAAGTCAAATGTGGAGAGAAGGGAGGGTTATGAGAGGATTTTTTGGTCTATTTTTGTATAACTTCAAAATTGAAAAGAAAAAAAATTATGTGCACTGCTTATATATACACACACACACACACACACACACACACACACACTGCAGTACGGAAATGGCAACAGGTCAGATTAGGGACCACAGTCTAAACCCTGTGAGCACCGAGGGGCAGGGAGACACTTCATATATGGACTCCATTTACCCTGGGGTACTTCTTTGTCCCCCCAGAGGCTGGCACTGTCCTGCTTTAGTTGCAGCCATCAAAGCTGGGGTAAACCTCCGGAATGTGGGGAGGTGCTTCTGGGAGCGTCCATATGAAGAAGAGACTAATACAGAACATTGCCATCTCTCTAAAAATACCTCACTTCAATTCCATCCATAATTCACATAGGGATGTCAACAGTATTCGGTTAAATGAATGAAACTGTGATGATTCAGGTCATAATATAATCGTAAGAACTAAAAAAAATATGTATAATTGGACTATTTTAGAAGCAACATTTTCAAAACTCTATATACTCCAAACAAGTACCCATTAACTTTACTAGAAGATTTGATTTTAAAATATACGAGAGGAATTGTAATGTTAAAAGCAACGTGTATGAAAGAAAAAAAGGATTATACTGTTGTTTTGTGTAAATACTCATTAGTTCAATAGAATAATTCAATAGTTCAATAATTTCTTCACACAAAAATTTGAAATTGTGATTATATAAATAATCACAATTTCAAATTTCAATAAAGGCATTAGTTAGTAAGGACGCACTAATCCAAATTCGATACTATAGCTTTAAGTATCTGCCAATACTAGATATCAACCAATAGCAGTGACTGACCAGAGACTGAAAACAGCATTTATTTTCCTAAAACAAGGTTAACATAAGACAAAACAGATCCAAATGTGTTCTGTAGCAGTTATTTATCCCTCAAGTAACTGCTAAACAGAGACTTTAGAGAAACTTTAGATAGACAAATGCAAATTCCAATATTATGAGATTTCTTGGCCGATTACAACCAGAACATAATCTTAATACATCATGCCCAACCAAGATACTGTCTGAACCGATATTTGGAAACTGATATATAATTAAACTTTTCACTATCTGCACCAATATCCAGTGGCAGTATTAAATCATGTGTCCCTGAAAAGCAAGTCTAGGTGACAAAATCAACCCAATCTGAAATATTCACAAAAAGGGTCACCCAAAATACTGAGCATATTTACTGAGCATACTCATTAGAAAAGACTCTCAATTGACCACAGCCACTTATCAAATTAACCACCATCACATGGAAACAGGTCAACTGGCTCACACAATCATATCATATATTCAACACGTTTATTTTTCCCTCTGATCCTCAACTTTGACCTGTTTATGGCGATAACAAATACAGCATAATCCAGGTCACCATCAAATTATCATCAGCAGTGTTCTCTCAGCAGTGTAAAGCAAGTAATAATATTTTTGTTTGGATAGGGTTAAACTGGGGTTACTATGTGTTTGGCCCAGAATATACCAGAATTAGGGAAAAGAATCACACTACAAGATATCGTAAGGTAAAACTGCCATATATTCATATTTGGTTCGAACAAAAAAGGGGTAAGCACTGGTAGGGTTACTGGTAGGATTTCTGAGAAGCTGTAGTTCCAAAAGGATGGGCTTTACAAAGATGACAAAAATAGAAAATAAAAAGTGAGATTAAAATGTTGAACTGAATTGCACAATTTAATTATTATAAATTTGTTCAAAACCATGTCTTGTGTTGTGAACCCGACCTCCTGTGTCTTGGTAATTGAGTCTTTTTCCATCCCTAACCAGAATATACCTGTATTACATAAGAACGTATATATATATAAATCTTCTAATCTCCTATAGCTATGGTTTAACATGACTTGTAAACACAGCACCACTTGGACAGACATAACACATACACACATGTGGCACAGTTGGAGTCCGCAGCCTCTCCAATCCTTCACACTGACAACGACTCAACAACCTCATCAAACGTAACTGTAGAACATGCACTTAAAGGCATTTTCCATTTTCCAAAGTGACTTCGAATGTATTATTTTTTAAAGGTGCACTATGTAATTTTTTTGGTTGGGGGTCTGTTATCTGCTTGTTTCTTCGCATATGGAACTGCTCTGCCTGGAATATTTCACAGTATGACATTAAACACCTCTGCCTCACATTTATTCATTTACAGGTGGTTTTATAGCTCAAGAATACCTAGAAAAACATTCTGACTGTGAGTGCGGTCGCCTCTCCACAAGTCCCTGTAACTTTGTCTGGTTTGGTCTCCATGAGGGTAGAAAGGTTTAATGTCATACTGTGAAACATTCCAGTCAAAGCAGTAACATCTCCACAGAGAAAAGCGTTTGACGGACCCTCCACCAAAAAAGTTACACCATGCACCTTTAAATTAGAATTGATTTTTCCTGCATCTATAATGAGCAGGGTCAGTCTTGTACAGTGGCTTCTACAATGACAGACTGAATCAAGCAAAAATAAACAAAATAAAACAAGTGATAAAAATAATTTGTCATTGATTTATTGGTGATTCAAAGCCTATTTAAAGACTACATAAGAAGCAATAAATCAGAAGGGCCAGTCGTGTAACTTGACAAGTGCCACCTTGCACTGGTGTTACAGATACGGAGGGGAAAAGAGGTGTTAGAATTCAAAACATGGTCATTATGCAAATTTTGCAAAGCTTAAAAACAAATAATTAGTTGAACTAATGAGAGAGTGACATAGACTGTTATAGTAGTCACTCTTCTATCTTAAATCTTTTCTTAAACTATAGAAATTATGTCTTTATAACAATTAAACTGAATTAAATCTTAATAGCAAAAGCATGCATTGTCAGCTACATTAGGACTGGGTATATTTGATCATGCAATTAAGTCTATAGAATAATTAGAATAAGGACTGTTGCCATGGTGATTAGCAATTTAAAAACAAACCGTCCTCTCTTGTGGATGGTGAAAAGTCTTCAAAATGTCAAATACAACAAGAAGCTGAAAGTTATAAATACAGTTATAATGATCATGCAGATAAGATCACTGATAGTACCATGCCTGGTTGCAAAAGGCTGTAGTGAACTTTACTTTATAATAATTGCAAAAGGGCTCACCCTTGGTAACTGGTCACATTTGCAATGACCAAAAGCGTCTTCTCCTTCCCTCCCATGTTTCTCATGGGTGTGATGGAGCCTTTTTCGCTCTTCGTCGGTCTGAAGGTGTTTAGATCCTATCCCTGTATGCTTGGTCCTCCTGTTTCAAGATCAGTGAGTGTAACAGACAGTGAGACAGTCAACTCAATACAAGCTCTGGCTGCTTGTGTCTCTCACAGCAGACATCCAGAGATAAGCAGGGGAGAGGGGTGGGCAGGGGGCAGAGGGGCAGAGGGGCAGAGGGGTGGGCTGTGTGTGGGGGTTATCTGCTCTGGGACCCTGGGACCACGAGCAGGGACAGAGTAGAGGAAGTGTTCCAGGGAATGTGGCTTGTTATAGAGGAACGGGAGGAATGCCCCAGCGCCGTGTGTGTGTGTGTGTGTGTGTGTGTGTGTGTGTGTGTGTGTGTGTGTATGCGTGTGTGTGTGCATGTGTGTGTGCATGTATGTGTGTATGTGTGTGTGTGTGTGTATGCGTGTGTGTGTGCATGTGTGTGTGCATGTATGTGTGTATGTGTGTGTGTGTGTGTGCATGTGTGCGTGCATGCGTGTGTGTGTGCATGTGTGTGTGCATGTATGTGTGTGTGTGTGTGTGTGTGTGTGTGTGTGCATATGTGTGCGTCTGTATGTGCGAGAAAAGGGATGAGAGAGCGAGACAGGAAGCAGATACAGGAGGACTTCATTAAACACTATGTGGTCAACTTATATTTATGGTTGTTGTAGCATTTAAATTCAGTTCAAGGGCACAGAACATGTGAAACCCACTATCATGGAAATGTCTCATGGTTTATGGTTTGTGCCATTCACTCTTAAGTTGAATCATAAAATAATAGAATTTCTCTGATAGCTCAATTTTGTGTAGGACTGAATGATATGCCTAAAAGTTTTTCCTTCATATTGAGCAATCTGTATTTTTTATTTTATATTAAAGAGAAAAAAAAATCACCAATTAGCTATTTAAAACAAAAAATAGTCCAGAGCTGTTGAGGACCGGCTGTGGACCAATATAAGAGATAAAGAGACTGGGGATATGTGTTATATTATTGTATTATATTTTGTTGTTTGATTTTTTATTTAAGTCACTATACTTCCATCTACTTACAGTATTGATAGAGTAATTCATTATAACTATATATATATATTTTATTATAGTAGTTACATTTAATATTACAAATCTATTGCCAAGAGAACTGACATAATATATTGCCAAACTGATATTCTGACAGTCCTACTATACAGTACTGTACATTACAAAGCATAATAATTAAAAGTATTCCCTTTATTATAAGGGTTAGTGTTAGTCGTGTTTAATACAGATGGGGGCAGCAAAAAAAAATCTATTTATTGTTTACAAAGAGGGGCGGCATGGTGGCTGAGTGGCAACACTCAGGCCTCACAGCAAGAAAGTTGCGGGTTCAATCCCCGGGTCGCCCGGGCCTTTCTGTGTGGAGTTTGCATGTTCCTCCCCGTGTCTGGATGGGTTTCCTCCGGGTACTCCGGTTTCCCCCATCAACCCAAAACATGCAGCACCCCTATGAACTAACATCAAGGACCATGTTGTCCACCTCCTGTGGGCTCACCACCTGCAGAGGGGTTCATAGGGGGAGTCAGGTGCTATGAGTATTGAGCAGCAAGCTGCGAGCGGGGAGAAGATGGATGGATGTTTACAAAGAGTAAACAGGGCTGGTCACTAGTAGAAACCATCAGGTTGAACATTTCTGAATTTACCTTTTACATATTTCATGGCAAAGTACAATGTAATCACTAGAGAAAACTGGCTCACGCTGGAGTGTGGTACTGTGTATCTCTATGGTAGAATGTTTAGGAGTTACGATGGTGACACAATGCACACATATTAGCAAACACTATCAAGAAAGTTTTAAGATACTATGAAAACTCAAGAATCCTGTGATCAACACGAGCATTCATGGTCCAGTTTAGGAGTTTGACTTTACACAAAACAGATGAGAGTGACAAAAAGGAAAAAGTGTTGGCTAATGTTGGCCATCTTGGGACTTAAGTGCACAAATAATCTTAGCTGTTGTAGTTCCAACCAAGTAATTTCTTTATGTATAGATTGTGTTAAAATAAAGGTCAGATTAAGTCTTCCAGCTGCAAAGTATCAATACACCTATAGAACTATCTGGAACGACCAAACATGGGCATTGTGTGGCCACGTTTCTCCTCTCGGCCTCACGCTGTCGGAGGATTATCTCATTATCATGCATTGTGTTTGCCCTGCCTCCTCTGCTGTTCTCCTGACCTCCACATATCTAAGCGCTCTCTCACTCATCTGAGCAGCGCCCCTCTGTCCCTGCACCTTCACTCTCTCTTAGCGCTAATTGACCAAACTGTTGCATGTTGCCGTAGGGTTTAACAGTACTTTACATAGGTCCCTGAGAGTCGCCTCGTGCCAAATGTTTGTATTCCACTCCTGCTATATATAACTCATCTTAAATTAGATTATATTGGGACATTGTTTGTCAAAGCTATGATTGTGCCACTATACCGTATCCATATAAAGAAACTATTCTGGTGGAGTGTATGCTTCCGGCTTGTCTCTGTTGAGATGCTGTTGCTTTGACTGGAATGTTCCACATTATGGCATTAAACTTATCTGTCTAACATTTGTTACATATATACCTTGAAAAACACTTGTAACTTGTATAATACAACATTGGCATTATTGACAAAGCAATAGTATCACCAAACAAACAAGCAGGTGGTACATCTTTCCTCAGAAAAAATACTCAGAGCACCTTTAAGTCAAAAAGAAGTAAAAGAAATGTTGCTCAAAACAATTGGGGAAATCAATTGGAAAATGGGTTGTTTTTGGAGCTCAACAGTGGTCGTCCATCTCCTGTTGCCAGAGGTAGATATCCCATATACATAGAAAAATAAATACTAAAAGTTTACAAGCTTGCTCAGGGCTAATCAGCTACATGGTAATAATGACCACAAGACCTATAATTTTATTTAAAATCTATTATTAAAACATTTTGCAAAATGCCTTTTTAACTTAAAATAAGGATGTCAGATGTTAAATTGCACGTAGCTGCTTAGCCTCTGCGATGCCTTTGAATTCTTAACATTTGAATTTGTCGAAATGGTAAATTTACATCTGGATCCAGAGATGACTTCGAAGTAGACGGGACTATTGAGCTGGGATTAATTATGCTCCTGATTGGGTCTTAGACAAAAATATTCACCATTGTAAATAGATAATTTCCTCATATTCTACAATAAGTCATTGTGGTTGTTTAATTTGTGGAGGTTTTATTTATGAAAATTTTGTAAGTCCATAAGTATGCTCACCAACAATAATACATTAGGCAACAGCGTCATAACTGTGATAAGATAAGCTGTTCCACTTAGGACACTGGGCTTCCAAAGAAGTGTGGCTCTGTCCAACACAGAAACACAGGGAGCATTCACAAGATAAGGTATTTAAACAACACAAGCTTTTAAAAGTGAGAGAAATGATCTAATACAGTACAATTATTATAAAAAAGGACATTAATTTACATGGGTCCTTTGTGTGCCTTTGTGTTTGCTAAATGTTTGTATTCAATTCCTGTTATACATGCATTATTCAGTTGATAAGGCATCTGACAAATTGATCAAATTTTAAAAGTCTGTGGTAAATTATTCAATATTGTATTAGCTGCATTTTGGTTTGGTCAAATTTACCTTTTTTATGAATGAATGCCCTAAAAAGTCAGACAATGAAAATTACATACAGAAGCTACTTTGAAATAATTGACAAATAATAGCTGATCTTTAAATATGTTGTTTAAGTGGGGGAAGGATAGCTTCTTAAGACTTATATTTAGTGTAAATTGGACAGCAGAAGCCAAAACTACAGAGTCTCAGCTTCACAAAGAGTCCAGCCATTTGTTTGTGCCCCAAAAAGTTCAGAAACAGGTTCAGTTTGAAGTGGGGGTCAATTAAGTCTGGTGTCTGCCCACATGGTGAGGGATATAAAAAAACTATTAAATGTAAGATTCAACTACACTACGTAAGCAGAAAATTTCCTATTTTCTAAAATTGTGCATGCCATATCATCTGAGCTACCAAATAATCAACTGGAAATACCTCTGTGTTACACGCAATAAACAAATTAATACCACAGTTTGGTAAATAGAACCAAATACTAAAAATAAGTGTAACGTGTTTATGCAATACATGGTTATGTCATGCAGACCACTTTTTAACAGTGTTTGGTTTACAATATAACTGACCTCAGAAACAGCCGGGAGGTTTAAGAGCTTTGTTTATCGTAAAGTATTTTCATTCCAAAATGCCCCATAAACTCCTGGTACAGCTTTATTAGAGATATCATGTACCACTGGACGTGTAAATCGCTGAGATGTTGAGTTGACATTTTCTTATTATGATGATTGCCAGTAAATGTCTTATTCCTATTCTTAATTTAGGGTTTACTGAGACGGTGTAATCCTTCATTAGTCCAGGAATAATTCAATGCTGATAAAGTTTCATCTGTTATCAGTGGTGATCCTACACTGATTTACTCCCCGGGCGAGAACCCTCCTGGCGACCTTCCCACATTAGGACCACTCTGAGGATCGGGGGGAGGGCGGGTGGTGGCTGATAGATTTTTTTTTTCTAGCCCTCATGTCGCCCCCCCCCCTTGAAATGCCACCGCGGCTGCCCTTTCCGCCCGTGCCTAAGACCACCCCTGTCTGTGTGAAACCTTCTCAACATTTATACTTTGCAGTTACCACACGCTGGGGGTATTCTAGCTACATGTATTTCTATGGTGGAATGTTCAGCAGTTACCATGAAGACACAACGTACACATTAGCAAATGCTGTCAAAAAGTTTTAAGATCAGACTCTCAAAATGGATTTAAACAACAATTTTCAGGAGTCTGTGATCAATACGCGTATTTTTGTTCAGGAATTTGACGTTCAACAATACATAAAGGTGAAATGACTAATTGAAAAGCTGTTGGCTAATGCTAGAAAAATACTGTGTAACATTTTTATTCCTTTTGAATAAAACAAAATGAAATAGATCAACTAGAATGATTGATCAAGATTAGGAAGGAAAGCAGAGATATCACATAGCCCAACTAATATAGATATAGACACATACTAAAACTATTATTAACTATAACTATTATTAGTATTGATACTAAAACCAATTAAATAAATCAGTGTAGCCTATATCGGAGCTGTCACATGGCATTATTTAAGATACAACTATTACTTTGTGTGAAACATTAGTATATTATTATTATCTGTATATAGCAACTTTTTTTTACTTGTCTTTGAAGTATTGAAATTTGTAAAGAGTATCAAACCTTTTCCTTAAAGGTGAACTGTGTAACTTTTCTATTGGAGGAGCCATCAAATGTTCGCCTCCATGGAGATGTTACTACTTTGTCTGGAACGTTTCACAGTATTACAACTTACAACTTGCACTGTTCTTGTACTTTCTTTATTTTATATATAGTATTTATATTTCAATTCTCTTTGTAAATTTTGTACATATACTTATTCACTTTATATTATTATTTTTATTATTATTTCTATTTTTATTATTATTGTTTATCTTGATTGCATCACACTTTTTTCCTTTTTTGCACTAAACTGTCCTGGAGCTACTGTTACTGTTGAATTTCTCCACTGCGAGATCAATAAAGTCCTATCTTATCTGATCTGATCTTATTAAACATTTCTATCATCATGGAGATCAAACCAGACCAAGTTACAGGTCAGATCTGTGAAGAGGCGACCCCGCTCACCATCAGAATGCCTGTTATAGTAGGTATTTTTGAGCTATAATACCCCCTTGTAATTTCATAAATGTAAGGTAGAGCTGTTTAATGCCATACTGTGGAACATTCCAAGCAGAGCAATGATATCTCCATAGAAACAAGCAGGTGACGGGCCCCAGACCAAACCAAAAAGTTACACAGTGTACCTTTAAGATCCAACGTAAGCTTGAAGTGTCGGCGTCATGAACCCACTACGGGCTCTCTTGACACACAATTCCAGGCCTGTGTATAATCTTACCTGGAATCTCGAACAGGAGGCTGGATTCCTTGATGATCCCTGAGAAGGTCACAGCTGCCAGGGAATACAATGGGGCCAGCAGGCTTCCCACCACCACAGACACACGGGAGCTGGACAAAGACAGGAACGAGATGACATGTCTGTTATTGTCTGCATGTGTCACTATCTGATGTACATTCTCCTGGTATTAAAGCTATGGCCAAGTGATGATGAAATGTGCTCATAAAAAGTGTCACTGAACCATGAATAGGTAATTATGTAAAAATACAGTAGACATTTCGTCATATTGGTGGTGCCTCTATGTTCTTAGTCTTCAAATTAATTTATTGATTATTCTCACACATGTTGACTTAATTTGGTGGGATAATACCGCTTGTAAATATAAATTATAGTTTTATACCAATTAAGAAACTATTTGCAAAGAAAAGTAGAAAAATGTGTTGAAAATTACAGTAAGTGCAGAGTTCGCTTTGAGTTAGAATTCTGTCTAAAAGTTTGGCATAATTTACAAATAAGAAACGCATTTTTTCACAATATTTTAAACATTCTCTCAGGAAAATAAAGACGCTTTCTTACATTTTAACTGGTCAAACAATAATCTCTGTTAGAGTTTTGGCCCAGTGTAGTACTTTTTTTTTCTTAATGGAAATCCCTAGCCTGTCATAATTTCCCATCAGAAAGTACAACATTAAACCTGCATAACTGCCAAACTGGGATTTTTTTTTTTTTTTTTTTTAATCTTAAATATAACAATATTAACTGTGCTTTAGTGAAATGAGTAGTCCACCCTTAAAGTCTTCCAGAGGTACAACATTGTCAAGTTTGAAAAGCAAAATATTAATGTCAGTCTGTGGATGAAAACAACACAGTATGAGATAAAATGTAATATCTATGTCTAGTATTGTTTCAGTATATAATATTTAGAGATAGAGCGATATCTGGACTTTTTAGCATATTAGGTTTCGGCCTTAAATCTCCAGCACAGGCCAATATTTTGTTTTGGTGATCTCCAGCCTAAAAATACTCATAAAGGTTCATTTAAACTTTATGATGAAAAAAAGGCTGTGGGTCAGTTTTGAGGATTTTTACAGTAGTTTATTTAGGGGGAAAAATGCCCAAAAATCAGCCCAAAAATATCGGCACAGCTTATCAGCCTTTGGTTGCTCTGGATTCTAAACAATCGGTATTTATTGTTTTGACATTTCAGTTCAGATATTTTAGCGTAAATCGAAATTACTTAGTTTACTAATTAAACTACACATAAAAAAGAACCACGACCAAAACAGTGTTAAGTTAGAACAAAATTAAAACTATTAATACTCTTACATTTCAGTGTATAAAAACAATAAATAAAAAAAGTACAAATATGGCCATACATGTAGTTTTTTGTTTTTTTTATAATGATATTGCGTAGGATAACTGCATTTATAATTTTGCAATTTAGAAGCAACATAAGACAAATTTGCCAAATAAGTCCTCACACGCCACTTGGGTCAGAGGTGATCCCTGAGGTGGTAACATACAGTACATTGTACATAGCGTCCTGTCTGAGTTGGTTTAATTTGGGCCACTGAATTGCTCCAGATTCTGTATCAAATGCGTAACACAAGATTTAATTGCATCCTGTGGTTGGCGGTCTTCACAAGTAATTGAGAGAGGTATGTATAGGCCCCTTTAACGTGCCACTGTGTTGAGCAATTAGAGCGCAGTCGATATTGATATAGTCACCATACGCATTTTGTACATTCAGAAACAGATACAAGCAGACGCTCTTGACTATTAAAGGTATGGAGGAACTTTGTATTTAAAAATCACAGTGTAACATTACCTTTGGGGATGCTAAAGTAGTATCTATGTTGTATGTATTCAGCAAATAACACATTGCCAGAATTAACTGTAATCATAGACGATATAAAGATGTGGACTAAAGGAGCATGATGCCGCCCATAGCCCCAGTTAAATGAAGCTCACGAACACTTATAGGCGTGAATCTGGAGGCGAGTTCCATATTAGGAATAGGAATTTATTTACGGACAAAACTGCAAAATAAAGTCAATTGGAGCCAGAGTTGGAAGTGCCCCCATGAACACTTCCTATTTGAAACGTGGCTGCCATTTATATAGACAATGAGTGTAATTATTACCAATTTAATTATTTTCCATGTATCTCAGCAAAATGTCTGTCTTGCCCCAGTACAAATATATTGTATAAGCAGCTCCTGGGGTCAAAATACTATTCCTACTACTACTACTACTATTATCAGATAATCACAGTTATGCATGGAGTGGTCTGAAAGTCTCTGAAATTAAGTTATGTTCTTATCAATTCATGGCGGTGAATAATTAGGATGCTCAAAATGCATAAAGTAAGTGAGGAATAAGTTTGGGCCACTGCAAACTGCTTCAAATGAACTAATTCTGTTTTTTTTTTTAATTATTATTATTACAAATTATGTTTTCTTACAGAGTTTTTTTAATAATAATTTTAAAAACATCCAGTTTATATAGTGTTTTTTTGGACACTCAAAGACACTTACCAAACAAATAGGAAGTGAATAAACAAATAGGAAGTGAAGTGAAGTTTTTAACAGAATTACAGATTTTTATGTTTTTTTAAACCGTAAAAATCAGGTGCAGAGCTTTTAAGTTATATCTGTTGTGATCAGATGGGCTGCCCGTACAGTGATGTTTGTGCTTCCTTGTTGTTCCCTGATGATGGACAAATGTTGTGGAATAAATACTTGACCCCAACACTTCTGTTTACTTTATCAAAACTTTTTCCAGCTCCGCCCTTTGCCAGTCCCATATCCACCGTGCGGCTTCATTTGTCACGCTTGCCGAAGCTCTAAGCAGGCTTTAGGGGGATCCGGACCAGTGTTTGTTTAGTAATTTGTGCCAGATCATTTAAGCTGTAGTCCCAGGGTGTTTGACCATGTGTCTATTGCATTTTCAGTGTCCTCCATTGGCACACTAAAGGACAAAGGTAAGATAAATTAAACACTGTGAAATCCTACTCACGGCTGGGTGCCTCATCTTTGGCCTTCCTCACACTTCTGGTGCTGTGCCCGTGCTGCTTTATCTCCCACTCGTAAATATATCGGAGTAGCAGATACTGAGCCAGCCCTGACAAGACAAATGTTAAACATGAAGGTGTGGGATGAGTGTCGCTGTCTCATTCTAGGTCACTTCACCACAAGGTTTCAAGAGCTGGTCCATCACTGAGAGTTCATGTTAATGGGGCAGCAACAAGTGGTTTAAAATTAATAGTGGTTGAATTAACAAAATGTATTTTTAGTACAAGTGTAAAATTGGGGGCAAATGAGCGTCACTGTGTGGCTACAGGCTAAGAAATATTTGCGACATTTTTTATCAAACCCGAATTGAACCTGAAAACTTTTGCTTATTGTTAAAAAAAAAGTTCTCAGCTATCATGTCATGTCTCTAATTTGTCTCTAAATTGTGAATTATACTTTTATACATTTTAAAACGTGGTAAACAATACAACTAACTCCAAACCATATCGTGCATGTTAATGTGTTAAAAATGTGTTATGTGTTAAAAAATAGTAATGCCGTGGTGGTAATACTGTGGAGCACTCCAGACAAAACTATAACAATCCCATCTACTTTATTTCTAGCTGCACATCATGCTACGTACTGCAGATTTTTTGCATTTGTACAAAAATGCTTCTGAATCCTACGCGTATCACAAATTTAAAAAATAAAGCAGAGCAGTTGGGATACGGGGGTTGATTGGTAAAATAAGCTATCAAAAATTGCTCAAACAAATACGCATGTACAAATACACTACAACTTTGGGTGTATAAATGGGGAGGCGTAACAACTAGAACATGGCTCTGAAAAGTCAGTTTTGTATACTAGGTCTATTTTAATATAAGAAAACCACATAAGGGGAGCAACAGAAACTATGTGCACATGTACTTTTCACGTGAGCCACAGTGAATAGTGCTTTTATGTTTTCTTATATCCGTCTGGCTGCAGGGTGTGTGGTGGGGTTAGGCTTTCTGTTGATGGACCTTGTTGACAGGGCTCAAAGATGCTGCTGCTAATGGAAATGCCAGGGCCAACTATGAGAGCATTACACCTCAGAGACTCAGGCCCGCATTAAATTTCCAAACTCAAAGGGATTTTACAGAAGGGATAAGCTGGTGAGGACGGCACTAAAAGCACAACTTGGAAGATATGCCAAATGCAATCTCGTCTTCGCAACAATGCCAAAAAAAAGTGTCAACCGGATTCCAAAGAAAACATAAAAAGTTCTGGAGTCTTTCTATAAGAAGACAATCTTATGATATACAGTAAATCATATTGTACTGCCAGATATTTTATTACTACAGAATGTGTGTAAGCCTATTATATTAACAGGTTTCACCTTCCTGTTATGTGCAACATTTTGAAGACTTTTCCCCAGTCAAATGCTGGTACTTTACAGCTGATGGGATCAACATTCCTTGCGGGTGTGATGCTAACTGAAACCACTACTATGTAAGAAGGTCTGTTACTCACATTAGTCTTAATCTGAACTTACAGTGAGGAAAATAAGTATTTGAACACCCTGTGATTCTAAGTTCTCCCACTTAGAAATCATGGAGGGGTCTAAAAAAATCTTTTAAAAAAATCCAGAAATCACACTGTACAATTTTTTAACAATTTATTTGTATATTACTTGAGTCAAACCATTTTAATATTTAGTACAGAAGCATTTGTTGACATACAGGTCAACAGGATTCTGGTCCACTCCTCCATACAGATCATCTCGAGATCTGTCAGGTTTTGGGGCTGTCGCTGAGCAACATAGAGTTTCAGCTCCCTCCAAAGATTTTCTTTTGGATTTAGGTCTGGAGACTGGCTATGCCACTCTGGAACCTTAATATGCTTCTTACGGAGCCATTCCTTGGTTTTCCTGGCTGTGTGCTTCAGGGGATTGTCATGTTGGAAGACCCAGCTACGATCCATCTTCACTGCAATGACTCAGGGAAGGAGGTTTTTGCCCAATATCTCACAATACATGTGCCTGTTCATCCTCTCCTTAATACTGTACAGTCGTCCTGGCCCCTGTGCAGAAAAACACCCCCAGAGCATGATGTTTCCACCCCCATGCTTCACTGTAGGTATGGTATTATTGGGATGATACTCATCCTTCCTCCTCCTCCAAACACAGCGAACAGATGTAAGACCAAAAAGTTCTAGTTTGGTCTCATCTGACCACATGACTTTTTCCCATGACTCCTCTGGATCATCCAGATGGTCACTGGCAAACTTCAGACAGGCCTTGACATGGGCTGACTTAAGCAGGGGAACCTTACATGCGCTGCATGATTTTTAACCATGACGTTTTAGAGTATTATTACAGTTGTCCCAGCTCCCTTCAGGTCATTGACCAGCTCCTCTCGTGTAGTTCTGGGCTGATTCTTCACCTTGCTTAGCATCATTGATGCCCCACGAGGTGAGATCTTGCGTCTGAGGGACGTTAACGGTCATCTTTAGCCTCTTCCATTTTCTGACAATTGCCCTAACAGTTGTTCTTTTTTCACCAAGCTGTTTGGTAATTGTCCTGTAGCCCTTTCCAGCTTTGTGAAGGTCCACAATTTTGTCTCTTGTGTCTTTTGACAGCTCTTTGGTTTTGCCCATGTTGGTAGTTCAACTGACTGAGGGGTGCACAGGTGTCTTTATGAAAGCTACTGCTCTATTTGACACAGTAATATACAAATAAATTGTTAAAAAATCATACAATGAGATTCCCGTATTTTTTCATCTCTCACAGTGGAGATACACCTATGATGAAAATTTTAGACCCCTTCATGATTTCTAAGTGGGAGAACTTGCAAAATTGCAGGGTGTTCAAATACTTATTTTCCTCACTGTAATTTTAACACAATCTGACCAGAGAGCTGATTTGGTAAGATGATCACATTCTCCTGAAAATGTGTTGTTTAAATCCATTTTGTTTTTTGTTTTTTTTGTTTTCAGATGATCTTAAAACTTTTTTCTCAGTGTTTGCTAATGTGTTCATTGTGTCACCGTGGTAACTGCTGAAAAATGGGCCAATAGAAATGCATTATAGACACCCCCTGCATGATGTCACTGCAAAGTATCAATAGTATTTTGTTGTTTTGTTGTTGATTATAAATTGCTATGAAAAGAAATTGTAATTTTTCATCATTCTGAAACCCATCTCATACCATACTCCATACAGATGTACAAAAACTCACCTTTATGTAACAGATAATACTCCCTACAACTGTACAACCCACCCTAATGTAACAGATAACTCTATGTCCTGTCATTCATCATGCACTTCCTCTTGTATATAGCTGAGTTTTTATATATTATTACTTATTTTTCTATTTTATTTTGAATTGTACATTTATATAATTATGTCTGACACCTGTCTCTTGCCACCTTTTTTGCTACTTATTTATAATTTAACATTTACACTTTTTACTCTATATATTTACTCTATTCTTTACTATATTATATTAATTATATTATATTGTATTGTATTGTATTGTATTGTGATGTATGTGTGTCCAAATAATTTCTCTTGTGGATTAATAAAGTTTGTCTAAGTCTAAGGCCGTGGAAAGCACCACAGGACCATCAGGGGATCCCACTGACTGAAAGAATCAAAATAGCTCCTTCTAGTGGAATACTTTTAGAACAGCATAATATATGACAATCCATAGTGTAACATAATGTAAAAGTCCTCCAAATGAATTACCCCATTAGAGTGTTGAATTTTTATATCCAAATTATTTATCTCTTGCATCTGGTTTTACTGTAAATAAATATAGTGAAAGTCTATAGGATTCTAGTTATGTAACCAAAAGTCTGGGGCCGAGGGTCAAATTAATCAGACATATTTCTCATTTTTATTTGTTGCCATGGCTGCAGTGTGACAGTCTGGGGTAAGCAAATTGACTCTACATTATCAGTCATCTGACACACCTCTCCACATTTACTGCCTTGGATTCTTCGAAGAATGAAACACTGACCAAAGGTGTAACTGCACATTTTATGGTGCAGCATGAGCCAAATAAAAGTGTGTAATTTATGTGGACTGCTAGTTTGTTATCTGCAGGTATCGTGGGTGCAAATTTGCATTGTAGCTGATACCTTGCCGTGGTGTCATGCTGGAGGTTTGATACGTATCTCTAAAGATGTAATGTTTAGTAGCAACCATGGTGACACAATGCACAAAGTAAACACTGTCAAAAAACTTATAAGATCAAGAAACTCAAGAAAAACACTAAATGGATTTTAACAATGTATTTTCTGGAGCCTGTGATTAATAAACAAGTTCATGGTCCTGTTTAGGCTCACCTGCTGCAGTTCAGTTCACTTGCTTTATTGTCATTGTCATATAAAATCACAACGAAAGTTTGTTAGCACAGCATGTGTGGCCATACCGGCTCGTCAAAGCCTGATCTCATCAGATCTCAGAAGCTATGCAAGGCCGGGCCTGTTTAGTACTTGGATCAGAAAATCAGGTGCCACAGTGGAGCGTCAGTCACAAAAAATCTTGTTGTTGTGTCCTTAGGCAAGGCACTTCACCCACATTGCCTAGTATGAAAGTGGTGTGTGTGTGAGTGATGCTGATGGTCGGAGGGGTCAAGGGCACTGATTGGATTGGCAGCTGTGCTTCTGCCCCAGGGCAGCTCTGGCTACAATAGTAGTTTACCACCACCGGGTATTTGAGTCTTTGTGACATATGTCTGTGAAAAGCACTATATAAATAAACACTTACTTACAATCAAACCGCATAGTATGTTGAATAGAAGTCATAATAGCGCAAATCACCCTACAACACCCATTATGTAAACATTAGCACACAGCAATAGTAATATCAGTACAAGCACAAAGTATGATAAACAGGAACAATGAAACAGTAGTTCCAGCTACAGTTAGTATCACAACCCCAGAATGTGTTGAAATCAGCTGCAAAGTATCAATTAGTAATGCCTACAAGAAAATGTACAAAGAAGGGCTACTGCTAAGAGAGGCATATTTTGGTCAACAGCAGAAACAAAATACTTTTCTGTAATATTTTAATTAAAGCCAGTGGAGTACTGTGTGTTGTACCATACCTTCGTCTTCATCAGCACCGTCACAAAATGCACGTCATAACTTGGTACCCTAATGTCAAATAACCTGCAGACACACAGAATAGTTCTTAATAACAAAGGATACATAGAAGAATGGTAATAAAACACTATAGGCTGCCAAAAAGGGTGGCAATCTTTTGTCCAGTGTTTCAGTCATTTTCTCAGTAAACTTACATGCAAAATAAAAACGTAATAGGCTATAATAAGCAATTATAACTTTTTGCATCAGTTCACTCATAATCATTCACAATTCCTTTAACAGGATTGCCTGAATGTGGGGTGACCAGATGTCCCTATTTACCCCGGACAGTTCCAGTTTTGAGCCCCGTGTCCCCCGTCAGATTTATCCACAACCAGTGATTTGTCCCTGTTTTAAGTTTTTAAGACATGTCCCAGGTGTCCCTATTTTGGACAAATTTGATACCTGCCAACAATAAAGAGAGGCATAAATGGCCATTTGTTTAGGTAAAAATACAGAAAAGCTGCTTTAAAATATCCAAAACAGAAAGAAAATGTTCATGAGTGCATACTATTTTTCCTTGATTATGCACTCGTTTCAGTTTTATTATTAGCAACCACTCTATACCGGGGGTACCTTAATGGCTACTTTCTTTTTCAACTTAGTGGTGATAAGCTGTAACACCTAGTCTGACTCACTGGGGCAGATTGTTCGCTGTGCAGTGTTGACTCTTTACTATGAAAGCACACGCTAACCATCCCAGCGAGTTCCCATTATTTCTAGTTTCTGTGTCCGGTCTAAAGGCTGCGTATCGTCAGAGACATGTGCGTATGGCGCAGGCGTCACACCCACAGTGCACGGTCCCTCTTTATAGATGAACCCGGTCGGCCGAACTTCCTCCTCCGTCAGTTTCACCGAGGTTTGCTTCGCCGTTAGGGACTTTTGGGTGGTTCTCCTCTGCCTCTGCCTTCTCCTCGACACTCGGGTTGTTTCTCAGCAGAGCGCACTTTTCTCACACCGGAAGAAGGAAAAGGTAGGCTGCAGAATCGAGCAGAAACGGCGTACTCGAAATATCAAGTTCATTTCAACAAAGCAGCTGTCTATTTATCCACAATAGAGTCTGTTGCAGTAGTTTGAGCCTATTCATTTAATTTGGGGTTAATCTATAAGTTAATAGCCTAATGCAATTTTACTTAGAGAGAGGTGGTGGTATTACTACATTGTAAAATTAATAAAAAGTAATAATAACTCAAATTAAAGCCGCAAGCGGCATGGAACGGCCCTCGCGGGCCGCGCGTCGCACTCGGCCGACCCGACGCTCCCCCGGGTAGGTATAGGACGAAGGTATAAGTCAGGATGAAGTTGACAACGATGATGCCTGGGCGAAAGCAATAGGCCCTACGCCCTGTAGGGGCTCGGGCCTAATTAGATAACAACATATGATCAAAAAGTCAAAATTGGCTTTATTATTTTAATGAATTAATAAATGAATTAATGACTTAATTTGTATTTATTGAAATGATGCCCATTATGGCAGACTAGGATCAGGTGCATTCATGGATCTGTAAAAATAGCACTCTGCACTGTGTATCTGGATGTCTGTCTGCAATCTGCTTTCTCAATGGAGATGCTATTGCTTTGTCTGGAATTTTTCACTGCATGACATTAAATATAATCTATTCTCATTGAAACAACACGTGTTTCAAGGCGTTTTCAGCAAAAGAGCAATAAAAAAGCAATAAAAACACAACCCTCCACAAGGAAAGCAGCTTTGATCACTGCAACATTCAGCAAGTGCAACACCTCTGTTCTTGATTCCAGGTAAACCAGACCTCAGCCATGGCCTCTATTTCCACTTCAAACACAGCTTTTGCCTTGGAGCTGCTCCACACTTTGAGTCAAGCAAACCCCAAAGGAAACATCTTTGTGTCTCCTCTCAGCATCAGTTCAGCTTTAGCGATGGTCTACCTGGGAGCGAAGGGGGACACGGCTTCTCAGATGGCCAAGGTGAGCATTAGAGATGAACGATTTAGGAAATATATCCAATGGCACTTTTTTAATAGGATCCTGTTCAGATTTCACATTTTAAGTGTCTACGAGAACTGAAAAAAGGAAATATGAAGTGACAAACAATTACAAGAATCACAAGTATTTCAAAATAAGGCCAGATAATGTATTGTTTTGTGGAGGAAAACATGGTACTTTACAAATTGTCCCTTCAAACTGTGACTTCATTTTGTTTTTCAATTATTCTTGCAGCCATAGAAACTACATGCTGTAAAAGGCATATCTATTAGAAAAGGTGCATTTGTCTGCAGAGCGACAGGTGTGTCAATGTGTACTTTAACCTGAGCGAGCACTACGTCAACAAGATATGCATTGTTCCTGTTTTAAAGCACTAGGTTATAAAACTGCAATAACTCTTTCCGAAACCAGTTTACCTGACAAAACCCAAATCCTCAGAAAGCTTACTGTGTTTGACTTTTCATGATTGATGACTATTTAAGCCCCATGTTATTTTGACCTCTTCTTGCTACAACATAATGTTACACAGCTCTAGTAGACCAGTAGTATACAGTTATAAACTTCAAAATAACATACCAAATGTCAGCAAAGACTCACAATTATAATATCAAAACTTGGTACAGGTATATTTCAATAAAGTAGACATCGTATTGGGTTCATTTGTCAGATTGTTTTGTGTCAAACTGTAGCCTACCTGGTGTGTGTGTGTGTGTGTGTGTGTGTGTGTGTGTGTGTGTGTGTGTGTGTGTGTGTGTGTGTGTGTGTGTGTGTGTGTGTAATCCTCACATAATGACCTCAGGTATATCATGCTCCCACAATTCAAAGTCTCCCTGAGTACCAACATTCACAAAATTTTAAGGCATGTTTTAAGCCAGGCTGTTATGTTGTTACCTCATCATGGCTGGATTTGTGTTTTGTTTCATTCACACATGTTTGAGTAACCTTGTGATGTGACAAAGCTGTAGTTTTCAAATTGCAGCTGCCCTTTATTTAGTTGAGATTGGCAATTCTCGGCCTGAAATTATCCAATTGTTTCTAGTGAAAGTGTATGGAGTTTAAATACAGTGTAGAGCTTTCTGTATTACCACATGACAACACAAGGTGGAGTGTTTTAAGTCTGAGAGAAGAGCTCAGCCTAATTATGCAGCGTTTGTGTATTAAACATGTGTTGATGTAGAAACCATAGGAAAATAGTGTAATATGGGCCCTTTAAGTCATCCCCCAACTCCTTCACGTCAGCCATGGGTCCATCCTTCCTTTTGCCTATTTAGGACATTCTATAAACAAATGTGAATGAATGTTTACAAGAACCTGCACAGATATGTTGGGTTTCTGTAGCTTTTGTGGACTTACATTAATTTCCTGGAGACTGAACTTAACTTAACCATAGTCACAACTTGCCTAAACCCTAAACCTAATCATTGTAACCCATATTTGAACTTCAAACCATTTTGTTAATTTAATAGAAAAGGATTTTTGTCATGGGGACCTATTTTTTGTTCCCGTAAGAGAGGCTGGTCCAAGATTTTAATTCCCATATTAGCAAAATGCACACACCAAATATACAGCATCCTACACATTTGTAAACAAAAAAAATGCACATCCTTTTAATATGTTTATATGCTTGTGGCTAATTAATTAATGTTCTGTTTTTCCTATAGACTCTGTCATTCAGACCAGGTGACGCTGTCCATGCAGACTTCCAGACCCTCAATGGTCAAATCAATGCACCAGCTGCCTCCTACATCCTTAAACTCGCCAATCGTCTTTATGGAGAAATCACCTGCAACTTTCTATCAGTGAGTTTTGCTTTTTCATTTGAGTTAGTATTTGACTTTTTTTTTTACTTTTTTATTATATGTATCCATTTTTATTTATTGAGATGTGGTTACTTTTAGGAATTCCTAGAGTCCACAAGGAAGCACTACCAGGCCGATTTGAGGTCAGTGGATTTTATTGGTGCTCCAGAAGATTGCAGAGCCGAGATTAACAGATGGGTCGAGGAACAAACTGAAAGTAGGTATTTGTTTTTGAGATATTAATTACATTTTAGAGTAGAAAATTTGATATAATGGGATCTTTATTTGTGTCTAGACAAGATTAAAGACCTTCTGAAAGAAGGGACTGTCAAGTCCATGACCAGACTGGCTCTAGTTAATGCTATTTACTTCAAAGGAAATTGGATGAATAAATTTGATGCAGCCAACACCAAAGAAATGCCTTTCCACATCAATGGTGTAAGAGCAAAGTTACAATTATACTTTATTTAATTAATACTGCATTACATGGTGTTTTGTGTCCCACAGAGTGAGACCAAACCAGTGCAGATGATGTACCAGTTGAAGAAAATGCCCTTCAATTACATTCCAGACCTTGGCATGCAGATTGTTGGGCTGCCCTATGTGGATGAAGATCTGAGCATGTACATCCTACTGCCAGAGGAGACCACTGCTGGTGCAAAAGGCGTTCACAAGGTGCCAGCCAGCCATAAGCCTTTGTATTTAATAGTAGTAGTGAACATTAAATATGCACTATGTAACTTTTTTGGTGGATATCTGCCCCCTGTTTGTCTCTATGGAGATCTTATGACTTTGCCTGGATGTTTCACTGTAGCTTTAATCTGATCTAGCCAAAACGTGCCCTGTGCAAGGCCGCAATGGCTACAGTGTGTGTCTTCCATAAAAAGAAAGCCCAGAAAATACTGTGTTCCTTAATAGTTAGTGGCACACCTTAAGGTTTACAGCCATCCAAATAATACACAGATCCAGACTTCAGTAGACCACATTCAAAAGACCTTACCTTTTTATAGGGGTGTTAGTTACATAATATTACAACTAGCACCACTTGGAAGGTACAAATAGGCAATATGGCTCCAGCACATTACTGTGAGTGGGGTCACCTCTCCTCTCCACAGATGTGACCACCGACCTCCATGGAGACAGATCACAGCAATATCATGTGACCACTCTGACAAAGACTGAAAAATAAATGTGTTAGAATAAAGAGAGTGGACCCTAAGTCAGAAATGTTGCATACTGCACCTTTAACTGCATTTGATTCTCTATTGTCTATTTGTCCTCACATATTTTACTATCTGTCACATAAATTCACCCTACATAATGTTGTTTTTGAAGTTGCTCTCCATGTTTTATTAATATTTGTTATTTTTCAGATTGAGAGCAAATTAACTCAGAAAAATCTTGATGAGTGGACCGATCCTGCTACCATGGAGTTTGTAGATGTACACGTCCATATCCCAAAATTCAAAATGGAGGAAGCATACGACCTGACTCAACCACTTGGCAAAATGGGCATGACGGATGTTTTCTGCTCTGCCAAGGCCGACCTGTCTGGTATGAACGGTGAAGGTGGACTCTTTCTGTCCACAGTGGCTCATAAGGCGTTTGTGGAGGTGAATGAGGAAGGCACAGAGGCGGCAGCAGCTACAGCCGGGATTGCGACTTTCTGTATGTTCAGGGAGGAGCATGTCACAGCGGACCACCCATTCCTCTTCCTTATCAAACACAAGGCCACCAACTCTATCCTGTTCCTTGGAAGGTTCATGTCTCCTCAGTAGATGTCACTGGATATCACATGTTAAAACCATAGACTGTATATATAAATGGACATAGCTAACCTCCTAGCTGCTGCGTTCCAAATAGGAAGTGTACATGGGGGCGCTTCCGGCTTCATAGACTCTGGCACCAATTAACTTTCCACTGAAAACTCGTCACCCACTCAGCTGCAGTGAGCCTCGTCATTTTGGTCCTAAAATGTTCGTCTTAAGCCACTCTACGTAATCCTGGTGTTTTTATTTTGCTGTATTGTCTGTAAATAAATTTCTATTGCTAATATAGAACTCAGCTTCAGATTTGCCCCTATAACTGCTAGCCTCGTGAGCTTCATTTGACTGGAGCCGAACACTATATTCAGGGTTCTTTATACTATAGTCTATGGTTAAAACTGACCATTCAAATGCAAATGAACACAAATAAATGATGCACTTACTCAAAAATGGTAAATTGTTGTTTTTAATGGTAATATTCTGAATTGAATCCAACAACCTTCATTGAAATGTATTTGATTAAAATAATTTGTAGCCTATATTTTCTTTTTACATTAAATCACTGTTCTAAAACTAAGCAAGCTAAACAGGGATGGTAAAATTAACATTATTTTAAAAACATTAACCTAAATACTCCATTAAACAAGCCCAAATAATTTTAAACCCAACTATATACATAAATACCCTAAAACGAAAACCCATAAACGAATAAAATACCTATCCAATACCACATCACAAAATCTGAGTCTATGAGAGAGGTGTCCAAAGAATAGGGTGACCAGATGTCCCTATTTACCCAGGACAGTGCCAGTTTTGAGCCTTGTGTCCCCTGTCCTTGCAGATTTATCCAAAACCAGTGATTTGTCACAGTTTTTTTTTTTACAATGTCCCTGATATCCCTATTTTTGACCAATTTTATACTTCCCAACAGTAAAGAGAGGCATATATTGACATTTGTTAAGGTTAAATACAGAAAAGATGCTTTAAAAATGACCAAAACACAAAGAAAATATGACTATACTGACTCGCATGTCATGAATGGGCCAAGTGCAGAAGTTTTCCTTAATTATGCACTCATTTCACAATTTTATTATTACCAATCACCCCTAACCGAGAGTGTCCCAGCTTTTGATTTAGAAAATCTGATCACCCTACCAAAGAACAGACATTTTTCTGTAAATGTTTGTAATTCCACTACTAATACCTCAGTACCATCACATTGGACACCCCTATGACCTCAAAGCATCTGCAACATGGATTTCTTCCCAGACATTAAAAATCTCTATAAGATATTGAATGAGACAGATTCGGTGAGATTAGAGCAGTTTAGTGTGTATTTCTTGACTTGTTTGCAAAACTAGTCTCTTTAAATGGATTTTACTAATCGATATAGAAAAGTAGATCTCGCATTGACTACCACTGTCTCTTAGAACAAATGTTTCAACAAAGCCGCCATCTTGGTACAGGGATACCGCCGCTTTAAATGAATGAACATCAAGGTGATATAAGTGTTTTGCACAGACAAGTCTAAAATTAGTCCTGGTTCAGCTCTTTTTCAGTCCTGGTTTAGTCCTGGTTTCACCTGGTTCAGTCCTGGTTCAACCCTGGTTCAGCTTTGGGTCAGATCTGGTTTAGTCCTGTTTAAGTCCTGGTTTAGAATGGGTTTAGTCCTGGCTCAGTCCTGCTTTAGTCCTGGTTTAGTTCGGGTTTAATTCTGGTTCAACCCTGGTTCATCTTTGGTTCAGTCCTGGTTTAGTCATGTTTTAGTCCTGGCTTAGCCCTGATTTAGACCTGGTTTAGTCCCAGTTTAGTCCTGTTTTAGTCCTGGGTTCAGTCAGTCTGGGTTCAAAACACAACATTTAGTACCCTAGGCCTACTGTGAAAAACATTACCTTAGATTCCCGTACCAAGATGGCGGCGGTATTAACGCATGCCAAGAGGATGAACCCGAAATCTACCATTCTATATCCATGGATTTTACTGAGTTTGTTTAGTGGCTTTTATTTTGAAAGTCCATGCCGGAAGTGGGGCGTGTGTATTTATGAAGTTTCCCCCCCGGCTTCACTGGAGCCAAATTTGCTGCACATTGGAGAACTATTTCACACACTGTTGATGTTCATCGCTTCACTCGTATAAAAACGTAAGTATTGTGTCCGGTATAACTGCGCAATTGTGTGATTTTTTGTTGCTGCTAAGTTTGCGAAGCTAGCTCTTCACTGTTCACTGTTTAGATGGCTTAAACCCTAGCTTAGCACTTTGCATTTGCATCTAAATACTGCATAAATGTGGTACGGGGATTTATTAGTTCTACGGATTGTTTTAACTTGTCTTAATGTTGCAATTTATGACCAAAGCCAGTAGTAAGCATAAAGAGCTCCTTTTCATTCTTAAAATCTGACTGCCTGATCCTGGACTTCCTGTAGGCATGTACACGTGTATGACACGTACCGAGTAGTGTGCATGCCCTACATAACTTTTTAACTTGGTATATAATTGTGATTGCACGTGTATTTCGTAAATAGATGAGCTGTCAGGAGAACAACACGTGTCCAATGAGGGTGTTGGTGACAGGGGGCTCTGGGTTGGTGGGCAGAGCCATTCAGCAAGTAGTGAAAGAAGAGGGGGGAGCCAAAGAAGGAGAAGAGTGGGTTTTTCTCTCCTCCAAGGATGCTAATCTAATGTGAGTAGATAGACACGTTGTAAACACAATTGTGACTATATGTTTGTAAATGTGTTATGCTTTATTTGCAACCAGGAACAAGGAGGAGACCAAAGCAGCATTTGAGAAACATAAACCTACTCATGTCATCCATCTGGCTGCTATGGTTGGAGGTCTTTTCAAGAATATGAAGTTTAATCTGGATTTTTGGGTTAGTATTAGTACAGCAGAAGTTATAATGTACCTTGTTAATTATTTTATTATTGGGGCTGCTTGATGCTGGAAATAAATGTTTTTTTTCCTAGTATGTTTAATTTCCATTAGATTTGCGATTTGTGTTATCGTGCCAGAATACATTTTAAACATTTCAGAGAAGATTGCAATATAAACTGCCTAAGTAGTACAAAAATCCTATGCATTTGTTTGTTTATGTTTTCTACTAAAAACAGAATCTTGTGTTATTTGCAGGGGACACTCTAGCTAACTAACTGCAGCCTTCAAGATGTGATAATTGTGCTAACTTAAATCAATTTGCAACATAATGTGCTCTTCAAGTGTTATCATTTTCATTGATAATCTTAAATATGTTCCCTTCCAGAGAAACAACATTCACATCAATGACAACGTGCTGCAGGCGGCACATGAAGTTGGTGTAGTGAAAGTGGTGTCCTGCCTTTCAACATGTATTTTCCCAGATAAGACAACCTACCCCATTGACGAAACTATGGTAGGACGCATCATTTTATTGCTCAATGAAAATTGCTAACGTCATAAAGGAGTATAATAAGGAACGGATTATGCACTGCTTAGCTGGAATCCCAAATGTCAAAATAAATGTCAAGATAAGAGTAATAAATGAATTACAGGACAAATCATTAAATAAATATCCGGATAATTCACATGCAGTGATCAGAAGAATAGTTTGAAAATGTATTTAGTTATAGAATACTGAATACCAGAATAAAAATAAAATAAAAAAAAACATCTATGAGCCTTTTATGCAGATTTGCATTTTTAAGTGTTATAGTGTAAAGATTTGGGGTGTGCAAAAATATTGAAATATCGTATTGTTTATTGTGATGATATAGTATCGATATCGTGGGCTTCTGTATTGATATATCGCCAAGAGTATTTTTTGGTATATTTTACTAAATTATTTTGTTACGGTGCTAGTTTTGCTGCTTGCTCAGAGGAAGAAAACTTGTTCATGCAACACATGACTTTTTCACTGTTTTGATGATTTAAAATGGGCGTTTCATATAAAATTTGCACAAGAAGTGGTTTAACAAAGACTTTTAATGTCAAAACCATGTTTTAGCCAATATTTTTATTGAACTGTATCGAATCGATTTGAAATATATTGTATTGAATTGAATCGAAAGCTCACTGTATCAAGATATGTATCGTATCGTGGCCTATGTACTGAGGTATGTATCGTATTGGCAACTTCTGAATGATACCCAGCCCTAGTAAAGACGCAACATAGTATTAAAAACAGCTTCATATTTGTTTCACCGGTTGTTCTGCATTTTCTCTCACTAACTGGAGAAGGAAAAATCATGCATGTGCTTGCTTTAAGAGCAATGTTTTCTATTTTTCTCACAAATTATATGCAGTTCAAAGCCAAAATTCCTTTGATTTGAGAAAAGTAACTGTACCAGAATACAGTTACTCAAAATTAGTATTCTTCAGAATATGTATTCTTTGTACATGCATTCAGTTCACTGTTCACATTTGTTACTCTAATGTAAAGATTTCATTGTCTTTCTGCAGGTCCATAATGGTCCACCCCATAACTCAAACTTTGGCTATGCTTATGCGAAGAGAATGATTGATGTTCATAACAGGTGCATGAGCCCACTTGTTTGCATTTATTTATATGACAGCCAAATACTTTGAATTGTGCTACCACTTGTCACACATAATGCATTTATCTTTTCAGAGCATATTTCCAACAGTATGGGCGCTGTTATACTGCTGTGATTCCCACTAATGTTTTTGGTCCTCACGACAACTTCAGTATTGAGGATGGCCATGTGCTACCAGGGCTCATACACAAAGCTTATCTTGCTCAAAGTAAGTTACTGATACTGAAATATCCAATCCTTGGCATGAGGTTAATTACTCTGCTAACTTTTTTTCCCTGTTTTTGTTCTGGTCAGAGGAAGGGAAGCCTTTGGTCGTGTGGGGCTCTGGATCTCCAAGACGACAGTTTATTTATTCTTTGGATTTGGCTCGTCTTTTCCTGTGGGTTTTGAGAGATTATCCAGAAGTAGATCCCATCATTTTATCTGGTAAATCATCATGAATAAGATTCCAAATATAATACAGTACATTGTCAAACTGACATGTACACTTAAATACCTTTCAGTTGGTGAGGAAGATGAAGTTTCCATCAAAGAAGCAGCAGAAGCAGTTGTGGAGTCTCTTGATTTTAAAGGTGAAGTGGTGGTATCCTTTTTGTATTGTGCAATTCTTTTTATAAATTATGATTCATGTGCATGTTTGGCTCTCTATTCATTGTAAAACGGACCTTAATCCTATGACTTCAGTATGACACTAGCAAAGCTGATGGCCAGTTTAAAAAGACAGCCAGCAATGCAAAGCTTTGCAGTTACTTACCAAATTTCAAGTTTACTCCATTTAAACAAGGTACCATTCCTGTTTTTTTTCCTTCAAGTGATTATGTTCTAACTTGTCTTTGTTTTACAGCTTTGAAGGAAACCTGCGATTGGTTTGTGAAAAACTATGACACAGCTCGCAAATAAGGTCTTAATTTTGAGCACGAGGTGTTAAGACAATTATAGCTGGAGCAGTTGTTACTGGCTGGAGTGAATTTTATAAACAAACTTTGCTACGCAGTTTTGTGCTGATGATTTATAATGACCATGGTGTGGATCATATTTGTTACAGTACCATTTACCGTATGTCATGGTGTCACAATCAATTGATTACACTTTGTCTGGGGCATTACATCAGTTTAATTTTGATTTAAGTATAGTAAGCTTTAGCCTTTGTACTGATGAAGTCCATTTATACTTTTAATTTTTTGTATTATATAATGATTACAGACCAAAATAAATATTTTCTACCAATTATAGGTTTTCTTGTTTTTAAAACTGAAATTCTCAAACACTGAAATTCTGGGCTCAAATAATTTATTAAAATATAATACACAATGAAACACATAAAATGGAGATATTTAAAATCATGCGGACTGTAACAGATTACATACATCTGTATGTTCATCAGTGCTGCTCAAAGACATTTAAGTCTTAGTTTACATAAGAGGAGTGTCCTCCCTCATGAACTCTACAGTACTCCTGTCCTGGTACAGCCCTTTTCTTACAGGCTTTTCCCGTTTTGGTGATGCCATTGCAGAGGAGACGTCCCGATAATGAACTGCAAACACATGAATAAATCCATCTTAATTTATACAAAAACAAAGGCAGAGATATTACTCTAGGACCAAGGGACTGACCTGTTGCTGATGACCGAGGGGTTGGGACTCGCACTTCTGGAGTCACTTCCCAAATCAGGAGAGTCATTCACATCAAACATGCCTCCAAATTTTCTCAGAGGAATGTCATCGATGAGTGCCTAAAACACCAGAGGATCAGTATATTATGGCACACTGTATTAGGCCTGTCATGACAACAGATTTTGAATTATGATTTGCTGAAAAAAATATAGACTTTTAACAATAACACTGAACAAATTCATGCCACTGACAAAACCCATGAAGCAGGGTTATCCTTCCAAAATATTAAAAATGTACAATATGGTAAAAGAAATACAATAACAATAAATAAATGGCAAAATGAAACACTTAAAGGTGCACTGCGTAACTTTTATGGAGGGTCCGGCACCTACTTGTCACCATGGAGATATAATCGTTTAAAAGAAAATGCTTTGACCAGTTATTTGGTACAACATTTGTCATTAGGGATGTAACAATATCCAAATCTCTCGATATTTTTGCAATATTTAAAAAAGCTGAGCATGCTACTTTTTCCTCTAAAAATGCCTTCACAAGACTTAATCCAAAGAATGAAGATTTAAAAGTGCTTAAAACTGTTATTTCTTCATGTCGTCTGCACTGAAATGGAGAAAAGGATCATGGTCTATGTAGTTCCCAAGTAGGTTTTTTTTTTTAGCCATTTCTGCATCATAACTATTCATTTAAGCAAAGAGACTTGTGATTCAATATATTGTGATGGTCCATGATATTATTGTGAAATCTTTGACGATACAATATCATAATATTTCAGTTATTGTTACATCCCTATTAAACATAAAGCTGTCATTTATTGTTTTTATTGCTCAAAAATGTCCTGAAAATATGCCTTCTTACTGTGAGCAGGGTTGCCTCTGCAGATCTAACCTGTAACTCTGGCCTGGTTTTACCACCTGCTAGATAAAGATAATGCCATACTGTGGAACTTTCTTGGCAAAGCAATGACATCTCCTAGGAGACAATCAGGTGGTGGATCCTCTATCAGTTATGTTACATAGTGCACCTTTACGTTTGGTAAATTTTTTATCTATAATGAGTCATAGTCAAAGTTATTTTATTCATCCCTCTGCAGCTCAAAGCTGATCGTAGAACAGAAAAACAAAATTCTCTACAAATACAAAATAAAAGCACACACAATAAGACCCCAAAATGACTGTTCCATCTAACATATTGAATGATAAGTTAATATAGTAATTATCATGACAGGCCTACACTGTATTAACAAACATGCAGAACTTACCACTGAGAGAACAGGTTTTACAGGAGCCCTTGGGGTTGAATGGTTGTGGACGGATTCTGCCAGTGTCCTCTGAGACGGAGACACCACGGAAAGGCCCAGATCACCTAGAGATGAGAGACAAGTTTACTCACATCTGCTTTCTGCTGAGCTGTTAATGTTATCCCAGTCTATAAATTAAAAACCTGATAGGAAGCTATCTTGATTGAGCAAGTTATGTTTCTCGGAGAACCCATCATTTTCTTCTCTGTCAAATGAAATCAAACTTATACCACAAGTACTGATTTCCTCACAGCCGATTAGTTTATGAGAAAAAGAAATGAAATTGAGTAAGAGTTTATAAATACCTCTCGGGTGTAGAGGAGGGTGGGTATGAAGGAGAAGACGAAGGGGAAGAGGCAACTGGCTTTTGTGGCTCAACTATTTCACATGGGTCCAGCGGGAGAGGGGCAGTTGGTTTATTGTTATTATGGAGAAAAGAGCACAGTTGTCCGATAAACCAGTAACCTGCATGAAAACAAACGCGTGTAAATTACTTCTAAAATACAGTAATTTCCAGACTATAGCCGCCACTTTTTCCACAGACTTTGAATCCTACGACTTAAATAATGATGCAGCCAATTTCTAGACGGATTATTTGTTAATCAACACAGTGGATGTGCGTGCAGCCTGAGTGCGTGCAGCCGCTGTCTGTGCGGTGCGGTAGCTAGCGCTGTTGTCAGTGGACTAAAACAGTTCATTACTGTGTGATATAATGCTAAATTAACATTACTGAGTGGGGTATGTCTTAATGGTCCATATGCGTTAAATGTAGGTGGCTGTGTAAATGACAAGAAATGTCTCAAACTTCAGTAGTCGGACATCCACTCATACTTGATCGATAGAGCGCGAAGTGACGTCTGATAATCCCTCTATAGATTGTTACGGGCTAAGGCCTTTGGGGGGGAAGAGATAACGCGCCTTGGAAGACAGTAGTTTTATTGTGTTTGGAACAGTTATTTTGCACACATCGTCCTCGTGGAAAACACACAAAGAAATACATATGATGCAGCTTTTGCACTTGCGGCTTATAGACAAGTGTGGCCTATATGTGCACTTTTTTTTTTTTTTTTTTTTTAAGTTGATGCAGCTTATATTCAGGTGTGCTCAATAGTCCGGAAATTACGGCACACATAAATAAAACTGAAATACTCTGCTGGTTTACCAAGAGAGAGTGTGAGGAGCAGGAGGCTGAGGCTACAGAGATCCAGTGCTGGCTGCTGGTTCACTTCAGCGATTGCATTCAGGGGCACAGTAAGTAACAGCATGGCTCGAGGGAATCCAGGACAACGAAGAAACGTCAACAGCACCGCACCAAGAACAAAGTAACCAGTATGAGCCATGCATGTCCACAAGGCTGTTAAACTCAATCCTGCAAAAAGAAGTCATAAAAGCTAACATGCAGGCCCGTCGACAGAAATTTGGGGTCCTGGGGCAAGAAAGCTCATATGGGCCCCCTCTAATATAAATTAATAGGAAGGAGGTTTAATTCTGGGCCCCTGGGACAACATACCCCTTTGTCCCCCCAGCAGCTCCCCTAGCACAATACCTAATGATAAATAATAATAAATAACATTCTTTGAAACATTCTTCATGGCATAGATTTTCAGTACAAAGGACATGATCAAAACGAAAAAGACAAGCTTATAGTTGTGTATTGCATCTAGTGTATTTTTGGTTAAAAGGTTACATACTGTGGCTTTAAAAAGATAAGTACTCACCTGCCCATCCAAGGTAGCTCTGAATTATCTGAAGCTGACCCTCTATCCGGCTCTGCATGTTATCCAGATAGTGCAGTACAAAGCTAAGTGTGCTGTTCATTCGCTCCAGTTTAGTCATTAGATCAGAGTAGTACTGAGAGGTCTGATCCTGATACTGCAGAAACTCCACCATACTGGCATCTGCTTGTTGGAAAGACATTCAGAGTTTGTAAAAAAAACAGGATGAAAACAATAAGTTATTCTGCAATCTTGTTTAGTGACCTATTTTATGATAAATGTCCTGAGCTTGATGCCTGACATCTGCAAGGTCTTTCACTATAGTACGGTGGCCATCTTGCACCTCAGAGCTTTGAACCTGAAGATGCTCGCTGACATTTTCTAGAAGGAACAAAGACACAACCTCCAGACTCATATTCACACTGACCCAAAATGACTTGTCTGCATAAAAACTAAAAGAACTGCATAGCTACTTGCCCATTCTCTGTGTGATGCCTTGGATGAGCTGTGCTACAAGCTCCTGTCCTGAGGCGATTAGGGCCTTTTCCTGTCCCAGCCGCTCCAGGTTGTCCTTCAGCGATGTCTCCATTTGTTCTTGTTCTTCATAAAGTTTGGTCTGCTGAGCCTGAAGAGCACTGTGGCCTTCAAGAACTTTGTCCAAGGATGCTGCGGTCATCTGCTTTAGCTCAAGCTGGCCCTCCTGTCATCGTTATAATTTATATTAGGTCACAGTAGGGCTATAGTTGATTAAAAAGGGGGGGCAAGGCAAATCATCTCAAAACTACAGTATTACATATATCTGTATGGATCAGGTGCAGAACTGCAGTCACAAAAACAATTTAAGGAAACAAAGTATTTATGTAAAGACAGACTAAACTTGTGAATCATGAGCTGAATCTGCCTTCATACCAAAAAATACCATAATTTTCAGCAAACTCACTCATCAACTTGTTTTTGTCCCATACAAATTCTTATAATCAAAATAAAATTATTTGTCTACTATTTTCACTGACACAAAGACACCATTGCCAAATTAATCAACTAATCTTTATGCATTACTGTGGGGCTTAGAACGTTGTAAATGGAAACGTACCTTAAGATCTTTCATTGCATCGAGTTGGCTGGTTGCAGTGGTGATAAGGGCGTTCACGGTGTGTTCTGCCCTGCGTCGGAAGAGCATCTGTCGAGTGGCATAGCACACGGACCGGGCTCTGTTGCTTACAATGTGGTAGGCATTCCACGTGTCAGGGTCCATAGGCGCTGTGCATTCTTTTATAGTCTAAAAGCACAAAAATTATCTCAAAATATCCTTACATGGCAGACCACACTGACTGAGGCTGCATTCCAGTTTCAAAGGGGTGCAAACATAATATGCTTCCCTAAGTGGCCTCATTTTAGGCACCTGAATGAGGCTGTATATATTTCCACTTAATACTGAAAGGGTCTTACCATCTCCTCTGTACAGGGGTAAGTTCTGCGACCCTCAATCTCTGCCTGACAGTTGAATAGGACTACCCCCAGTTTAGCCAGCTGTTCTTCAGACAGGCTTTCACAGCTGGACTTCAGTCGAGCAACAACCTGCAGAGAAGTGCACAAAGTTTACATTTTCCATTGATATTTTGCAGCTGATGTCATCAACATTCCCTGGGGGGTGATGCTAACTGTAGGGCTCTACTCTGTCTGTGGCTTTATTATTATTTATAAACAGGACGATGGATGCTTGTATTGATCACAGGCTAGTGAAAATGTGCTGTTTAAACCCATTTTTGTATTTTTTTTTCTTGAGTTTTCAGACAATCTTAACAGTTTTTTTTGAGTGTTTGCTAATATGTGCATTGTGTCACCATGGTAACTCCTAACAATTCCATCATTAGAGATGCATGTACAACACCCCCATGCATGTCACTGCAAAGAATCAATAAACATCAGGTATTATGTACACAAATATTCACATGAATCTTACCCTGTGATGGCAGCTATCCAGTGGACTCAGTTGTAGTTGCTTAGCCTCTGCCAAAAACTTTTCATCAACCATCGCCATTTCAAACTGCGCATCTTTGGCCAGAAGTGCAGGAGCGACATGAGCAGGTGAGGAGGCTGTAGGCTGCGATGCTGGGGGAGACTCGGCTCTTCTTAACCATTCAAACAAACCACACACGACAGGACAGTGGCAAATCAACAGCGCAAAAACGAAGCCACTGTGGGTTAGGCAACGAGCCATGTCTGAAGAAAAAAAAGTTTTCTCTGCAGAAAATTATTGAAAAGCGTAAATGCTGCTCCAATGTGTGTGAATGTTGTCAAAGGCTTTGCCCAGACATGCCTGCTGCAGCCACAGGCTCCTCCTCCACCCACCAAATTATTTAGGCTATTATTTACAAATATTTTAATAATAGTAAAAGAAAAGTCTGATGACAGATACATGCAATAATGTAAACACTACATATAAAATTTCTAAAGCAATGTACCTGTTGGCTACGTATAATAATGAGCACTGATAAAACAAATGATGCGAATTTGTGTCAGATTTGATTTGTAAATGTCTTGTAATCTTGACACCATACCTGGTGCTGTGTGGGTGCTGGGTGCCCCTGTGCCCTGTGCCCAGTTTGGTCCAGCCTCCCCACTCAGCTGAAAGAAATGACTCATTATTTTTGGCCAATCATCATAGATGCCGCTCAGCCAATGAATGAATCGCAGTTCTAATCAAAAGAAATGATGGTGCTGAGTTTGTTTTGTTTTTTGTTTTTTTGTTTTTACAAAATGTGAATATTTCACTGTGCGACAGCAACTAGTCGCACGCATAACAATACAAGAGTTGAAGTCCCACACAAACATTTCCAGTGTGCCTTTGCATCGGCATTACGGTACACCTTAGAGCATCTCTAATGAACATAACCGGGACATCCATCTACAAGATGTGTTGCAATGAATTAAAAGAAGTTCAGACACTGTGGGAATTGATTTATTTATTATATATTACGGCAACGTCACGTCGTGAAAGACTTGAGCCGGCTAATACCGTAAAAACCCGTGTAGTAACATCGGTTTGACCAATGACATGTGGACTCTTCCGTATCCTGTGACATAGGCAGTTGAGTGGAGAAAAACAGACGATTTTGGCTTGAATTAAAGAACAAACCTCGACACACAAACAGGTACCACAACCTCTGGGCTGTGAATGAGGCACCGCGGCGGAGTCCAGACGCCACTCCGCGTGTTATGATTTCCCAGTCTACAGCAAAACACGTGTTATGCATTTGTGCTTTTATCTAATCTGGGATTACTAGCAAAGTAAACGCATGTTGCACCTAGTTCCGTTCCCGAAATGTTTGCACTGAGCTTGTAACACTAATGTTTACGAGCGACAGCTGATTCTGGACCTTGTTGGCGCCTGCTACAATGCTAGCCATTTGTTAGCTAGCTTAATCCAGACTGATTCAAGGCTCCACAGCATCTGTGCTTTACAGTAAACAATCATCGCCACCACAACAATGGAGTACGCTGTAATGAAGAAGCAACACTACTGGGATGTAGAGGAAACAGAGATCTTTTTGCAAATCCTAAAAGAGTTGGACATTAAAGCGTGCTTGGACGGTAGGAAAGTGAGGAACGGTGGAGTGTTTAGGATGGCCCAGAGGAGAATGGCAGCAGCTGGCTTTGACAGGACGGCGGAGCAGTTGAGGGTTCGCTGGAAATTTCTGAAAAAATGCTATTACAAGTCTCAGCAGGACCCCAGCAATGAAGCCAAAATCCAGGGTTGGTTGCGCTATGAAAAGGCAATGGTCTCTATTTTGGAGTCCAAACAATCTATGGTCAACTCCAGTGTGAACTGCGAAGGCAATGATGATATGGTTGAGGACTCTGATGGAGATCACGATGGAGACTCCTCAATGCTGCCCATGCCAGACGCCTTTGCGCAGCCCCTTCAGGACAGTTCAACACTGAACCTGGAATTAATTGTAGGAATGTCACTGCCCATTTTCTGAGTTCATTATCTGAGCCGTGCACGTTTTCAAAGATCATAAGAGATCATGATTCATGTTAAGACACCACCTTGTTTCCATGGAGATGTTGCTGTTTTGCCTGAATGTTTCACAGTATGGCACAAATAAAAGTGAACAAGTGAAGCCATTTATATGGGTGAAGCCAACAGTCAGGTCAGATCTGTGGAGTGGTGAGCTCACTCAGTAAGAATACATGTTCCTCAATGCATCAAGAAAAAACACCTGTTACTGAATGACTGTGAGATGGATTTAATGCAGTACTGTGGAACATTCTAAGCAATATCTCCATGGAGAAGAGCAGGTGGTGAAACACCACTATAAATATAGAAAGGCTATAGAAAAATATACCATATATATTGCAAGTGAACCTGGGTTGCCAATGCTTTTACTGTTTTGTTATGAAGAATAAATCTGCATTAGCGTTCACTGTCATCAGTAAGAGTTATTTGATTTGAACATGTCTGCTTTGTATCTGAGGACACAGGTGATGTTCATGGAGCCAATTGTCTTGGTTTAGATTTGGACCTCCCAATTAGTTATTTTACAACTTTGAACATTTTAGCAGGAGAATAAGCTATATCAAAATGAAATTGCATGCAGTTCTCTGTATTAATAAGTTTTCTCCTCACCCACAGATTAAAATGGACCCTGAAGCAGACTCTCATCTAAGGATTGGTTTCATTGGGGCAGGAAACATGGCTTTTGGCATTGCAAAGGGTGTCATATCGGGTAAGTAGAATATTAAACAGTTTCTTAAAAATATTAATATGGTACTATTAAACCTATGTAACAAAAAGTATTTGTTTAGGAAATGTTTTGCCTGCAAACATTAAAGTCAGTGCACCATCCAAGAGAAACTTTGGACGCTTTCAGGTTAATTATACTGTTTTTGGAGATTTAAGATGTTAAGTTAATTCAAAATGACAACATTAATAAGTATATGAATATGCCAAATTAATATAATTGTTGAATGACTCACTGTTACTTTTGTTGCTCTGTTTTTGCTTGGCAGGAAATTGGAATTACTGCCACAAATTCTAACGTGGAGCTGGTGTGTAGTTCTGATATCGTTTTCGTGGCCGTTAAACCTCACTTGGTTCGAGACGTTCTTAATGGGATCTCTGCATATATCACCGACAGACACATAGTTGTATCTGTTGCAGCAGGAGTAACACTGGAAACGTTGCAAGAGGTGCATTGTCATAAATGGTCAAAAATGTGATAATTTGTGGGTTTTTTGTTTTTTTGTGTGTAAATGAATCCATTTGCTTTCCTTTGCAGCTTTTGCCTGAAAACACATCGGTCATTCGTCTAATGCCAAACCTCCCGTGCATTGTGCAGGAAGGGGCTTTACTCTTCACTCGAGGGTCTTGTGCTAAACCGGCCGATGGAGCACTTCTCCGCTCCCTGTTGCAGCATTGTGGTTTGGTGGAGGAGGGACCAGAGGCATGGATCGACATCCACACAGGACTCAGTGGGAGCGGAGTGGCCTTTGTGAGTGCACGATTAGTTCAACCTTCAAAGTTAAACTGTTACAAAATAACAACAAAATGCATGCTCTCTTATCGTAATGACAGTTTTTAATTACGGTACTATTTTAGTAGCCCTGTCACAGTAATTACTATATATACATGTTAAAAAGATTTATGGATTTTTGGCATTAGTTTTTATTTTTTCTTCTGAAGTGGGATTTAAGCTTTTGAGAGTGAAACAAGTAACTGTTTGTGACTAGTAAGTGTTTCAGAATGCTGTTGACACGTTTAGAAAAAACTGTTGAGATAAACTTGCTTTAGAGCAGGCGTGTCTACACTATAGCCCGGGGGCCAAATGTGGCCCTCAGGCTTCCTGGTGAATTGGTCCATACCACAAGTGGTACTTTTTACTACATGTTTTTGAAATATGTCTTGATCAAGCAAATTTAATGTGTCCTTTTGACTGTCTAAGCATAAACAAAAGTCTGATGGGTCATTTAAACCTGTTATAAATGCACAGATTTGAATTACTCACTGTTTTGGCCACCAGTCTATGACCCTCGATTGACCCTCATGCTGGTCTGTGTTTTAATATGTGGCCCTCGATGAAAAAAGTTCGGACACCCCTGATTTAGCGTCATCTTGTCAGTGGCATGAATTAGTTTAAGTATTGTTTATCATGATATTTTCTGTAGCAATACATCACACTTGAAAATTAGTTAGGATTACAGCTCTATTGACATGTCACTGGATTTTTATATGCACTTATGATTTGGCTATTATCTGCAGGTATATCTGTTTGCCGAAGCTTTAGCTGAAGGAGCCATTAAAATGGGAATGCCAAGTTCCCTGGCCCACACGATCGCCTCACAAACAGTTTTGGTGAGTTTTAACAAGAGTTATATTTGAACTGGCAAAACTGTAAAAAATACCAAGACTCTTACATCTTACAGGGTGCAGGGCGGGTGTTGCGAGAGTCAGGAAAGCATCCAGCGCAGCTACGTTCAGAGGTTTGCACGCCTGGAGGAACAACTATTTACGGCCTGCACACGCTAGAGCAAGGTGGTGTAAGGGCTTCAACAATGAGCGCTGTGGAGTCTGCAACTGAAAGAGCCAGACAGCTGGGCCAAAAGTCCACAGCCAGGAAGTGATTTCTGTCATTTTCATTACAGTCCAGCGATATGGACAATCGTCTTAATGTCATATTTATCATCAATCTCATATGCTGTGTAAAGACTGTTTTAAGACTTTTTTCTCACAAAACTGGTAATTTTCTTGTTCCAACTCATTTTGGATCACATGTATTTATGTTAAGGAAACTGCAGCTCACTAGACTGTTGCCTTACAAATCTGCCTTGTTAGACTTGGGGAAAATAGTAACTCTTACTCAGTGTTAAAAGATGACACCTGTGATGTTGACATGCATTCCGTTCACTGCATATGTCTTAAACCTAAGCCAAGAATCATAAGTGAAATAAGTTCTTAATTTATTTATGTAGTTTTAATTTTATTTAAAGTAGTGTGACCAGATGTCTCTATTGACCCAGGACAGTCCCAGTTTTGAGCCCTGTGTCCCCCGTCCCAGCAGATTTATCCAAAACCATTGATTTGTCCCAGTTTTATACAAGAAATGTCCTAGGTGTCCCTATTATTGACCAATCTGATCCCTGTCATCAGTAAAGAGAGGCATAAAATTGACATTTGTTTAGGTAAAATACAGAAAACCTGCTTTAAAATGACCAAAACACAAAGAAAATGTGACTATACTGACTCGCATTAGTGCTGATTGTGTAACAGTTTTCCTTAATTACGCACTCATTTCACAATTTTATTATTACCAACCACCATAAACCAGGGATGTCCCACTTTTTTACTTTGAAAATCTGGTCACCCTAATTTAAAGGAGGACTACTAGAAAGTAACTTGATGATGGAGGGTCCTATGTGTACCTGTCTCTTTGGAGATTTCCTCAAGAAAATGTCATTAAAAGGTGCCATATGTAGTTCTCTATCTACTATCTACATGCAAGTTTCTATACATGATCATACAGTGAAGGTTATATCAGGGTTGGTCACTTATTTGATCAATATTGGGAAAAAGATGAGTCAAATGAGCAGCTTCATACTTGATAGGATTGATGGCTTAGATTTTAAATAAAATATCTCAAAAACAAAACTTTGATGGGGCTTTGTTTACTCTTTTAAATAGGGTTTTTACATGAATATCGTGACGTGTACAATCACAAAAAGTGATTTGTTTTAGCTCCTCCGCTGCTTCCTCTCCCCTCCCTCTTCCTCTCTTCACTGTCGGCAGAAGAAACACGCGTCTACTCACCGGCCTGGACCAACACACCGACAGAAAAATCAGCTGTAAGTACTGATGTTTAGCCTGACACAGATGACTTAAATGCTGGTAATACCCTCCTCAAAAAATACATGAAACGTTGCGTGGAAAATACTTATTGTCTCTTATTGTTATTGTCGCAAATCTCTGTGACGCCGACTGTATTAGCCCATGATGCTAAAGGCTAGTTCATTTAGCCGGCTGCTAAGGCTACGTGAGGTTACAGCACTGCCTCTGGGAATGCTCACATTGTCTTGGATTTCACATGTAATACCATACTCTTTATTTAGTTACAATCTCAGGTTTCTAGAGCTTTTTTCAGCAGTAATTCACTACATTTTGGGGTGATGTCTTGTGTGACTGTTCCCAGAAGCTTTGTCGTGACAGTAAGGACCTTGAGCATGATGTGAAAGCTGTGCCTTTTAGGAGGAGTCACATTTTTAATAAGGCATTATTATCACCTCTTCTGAATTGTTTTTTAATAACAAATGTGTATGATGAGGCTGAACAATTAAAAAGCCTTTCTTATAAATGTATAGCCAAGGTTTGACATTTCCCAACATTTACTGACGTGTCCAAAGTCCAGACCTATGGTCCCTTGTATACCTTAAAAAATGTTAAAGCTCAAAGCGGTTTCATGCCTTTGTTCAGTTTTTGTTGTTAATTATTAGTGAATATCTTTTCAATGGAATAATCACATCAGTTTATATTATTTTACTGTCTTCACACGAATCCATACAAGCCTATGTGTTGCAAAAATCATGTGTCTAAGTGTTGGTAGTTTCATATAGTGTAGATTTCTGCCTGTGCTTTTATGTAATGATAATGTGGAGGATTTGATTCAGCATCAGAAGAGTGGAAATTGTGAAATGTGAAGTGTTTCACTTTTTCCTCTCCTTTGCTCCGCTTTACAAAAGTTGTGGAGTGGACCACACCTTTAAAGTTCAACACCCGACCAAGGTGAGTTAAATATTTGTGCATGTTAATTATTTTTTACATCTTTGTTCTGTTGGATATTTCTAAAGATTTCTGCCAGGTTGGTGTCCTAACATTATTTTACACAATGTTTCACACTGCATACATCTTGCAGCATTGAATTTTAAAGTAATGCTAATTTAGTTTTGATAAGGCACAATTAAAATATTCATGTTTATGTGAAATTATTGTAATAAGACAAAATGAACTAACCTGGAAGCAAATTTGGTGTTTTATGAACACAAATGTTCCATATCCATGTTCATTCTAGCATGACTTCATTCCAAGAATTGTTCTCGGAATAAAGTGCAGTGTGGTTGAACCACTTTTACACTCATTGTGTATATTTTAATTTGAAAAGGGCATTGTAAAAAACATGCTTCTCTCCTTGTTCAAGAGATTTTTACATGAATCTTCATTGTGTTTATATTCATATATTTGATAAGCATCTATATCTTAGTTAGTTTGTTCTGACTTTACTCACTATCTCATTTGACTTCAGTAATTTTCTGTTTTAACCTATAGATTGGTGACAATGTCCCAGAAGACGAGTAACTCCTCTGTGGTGGATCAGTCTGAGCTTGAGGAGGTCCCCTGCTTTGCTCAGTCGGAAAAGGGAGGTCGTAGCAAGTCCAACTCAGAACAAAGAAATGAAGAGACCTCATCCTCTCCTGAAAGCCTAAACAGTGATGGGAACGGCAGCTCAAAAACCCGCAGACGAAGAAAACGCACTTCGAACGCTGAAAGTGGCCCTGTGGTTAAAGTCAATAAAACAAAAAATGAGGTTGAAACCCAGAGCGGCCAGAGTCCCCACTCCTGTGCAGGTTTGGCTGAGCTGCAGTCGGAGTGTACAAATATCTGGTTTGAACGGAGCATGTACGAAAGAGCAGAAAGCCGGTATCAATGTTGGTTGGCTAGCTCCTCTGTTGCTACTTTGCCTTCCTCATCTGTTTCAACAAAAAATCCTTCTCCCGCTGCTTCAAATGTGGCTCCCGTTACTACTGCTACTACTACTACATGCCACCACAGTGATCATGTTGCTTGCCATCATGTAGTGCAGTCAGTCTGGGTCAACAAAAACACCTTTGATCAAGCTGAACGCTGTTTTGTTGAAACCATGCAACCTCCTATACCAAATTCTCTCAACATCCCATCTCCACCTGATTGTGTTGTGTCATCCAGAACGCCCGATGAAGGATATCAGTCTCTTGCCCCAACACCAGCTACTCCCGTTATCCCTGTTGACGTGGTAATGCCAACACGACAGCCAATCAACGGACTTCCACGGATCCCAATGGAACTACTACGAGATGTATGGCTGGAGAAACCGCAGTATGATCGGGCTGAAGCTGCTTTCTATCAAAACCAATGCAATAACAATTCGACCAAGAGATCCACCTGCCCCTCCACCAGTAGAGGCAGTGACCACCCGCAGAGTCTTGTGGAGGAGGAAGAGGAGGAGGAAGAGGAGCTGGCTGTGGTTGAAGAAAAGCGAGTGGTTTCTCAGTGTAAAGCAGAGGTCTTCCACGCATTACACCCCATTCAAGAGGAAGAGGAGCCCGCTGATATTTCCGACAAAGAGGAGGGTCAAGTATCAGGAGTCAGTTACTTCCTGCACCCTGACAATGAGAGACTGTGGTTAGACAAGTGTCGATTTGATACTGCGGAGACACGATTTTACAGTATCCACAAAGAGGAAACCAGAGTGACAAAGAGGAGCATCAGACCAGATATCGATGCCTCACCTGTCACCCCCACTACCCTGCAGAGGGACAAGTATGGCAAAATTCAGAAAGTGGAGCTGGTCTTGCTATTTTTTTCCATTTTCAATTCATTGCATATTCTAAATTATTTGCAAGTTTTGTTTTTCTTATTTATGTTCACATTACAAAATTATTGTTTGAAGAGATTGTTATTTTTGTCATGATTTTTAAATATATGTTTTTTTATGTGGTCTCTTCATTGTTCATTCCTATTTCCAAGTACTTTCCAAGCATTTTTTGTGCCTCATGCAGCCTTCCATAACCTTATTCAAACAACATTTTTATCTTGATTTTTCAGGTATTTTTAACTTGTTACTTTAAATTGTTCTCATTTCAGAACCATGAGTGCTCCGGACTTTCTGGCTAAGGAGAAGATCTGGTTTGATAAACCACGCTATGATGAAGCAGAGAGGCGTTTCTATGAACGGATGAGTGGCACCTCATGCACACCTCAAAGCACACCTCAAAGCACAGGAGTAAGTAGGGCTACACACGGGTGTTTTTGTCAGTTGTGTTGTATGAGCTAGAATGAAATTGAGCTGCAATTGGCACCCATCAGTAACACTTGATTATAGAAACCACATATAAATGCCTAAATAATAGTAAAAGGATAATAAATACTTAATTATGTCAGTTGTGGGTAAAGAAAGGTATAACTATTCTTCTCATTAATAGTCTGTTTATTAGAATTGTTGGCAATACATTTGTATATACATCTATAAATCAATCTTAAAAAGCATAAGCAAATTTTATAAATAGCAACTAAGAGCTGAATAACCAATAAGTAGCATACCAGTTATCTCTTAGTTAGCATTTAAAATGTGGTCCCTAAACTAAAGTGTTACCAAAATCATCAGTCATCAACTGCAGTGGCTACATTATACATACAATAACACACAATCAATAATAAAGATAACTGTTAATTGTATTTTATTTCTTTAAAGGATCTTGGAGCCAACTCTATTCTTAAAGACATTGCCAGAGCCAGAGAAAACATCCAGAAGTCCTTAGCCGGAGTAAGTGTTTTATGATAATACTACTTTTTTGTGTTGAGTGAAGATTCATGAACTGTTGAACAATATAATGCAAAGTAAGAAAAAGCTATAAAAAAAAAACACTCTCACCAGCAGCCACGCTTTTGTGTGTGGCATATTTGTAGTTTGGTCTTCAAGTATCCTGTTTCTTTTGCCCCCTCCTATTACTGTAATCCCGCCTCCCTTAGATGAAGAACGCACTGAGTCAGCCTTTCCTGAACCATGAACAGTCACAGCTTGTAAGTGCTGTTCCACGGATTGACCTTGCAGTAGTAGTTTTTAACCATGCTGATGTTACTACCAGCATGCTGAATTGAATTCATTTTGAAATGAATTAATAACTCAATATTTAACCATGTATTGGGTCATTCTGCTCTTGACATGCTTTTTCTGTGTGTGCGATTTTGTATTAAACCTAATAAATGTAAAATAAAACCTTTTCTTTTGAATGAACGCTAACACACTGTAATGCTTGTTTTCTGCAGAGTACAAGCACCAGCAGCAATAACGCAACAGATCAGAGTGAAATTATCTCGCGCATCAAAAATCTGGAGCATGAGAACCAGAGCCTACACAAAGGTAAGCCTGTTGATTGCGTTTTAACTCATTAAAATGCATTAAAAATTTTATGTTATAATAACTGTTATAACTTACCTAGAGTTGTGGTTTGTTTTATTCACACCTGTTTGAGTAATCCTTTATTGGTCTGCCTGCATCTCCAAGCTTAAAATGCTACACCTTGTGATGTCATGTAGTGGTATCTTTACAGCTACACTTTACCTTTTGTTCGGTAGAGATGGGCAATTCCAGGTCTGAAATCATACAAATTATTCTAGCAAAGGTGTATGGAGTTTAAAAACACTGCCTAAATATGCAGAATTTGTGTGTTAAACGTGTGAATGAAGCAAAACACAACCCCAGGTATGTTTTTGATTACATTATAACATGGATCAGTAAATAAAGCAATAGGTATTGAAACTAAAATAAATACAATGTTATGATGTTTTACCAGTGGTGGAAGACCTTCGAGCAGCACTTTCTAAACTGGAGAGTCGAGTAGCAGTCCTAGAGAAATCTCCTGCGCCTTTCGCTCCAGCTCCCACTATCCCTGTCCCTTTCACTAATGTAAGTTTTCCTATGCAATTCTGTAATCAAACTTAATGACCATAAATGATACACTTTTTACATTTTGTTGGGCCATTGTTTAGGGCACTACTGTTGAGCAGAAGAGCAGCAGGCATGATGAACCAGAAGAAGACGACGAGGATGAAGACCTAGACCTCTTTGGCAGTGATGAAGATGATGAAGAGGCAGAGCGCATCAAAGAGCAGAGGTTAAAGGAATACGCAGAAAGAAAAGCAAAGAAGCCAGCCCTCATCGCAAAGTCTTCAATCTTACTTGATGTCAAACCTGTAAGTCTGATTTGTGCTTTGTTTCACTGAACTAGGGCTGCAACGATTACGATTACTAATAATTGTGTCTAATTGACTATTATTAAAATAATCACTGACTTTAAATGCTCATAAATCATCCTATGGACATTGGAAACTCCCAAATGAATGCCAAAATATGTTAACAATGTTATAACAGAAACAGGGGGATTATTTATCAAATTAGCAAAAGGTTCTCTAATACACTTTATATGCAAATATTCTCTATCTTCAATCTGCATATTCTACCCTTTTATCTGATTATAAATGTAGAAAAAAAAAATCATTTAAGTACTATAATAATAATCATTCAACTAGTTGATTAATCAAAAAGATTTTTGCTGACTAGTTCACTACTAAATGAATTTATATTGCAGCCCTTTTCCAGTTCTAGACTTTTTGATCTTACAAGTACTATTTTTCCTCTCTGTAATATTAGCTGACCAAAATGATCTCTTGGTGTATTTTAGTGGGATGATGAAACAGACATGGTAAAGCTGGAAGAGTGTGTACGCTCCGTGCAAGCCGATGGTTTATTATGGGGTACATCCAAGCTGGTGCCTGTTGGTTACGGCATCAAAAAGCTCCAAATTGCTTGTGTGGTAGAAGACGACAAAGTTGGAACCGATTTGCTGGAAGAAGAGATTACCAAATTTGAAGACTACGTAAGTTTTGCAAACCAGTTTAAAGGTGCATTGTGTAACTTTTTGGTTGAGGGGTTGTCATCTGCTTGTTTCTATGGATATATCATTGCTTTGGCTTTAATGTTCCACAGTATGATATTAACCAGCTCGGTCTTACATTTATTAAATTACAGGTCATTTTTCTGCTTAAAAATACCTAGAAAAACAGGCATTCAGACTGTGAGTGGGGTTGCCTCTCCATAGATCTGACCTGTAACTCTGTCTGGTTTGGTCTCCACGAAGATAAAAAGGTTTAATATCATACTGTGAAACATTCCAGACAAAGCAATGACATTTCCATGTAGAAAAGTATGTGACAGACCCTCCATCGGAAATGTTACACAATGCACCTTTTTAGTAATAACATAACCTTTAAAAGTATGTTAAATATGTTATTCAAATGAGCCAAATAAATTAGTCCGTGCATCTAGTAATGTGTTTATTGTGTGTTTTTTTCAGGTCCAGAGTGTTGATGTTGCAGCCTTTAACAAGATTTGAAAAGTGTCTGTTTTCCTTTTTCGTCATGCCTTGTTTCTGTGCTAATCCTGTCAACTGTTCACAAAAATAAAAATCTATTGCACTATTTGACCAGTTTGGAAAACACAATTTTTTCTTTTTTAGATTTTAATCTGTTTTTGTTATTTTAACACAATCTGACCATAAAGAATTACCTTAGTTGGTGCTACATGATGATTTGTGCTGTTAAACAAGTCCCATTGAACACAGTCACAAACTAGTTTTAGCCAACAGCTATAAAGGACCATGGACGATCACAGGCTTTTGTATCTTGCTTGAGTTTATCTTAAAACTGTTTAGTTGTGTTTACTAATGTGTGCATTGTGTCACTATGACAACTGCTGAACATTCTGGCACAAGCATACATGCAGAACACCCTCAGAGTGATGTCACTGCAAAGTATCTTGTGCTTGGTTTTTCATTTAGGCTACATTATCACACATTTCATAGCCTTTTATTTTGATGACATAACCCTTAACTACAACCATAGACCGTGTGTATGTATATATTTATTATACAGTCTATGTACAACATTAGGTAAGAGTTGCAGTTCCATAAAACGGCTAAATCAGTCTACAAAAGTTATTTCAATTACATGCCAATTTGACTCCCAAATTTTTGTTCCCCTTGATTTATAGCCTATTTGAGCAGAGGGCTGCAGCTACTGTTGTTAAATATTTGCATGTTAAAGGAGGAGGTGTCAGCCCAGCCCTCTCAGTAGTACGCCCATTGACGATGCACATACCCATTGTAAGGAAAGTTAACCTTTGCCACCATCTGTCTGCTGCCTGGTACTAAACAAAATTTAGGCTGTCTCTTCGTTATGATACTTTTAAAAAATCAAATGTTGAGCGGAAACTAGGTGTGTATTTTTTTCTATAAATTTACTCTAATATTCAAATGTATCAAATGAGTGGATAAAACGTATTTACGGTTATATTTCCTGCTTTACTAAGACACGTGACCTACCGCTCGTCCAATCACGTTGCAGATCAGCGCAGCTCGTAATTTTGAACAGACGGAGCACAGAGTGGTTTTGTGTCGGTTCTCAGGCACGAAGGACCATTATGTGTGACTGATCCTCGCTCTGCAGCATTCTCAGCATGTTTTGAGTATATCTTTGGATAAAACGCTTAGATTGTAGTGGTGTGGTTTACCAAAGATGAGTGCACACGTTATAACCCCGGGACCTTATCGAGCCACAAAACTGGTAAGTTGCAAATAGACTCCAACTGGTGTACATTTTAGGTTACAGGCTTCTCAACCAGATATAAAGTCTAATATTTGTGAGCTGTACAGTTATATATGTCTATATTTTAATCAACTATGTAGGCTGTGGGCTGAGAACATGTTTTTCAACTTTGTAGCTGAATTAGAAGTAAAAGGGATTGGTTGCTAGACACTTTGTCTAGACAGGATTAATGCCATTAACGAATAAGATTTATTGTCCCTTTGTTATTGAAATTTGAGCAGCTTTACTATAGTTGCATGTTTTGTTTCTGCTCAAATGAGTATACATTTCTGTGTGTGTGTGCTTCTATATAATTTGTAGTTCATACCTTGTTTGGTATTAGGCAAAAAATCCCTTTGCTTTTACTTTGTTCTCATTTGGGACATTTTATTATTGATATCCACAGTATAACAGATTTGTAGTCTTTGTCTTCTATACATCTTGACTGAATCATGGCACTTTGCTTTAAACTGTGATTCACTGTATCTTAAGACCATAAACACAAGTATTCTCTTGTACTTTGTTCTTATACCTTGCATATCAGATATCTTATTACTGATATCCATCTCAGCAGACAGTATTATAGAGGTTTGAACATTTTTTGTGTTTCCTGACTTAAGTTTTAATAGTGCTTTGGTTAAACCTCACTATTGTCTCCCCTCTGTTTGTACAATCCAGTGGAATGAGGTGACACGTCTCTTTCGTGCTGGTATGCCATTAAAGAAACACAGACAGAATTTCAGACATCATACTTCGTGCTTCGCTGCCACTGCGGCCGTGGACTGGCTTCACCAACTCCTGCGCAACAACAGCAATTTTGGTCCTGATGTAACTCGGCAACAGACCGTACAGCTTTTGAAGAAATTTCTGAAGAACCATGTGATCGAAGATGTCAAAGGTCGCTGGGGTACAGAGGATTTCGAAGACAACAATGGGCTTTACAGGTAAAAATATCTACATGCATCCCAGATTAAGTTGATTTAAAAATTGTATGTGTCATTACAGATTCCCTTCAACATCAACTCTCAAGCTGATTCCATGTCCATCGCAAGTTCCAGGATCAGCTCCTGGCTCGGTCAAGAAAAAGCCCTCGTTCAGAGATAAAGATGGATTCTTCAAGCTTAGAACAATCAGAAAACCTGAAAAAGATGCACAGACACAGGTAAAACAATGCTGCCAGTCTCGATCTGTCTCAAATTTGATGTATTTTTATTATTATTCAACGTTTTTATATGCATGTTGTCCCTTTTGCAGTTGAAATGTTAACCTCATGTGTGTTTTGTTTTAGGAGAACATGGGCCCTGCTCTCCACTCAGAAGAGGATGGAGCTGAGCACACATCACAGAGGCGAGAGCTCACAGTGGAAGATGAACACGTGATCTGGAAAGACATCACTCTGACCCAGTAAAGATGCATTATAAAATCTTTTCTAAATAAGTACAAATGACGATATAGGGCTAGGTGATATGGCCAAAAAATAAAATCTTATTTATTTCATATTTAATTGTAATTTAATCTTAGATTTCATGAGTCATTTTTTCAAAATTTTGATTAAAAACCCAAATTAATCAAATTAATTTGACTAACTGCTCAGTCCTAAGTTAATATATAACCTCTTTTATTCATTTTTTTTTGACATCCACCAGCAGACCATATGATATACAGATGTTTGAGTGTTTTCTACGGGTGTCCTGGACTGATATTTAATAATAGTACTTTGCTTAAACATCTGATGTCTTTATTCTGTTTTCTAGTTTACAGAGGATTTTGGGAGTTGCATCACTGGATGAAGTTTTAGATTACCGCTCGGTGAATCCACAAAACATCATCCATAACATGACAAAAATCAACAAACATGGAGTGGTTACACTGGATGACAAAACTAGTATGTCTAATCTAATGTACAATTATTAGAACAAACCTGTATTGTATCTGAACTGTGTCATTGCCTTTTTGTAGATGATCTCCCACATTGGGTTTTGTCGGCTATGAAAAGCTTAGCTAACTGTAAGTTGTAACCACTCATCTATCTAATCGTACACACGCTTTTATAGTGAATAATGCTTAGTTTTTTTTTTTTTTCACAGGGCCTAAGTATGACAGTGCCCAACCGTCCTATCCTGGCTTTGAGAGGGATGTCTTTAAAACAGTGTCTGACTACTTCTACAGTCTGCCACAGCCATTGCTCACATATGAGTTGTACGAGTTGTTTATCAATGTTTTGGGTAGGTGGACCATTTTCTGTTTTCGAATGAATACCTTTTCTTCCAACTTTGGGATTGCAATTCACAATATGATACTAGCATTTTTCTATTTTACTCATAATTTGTATATTTAAAACCCTAACCAAGGTTTTGGTTCTCATGGATTCCTAACAGAAATGAGTAGCTTTTTGTTCTCTGTTTTTTACGTTTGCCTGTTACTTGTCTGAGCAGCCTTTGTTTATAACTGTGAAGTTTGCACTAACTCTTCCTTCTCCTTCCCCAACCCTGTTTGCTTGCATTGACACCCCGCTTGCTGTTTGTCCTTCTACCCCTTTCCCTGTCTGCATCCACTGTGTGTCTAGTATTTTGCGGTTATGTTGCAGCGCCCTCTACTCAACAACTTGGGAAACGAAAGAAGGCCGACCTCCCCTCTGTGCCCCCGCCAGCCAAGACCTCGTTTCGGTCAACGGAGTGTCTGCTCCTGTCACTGCTTCGGCAAGGAGGCTGTGATGAGACGGAGTCCCCAATGAGAGAGGTGCTCGGGGTCCAGCTGCAGAACAGAGGTGTAGGTGATGCTCTGTTAGGGGGAAGCTGCATGAACCTGAGCAGCACGACTTTTGTAAGACCCCGAACCCGGAGTTGCTCCTTGGAGACCATTTTAGATGACTCTCTGAGTCAGAAAAAACTTTTTCAGGATAGTGACGGTCTGGAATTGTCTGCCTCAAAGAAGAGTGAAAGTTCAACACCCAGTAGTTGTTCAGACTTTACATGCAACTCTACTCCTAGTACCTCAGGATGTGCCCCGGAAGTACACTTGCGAAAAAGACTGTCCCTCTCGTCTATGAAAGGGCTTAGATCAGCTCAGAGGATGCCCTCTTTGAGGCCTCACAGTGTGGGGAGTTGTTTGGATATTGTTGTAGAAACGGGAGAGGAAGAAGCTAAGGAGAGGTTTTCAACACGAGCAGCCAGCTGTCTTGATGTGAACACTCCAACTGCCCACCCACCCCCCTTCTTGCCCCCCTGTCCTGCTTTCCCCCCTTCTGTGCTTGCCAAAGTACACGGGCCCTCTGCTGCCACAGGACCCCGACCTGCTGCCAGCACTTCCAACCTGCAGAGCCCCAGAGCTCTCACTGTCACGCGTCGCTGCATCAGCTCACTGGACGTGTCCAAGCCTCCGCCTTCTCTGTCACTGTTCAAACGACCTCTCCCTCAGTCCAAACCTGGCAACAGTAAGACCTCTCTTTATCTGTCTGTGCATGTGCTCAAGTTTGTCTAATCATACTAACTGCTAACATCTAACATGCACAGCATTCTCATGTTTAGTTATAACTGTTTCGATTTATTTAGTTATTAATTTATTCAATACATAGCTTAGTCTATTTATTAAATAATTAAACTGAAAGACAAATAATTATAACAAGATTGTAGTTTAGTATTTCAGTCTTCGGTAATTTAGAAAACAATAGATAAATCATTCATGTGTCATCCATACATTCACTGTAACAGTCATGAATGTGATCAGAGTGCACACTAACCTGATACGTCCTAGTGCTGTGTCATGTCTCATTATGTGACCCTGTTTACATAGGCCTTTTACAGCCTCAGTGTGAACGCATGGCCATCGAAGCCCTGCAGCTGTGCACACTCCTACTGCCCCCCACCTCCCGCCGAAAACTCCAGCTCCTGATGAGGATGATGTCACGGATTAGCCAAAATGTGGACATGCCCCGCCTCCACCCAGCCATAGGCACTCGCACATTAGTGAGGACAAACAAAAGCTCCTCTTGTTAATATCCCGTAAGCACTATGTTAACCAGCCTCTTTGTTTCTGGTAGATGGTGCACACATTCTCAGGCTGTGTACTGGGCAGTGCAGAGGGATGTGATTTGGATGAGCTCTTGGCCACCAGACTGGTGTCATTTTTTATGGATCACCAGCAGAGCATCCTTTCAGTTCCAGAGTATTTGCTGACAGCCATTGGGGACCACATTCGGTATCTACGCACAGTACAGGTACAATCTGGGCTTCCTTTACTATGTTATAGGACTGTTAGTGTGCAAAGTGCAAACTTTGAGTTCCATAGTCATACACAACAGACAAGGGACTTTGTCTGAACCTATTGTGTCCTTTGAACTGCACATGTTGCACTTCTTAGTTGGTTAACATCATAGTTCAAATTCCATGATATGATGTTTAAAAACTGCTCAGTGTGTGAGCCAGGTAGCTATAAAAGCAGCAAATCATTTAGGAGGACAATTGATGCTGGAGTTATAAAAGGTGCATACTAAACCAACATCACTTAACTGTCCCACTGAAAGTTTAACTCTGTTACCACCTAAATAACCAAATACATGCTCCTGTATTATATGTGAATGGTTATCTTCTCAGGTCCCCATTGGCCCTACTGGTGATGCTGGGGGTGAGGAGGAGGCCTTTGTGCCTCTTCCCATCTACGCCTTCTGCCGTCAGATCAGTGGAGCCGAGTTTGAACAGCAGAAGATTGAATCTTTACAGCAGGCCATGGAGGAGTTACTTGAGACGCTCCTGACTGACCAGAATATAAGTGAGAAGGATAGACGGAAAAAACTTAAACAGGTAATAAGATGGCTTTGCCTAAGTAAACAGTTAATAAGCCACATGGATCACATGTACTGTTCAGTGTATGGTCTTTTAGCGTCATCTAGTGGTGAATTTTATGCATATACCCAAACAACTTCCATGTTTAACTGCAGTTTGGGGCCTAATATTGTGATCACTGGAGTAAGATTTTTTTTACTTTTTTTTTTTTTTTGAATGAAGAATACCCCTTACTCATTTTAAATATTAGTATTTTTCATTGATCATCTGGCCTTTAAGGTTGGGCTATATGTAACTTTTCTGGGCACAAGGGGGTCTGCCACCTTCATGTCTCCATGGAGATATATTTTTTGCCTGGAATGTTCCACATTATGGCATATTGTTGTGGAACATCCAGCCAAAGCAATAAGATCTCCATGGAGACAAGCAAGTGGCAAAAAGTTACATAATGTATTTTTAATAATTAAAAAAATAAATTTGACAACAAAAAAAACAGTATGTTAAAATGTGATCAAAATTAAATGATTGTTTCTTTTTCAGTTTCAGAAGCAATACCCCGACATTTACAGTCGCCGTGTCCCGGCCACAGAGCAGAAAAACAAACCAAAGATTAAACCTCCACTCCTCAACATCAAGAAGACCAAAGTTTTTAGTATCAGGAACTAAAATGTTTTTTGTTTTTTGTTTTTTTTATGTAGTTTGTTGAAGGCAGACATCTTTTTATTGTACATAACAAGTAAATTTACATGTGAACTGGAATTGGTACATTGATGGGTGTTGTTATAATTAGCTAGAAATTAGAATTGGCTAGAAATCTTTTTATGCAGTTTCGTGTTCTGGCTTATTTTAATTTATAAAATGGTATTGGGAGATTTTTAACAGTTTAAGCTTAATTATTCAGAATACTGTAGTGTATTTACGTTTTCGTAGAAAGGTTTTTTGTTGTCATTACTTCTGTAAAATATTTTGCACTATATAGGTTTTTATTGTGGCCAGATTAGATCGTTGCTCTGAAAATCTTTTATTTATAATTATTTAATGTTAATACAATAAAAGCAGTTTTGGTTTCACACCTCCTGAATCTAGTTGGGTAGAAATCTTACAGGACTCATTTTCGGTGCTCAGGCTGGTGCAGTAAAAGCTTCACTTTCAGATCATTTTGGTAATTGCAATATTTTGTTGAACATCTTTGTCAAGTTTAGTTTATTCTCATATAATCCATAACTCAATGTTTCCTTGTAATTAATGGTAATATGAAGTATTTGTTTGACTGCGCTTGTTTTTTTCATTTTACCTCGATGTTTCTGTTACATCTCATACTAACAGTGTTTTGGTATTTTTCATTCATTTACATTTTTACTATGCAATATTCTGGAAAATAAATCTATTTAGTGATATTTTGCCAGACAACTTTTCTATGGTTATTTTTTATATACTTTAAAAGGATCAAACAATCAGTTAAATAGTAATGCATCAGTTTTATATAGCACTTTTCAGGACACTCAAAGACGCTTTACAGAGCATTATTCATTCACTCCAGACCCGGTAAACTACTACTGTAGCCACAGCTGCCCTGGGGCAGACTGACAGAAGCGAGACTGCCAATCTGCACCTCTCCAACCACCACCACCATTCACGCACACACCACTTTCATACTAGGCAATGTGGGTGATGTGTCTTGCCTAAGGACACTGACAGTTTTTGCCAGTGGCGCCCCCCTGTTGCACCTGGAATTCCCAGTGGTCTCCCATCCAAGTACTAACCAAGCCCGGCCCTGCTTAGCTTCTGAGATCTGACGGGATCAGGCTTTGATGAGCCGGTATGGCCAGTTAAAGATCCACTATGTAACTTTTCCTTTCTTTCACTTATAATGGGTGTATTTATTGCAAAGAAAATAATCTTGGAAACTTGCATTTTTACTGTCAGTGGGGTCGCCTCACCACAGAACTGACCCATAACTCACCTACTTCTCTGCATAGTGATAGATATTTATTGTAATATTGCACTATGAAACAGTCTTGGCAAAGAAATACAATCTCCATGGAGACAAGCATATGGTGGACTGTCTACCAAAAAAGCTGCATAGTGCACTTTAAAGGTGTATTGTGTAACTTTTCTGGTAGAAGACCTGCCACCTGCTTTTCTCTATGGAGATGTTATTTCTATTTACCTCTCTGTCGTCACTTAGATCAAACCAGGCCAAGTTACTGGTCAGATCTGTGCAGAGGCAACCCGCTCACAGCCAGAATGCCTGTTTTTCTACATATTTCTGAGCAATAAAACCACCTGTAATTGAATACATGTAAGGTAGATCTGTTTAATGGTAAATTATGGAATATTTGAAGCAGAGCAATGATATATCTCTAGAAACCTGAAGGTGATGAACCCCTAACTGAGAAGCTGCATAGTGCACCTTTAAACTTGGGTTGCTGATGCTTTTTTAATGCAAAAAATGCAAATGTATTCCATGATCATTTATTATCATAGCAGAGGACAAAGGATACGCTTAGTTAATCATCCTGCTGACATGTTTCTGACAAGTTTCTCCCCCACAGTTAACTAGCTCACATACTTTTCGCTGAACTGTCTGGAAGTAATTAAAGCTGGACTAGTAAAAAAAATTAAAAAGAATGCAATTAAAATTACAAACATGAATGCTATGGGCTATACAACACAATTCTGAGTCTATCAATGGTTAATGTTTTGGAGAGGGGTTTTTTTCAGGCGTGGAAAAGTGAGTGTTCAAGGGGAAGACTGAATGAAACCCAGACAAAGATTGCTTGTTTGGCTTTGGTGGCAGCGAAAGGAGGAGGTAGAGGAGGGCTGGAAGAGGGGCACGAAACTAGAGAAGGATGGCAATGGGGGAGGAGAGATTGTGAAGGAGCTACTTTTTTCCATCGCAGGAAATCAGAGCGGTTTAAATACAGTTAAACAGCAGCATGGTCAGTCGGTGAGTAAAACCTTTCACTAATAAAACAGCCTGAATGAAGATGTATAGGATATATTTATGCAGAAGGGAAAAACTGTAGCAAATATGTGGAATGTGTATTCAAATTCTTGGAAAAACTAATACCTTTTAAATAAAGCTTGGCTAAAACCTCTCATCTATAATAACTGCATGCTTACTGTGGTTGCATTTTGCCATTGTAAGATGTGATGTACAGTCAGAGGGAAAGATGCATTTTACTCTCAAAACTTGCTTGGACTTGAAGGTCCGATCTTACACAAAACTGACTCTTGTGAGCTTTAAGTCATGTTATAATGTTGTTCCTTCATCAAAAACATACCTGCAGTTGTGTTTTGTTTCATATTTATTTGAGTAAACCTTTATTATTAGTCTGTTTACATTTTTGAAGCTCAAAATGCTCTCTGGTTTTCAAGTTCACAACTACTTTTTACCTTTATTTCAGTAGAGATTGACAGTTACAGGGCTGAAATTATCCAAATTATTCTAGTGAAGGTGAGTTAAAAAAAAAAAAATACAGTGGAGTTCTTCCTGCATTACCACGTGACAAGGTGGAATAGAACAAAACACAACTCTGGGTATGTTTTTGAAGAGGAAACAGCCTAAAGGATCAGAAAATAGAGTAATACAGTCCCATTAAACATGCATTTTTCAGACTACAGTCAGCCTTTGTGCAGAACTGAGGCAGGACTACACTAGAACTCTGTCAGAATCAAATGATTTCATCTCATGTTTCATATTTAAGCTCTATTATTAGCTATCTATTATTTTCAATTCCAGTTTTGTTCTTCATACAGTGTGGAGCATCCCGCTGCTGGCTACAAGAAGATTTTTGAGTCTGTGGAGGAGCTCAATGAACCCATAATAGCTAAAGTCACAGGTAGGAAAATTGGACTTAAAGATGTGCTATGTAACTTTTCTGGCGGAGAGTCTGCAGTCTACTTGTCTCCATGGAGATGAAATTGATTTGCCTGGAAAGTTCCACAGTATGGCACTGAAGTCCTTCAGTATATCTCTATGGAGACAAGCAGGAGATGCCATTAGGCCAAGTTATAGGTGAGATCTGTGGAGAGGTGACCCAGCTCATAGTAACAATATAAATATGTTAAAAAGGTATTTTTGTACCAAAGTGTGGAAAATTCCAAGCAAAGCAATTACACCTTTAATTTAACAAACTGTGCTACAAGAAAACATGTTTTTGTGGATTTGCACATGCTGCGAGGCATAGCTCCTTCCTCACCTGTGATCAGTAATGTTAAAACTTAATAAATAGATGCAATTACATTTTTGATTTGATTGGTTTCAGGCACTATCCCGTCATGGCTGGGGGGCAGTCTGCTGAGGATGGGTCCAGGTCTTTTTGAAATCGGAAGTGAACCTTTTTACCACCTGTTTGACGGACATGCCATGATTCACAAATTTGACCTCAAGAATGGTCAGGTGAAATATTACCGAAAGTAAGTCCTCTGAACAGATGTGTCTTAGATTTGCATCAAGTTAAATTAATTTCTTAAAGGTGCATTGCGTTCTTGTGGAGGGTACACAGGGTAGTTTATTCACCAAGAATGTTCCACAATGTGACATTAAACTTCCATGAAGACAAGCAGGAGGCACCACCAGGCCAACTTATTTGTGGGTTCCTGCTTCCTTTTATATGAAACATTGTGAGGACTTTTTTCCCATTCAGAAGAAATGGCATTTTGTTAGCAACATTTCCAGTTTCTCACACGGTACCACATGTTTTACAAGGGACCCCCTAAGAGCTCTCCATTTCGTCCAGGGGCAGGATTTAAGACTCTGTTTGAGCCATGGCAACCCACTTTTAAATGTTTTTTTTCTTTTGTTTCTATTTCTTTTTGCTTTTTTCACCTGAACTGCCAGGTCTAAAAACTGACTTATTGGTGAGATAAACTAAATTTAGACCTACAATTATGACAAAAACAGGTTATGAACAGATAACTTGTATGCTTAACTTTTGATTAGGTCTGCTAACCGAGTCTTGGAAAAACTGAGCTGTATTTTTTTAGACAAAAATACTATCACCTGCTGAACCTTAATATTTGCTGTAATTACATCTGCTCATTATGAAAGGAGCTAGCTTTGACTGACATGCAACAATTTAGGGAGTCCCTGTTTTTCAAGGTGTTTTTGCACACAAACACCCGCAATTAAATAGCTGCTAGATAAGTTATAGATAAGTCATACAGTGGAGCATTCCAGTCAAGCCCTATGGAGTGGACCCTTCACCAAAAAGTTTCATAATGCATGCATTTAATAAACTGTTGTATGAGTCTTTATGTTTCATTTGTGATCAACAGGTTCATTAAGACAGACGCATATGTTCGAAATATGACAGAGAAACGAGTGGTCATCACAGAGTTTGGAACAGCAGCCTATCCAGACCCCTGCAAAAACATCTTCTCCAGGTATTGTCCTTCTTTCTATACTTTTTTAAGGGTCCCATTAGGTTATGCTATTTTCTGATCTATGCTATAATGTTATTCCTTCAGCACAAACGTCCTTGGAGTTGTGTTTTGTTTCCTTCACAGTCGTTTAACACACAAACCCTGCATATTTAGGCTGAGTTTTTTGTTCAAACAGAAAATTTGGTAATACAGGATGGTTTGGATGGTTTCAGGCCTGGAATTGCCCATCTCTACTGAACTAAAGGTCACAAAGTAGTACAGGACATTTTGAGCTTTGGAGATGCAGACTAAGGAGCAAGGTTTCTCAAACGTGTAAATGCAACAAAACACAACCCTGGTTATGTTTTTCATGAGGTAAGAACATTATAACATTACTGAAAGCTCACAATAATCCAATGTTGCAGATTCTTTACTTACTTCCAAGGCATTGAAGTAACTGATAATTGTCTGGTGAACATCTATCCCATTGGCGAGGATTTCTACGCATGCACAGAAACAAACTTCATTACTAAAGTTGACCCTGATTCTCTGGAGACATTAAAGAAGGTAAAAAATAAAGCTTTATCTGGCAGCAGAACATGTATGAAGTGTCTTGTGTTGTATTTAAGGTGGACATGTGTAAGTATGTGTCTGTGAATGGACTGTCAGCCCACCCTCACAGAGAAGCTGACGGGACTCTCTACAACATCGGAAACTGCTTTGGCAAGAACTTGAGTCTAGCATACAATATTGTCAAAATCCCAGGACCACAAAAAGGTTGGCGTACTGTAAAAATAATCATTTCTGTCTCTCTTATCTAAAATGGACTAGCCTATTCAATCTACAATCTGTGCATGTATTTCCAGATAAATCAGACCCCATTGAGAAATCCCAGGTCGTGGTACAACTTCCGAGCAGCGAGAGATTAAAGCCTTCTTATGTTCACAGGTATAAAAACAAAGATGCATAGTGTATCTTTTCATCACATGCTTTCTATGTTAAATGTTGTATTGTGCAACATGTGCAAAGCAAAAACATTTCCATGTAGAAAATAAAGCATAAAACACAATGCAGACTTCATGAACACAGTTAAGAGTGCCTATAACAGGTTGGACTACTAAAATAATCACTATCATTATATATAAGATCTTGTTCAAGACATTACACTTTCATTTTCAAGTATCAAAAAAATGGTTTCTTGTGTGTAAATTGTGCATGTTTTGTCTTCACAGTTTTGGTATGACAGACAACTACTTTATTTTTGTTGAGCAACCTGTCAAAATCAACTTGCTTAAATTCCTGTCTTCTTGGAGCATTAGAGGAGCCAACTACATGGACTGCTTTGAGTCAAACGAGAGCATGGGTGTAAGTACAACAAATAAAGTTTTAAAGTAAACATGTCAGTCATGCCCTTCGTGTTTTGTCTCATAGACCTGGTTTCATCTTGCTACGAAAAACCCCGGTGGCTACTTAAGCACTCACAAGTTTCGGACATCACCTTTCAATCTTTTTCACCACATCAACGCATATGAGGACCAAGGTTTTATTGTGGTGGATCTCTGCACGTGGAAAGGGTAAGTGGAAAACAATAATGGTTGTGAATGTTAAACTTTTACATTTTACATGAATATGTCCTTTAATGTATCTGTCATTTCAGTTATGATTTTGTGTATAATTATCTGTATCTGGCCAATCTGAGAGAGGACTGGGAGGAGGTGAAGAAGGCGGCTATGAGAGCTCCTCAGCCAGAAGTCAGACGTTATGTTCTACCTCTGGACATTAATCGTGTAGGAACAAACTAAACCTTTAAATCACTTTTATTCTTTGCCATTTCTCACTTTTTCAATTTGATTAATACATTTATTTTATTATTTTAGTACTATTTTATGGCTCTTGTTTGATTCTGTAAGTTAGCAGGTGGAGGTTATGCTATATGCTTGTCTTTATGGAGATGTTAGTGCTTTGCCTGGATTCTCCAACAGTATGGCATTAAACTTAAGCTATCTCCACAGAGACAAGTAGGTGACACTGACTGCCAAGCCAAGTTAGACGTCAGATCTCTGGAGAGTCAACCCCGACCTCAGGAGGAATGCATATTTTTCAAGTTATTTTTAAGAATTCAGGAAACACGTAATTCAGTTTTATGCCATAGGAAAATTCCAGGCAAAGCAATAACATCTCGAATAGACAAGCCACCCCAAACATGTGCATCTTTAAATTGTGCATGCATTTCTTTGCATTTTTGATTTACATATTGACATTATGAATAAATTACAGTACAGTTTTCACATATGTTCACTGTGTTTCTGTAGGAGGAGCAGGGGAAGAACCTGGTATCATTGCCTTACACCACAGCCACTGCAGTTCTGAACCGTGATGGATCCATTTGGCTCGAGCCTGAGATTCTGTTCTCTGGACCAAGACAGGGTCCGTAACAATTAAGATATGATACTATTGATATTTGCCATGCTGGGGTGTTCTACATGTTTGTGTATGTTCATTAGTTACCATGGAAATATGGCCAAAAATGTTTTTAGATAGTGTCAAAACTAAAGAAAAAGTACAAAATAGATTTAAACAACACAAATTCAGGGGCCTGTGATCAATATTAGTGTAGGTTTCTCAACAATTTTGTATTTATGTTGTTCTTTTGTTTCTACAGCCTTTGAATTCCCACAAATTAATTATTCTCAATGTTGTGGAAAGAAATATTCTTTCGCTTATGGCCTGGGACTTAATCACTTTCTTCCTGACAGGGTATGGTTTTTTTTTGGTATAAAATAGGATATGAAGGCACAGCTCTTTATCAATGAGATTTGTGTTTGTTTACAGATAGTGAAGTTGAATGTCCAGACCAAACAGACTTGGGTGTGGCAGGAGGAAGACTGTTACCCTTCAGAGCCGTTATTTGTGGCATCCCCAGAAGCTGCAGAAGATGATGGTGAGATTTATTTATGAGTAATCTGCAGCTGTCATTACACTATACAAAACATTAATGTGTGCTGTTGTGGATTTGAAAAACTGATGCATCTGTTGTGATGATTATAGGCCTGTTGCTCAGCATAGTGGTGAAACCTGGAGCTGAGAGACCAGGCTCATTACTGATCCTTAACGCTGCAGATCTGACGGAGGTGGGCAGAGCAGAGGTGGACGTGATCATTCCTGTTACACTTCATGGCATGTACAAGCCCTAAATCTCATGTTTATTTTGTTTTAATATGACCAAATTATAGTTAACTAGATGGTAACAGTCGTTCATTTATATAAAACCAATATTGAACTAAGCTAATGTGATGAGACTGCCTCTAATAATAATGTAAGCGTATAAAACCAATGTTATATATTGTTATATATTCTTATGGGGATTTTATATTTTGTAGTTTGCTGATTCTTGCAAGTTTATAGTTTGTCTGCATCATTGTTTACTCATTATTAAAGCTGATCTTAGTATTTTATAAATAGTTTATTTACAGTACGTTTATGAACGAGGCACATATGCATGTTTGATTTCAGTGCAACAAATACAATTCACTGTTAATCGGGAAAGCACCAAGATATTCCACTGAATTTCATAATCCTAATTTCAAATTTGCATTAGAAAAAAGTTAACCATCTTAAAATGTTTATATATAGAAAATTATGCTTTGACATTTTTATCACAAAACACTGATGAAATCAGTCACTATGGCAGGCAACAGTTTATATTCGTAGAACAGGTGAACTAGTTTTTGTAGTCGATAGTTGATACTGCTGCTGCTTAATAATGTCCAAACAGTCTCTAACCACCTGTGGACATAAACAGTTACAAACATAAGACTTCATTATTTAAATTGATAAAATGACTATTATTAAAACATAACCGCACTGTACCTTTCTGGTGTCTTGAGGCAGAATAACTCCATCATCCCACAGTCGACCAGAGGAGAAAAAGGCTGAGCTCTCTTCTTTTAGTATCGTTTCAAAGCTTTCTTTAGTGTCTTTGTCTTCTTCAGGTGAAAATAAGGATTCAGAATAAGTTGGAGCTGTGATGGACACTCTGGCATTTGGCCACAGGAACAGGAAATTAGGATCAAAGGCCCGGCCACACTACAAACAGGAAGCAACAAGGATAATAAACACAGACTAATACAATGATACATTAAAAAATTGAAAATCTTAACCATTTTACAATTAGAGGGTGACCTGAAGCATAGCATAAAGACCATAGAGTCCCTACCATAACATAGCTGTCGGAGCCATGACACCCGCCAATCACCACAGTGATTTTAGGAACAGAGGCACACGCCACAGCAGACATCATGGAGCCCTGAGCCTTTAGGCGGTTACTGTTGAGCTCTGCCTTAAAAACATAAAACATTTGAAAGTCTGCTCTGGTTAAAGGTGCACTGTGTAACTTTTCTAGAGAGAGTGCACAACCTGTTTGTTTCCATGGAGATGTTAATGCATTTCTTTATGTTAAGAGTATGGTATCAAACTAATCTGTCTTGCATTTATTCAACTACAGATGTTTAAGTGCTCAAAAATATCTTAAAAAAACATAAATTCTTGTGGGGTCGTCCCTCCACAAATCTAACCTGTAATTTGGCTTCAAGTCTCCCTGGATATTCCTAAATTTATTCCCATACCGTGGAACATTCTAGGTACATCTCCATGGAGACAAATAGGTGACAGACCCTCCACCAGGCAAGTTACTCAGTGCACCTTTAAATGATAGACAATATATGAAGAGTAGTAAGAGCTGGAGTGTTACTTGTTGCGTAGAAAAGGTTGAAACAGGTGCAGGCACTGTGTTCTGAAGAAAGAGAAGAGGAATGTCTCTCTGGTCACACAACTGGACAAAATGAGTTCCTTTGAGGGCGGCCTCATACGAGAGCTCCCCGTTATTAGCAACTATCCCCACCAAGTGACTGAAGAAGAAAATATGATCAGACTGTGGAGTTACGAAGAGAAACATTTTAAAACTTACCCATGAATCTTTGCGAATCCTGTAACAAGTGTAGTTCCAAATCGTGCTTTAAACTCTTGGAAGCGGCTCCCATCTGTGAGTCGACTCAACACCTACAGAGGCAAAGACGGCCAAGGATTTACCAAAGATTTAAACTTAAAGGTGCACTGAGTAACTTTTCTAGTGGAGGGTCTGTCAAATGCTTTTCTATCTTCATGGAGTCCAAACCAGACCAAGTCACAGGTCGGATCTGTGGAGAGGCAGCCGCTCTCATAGTCAGAATGCCTGTTTTTCTAGGTATTTTTGAGCTATAAAATGACTTGTAATTCAATAAATGTAAGGCAGAGCTGTTTAATGTCATACTGTGGAACATTCCAGGTAGAGCAATGACATCTTCATAGAAAAAAATTAGATGACAGACCCCCAACCAAAAAGTTATAGGCACCTTTAAAGAACAACAAAATGTTAATAATAATAAAAACAGGATTATATGTTACCAGTTTAACATCCAGAGTGTAATTATAACTGAGGGGAGCAAGTCCTAGAAGCTCCTGTGAACTAAAAAGAGGCTCCTCATCGGCCTTTCTCTCACTTTCTTCCTCTGGCAGCAGAAAATTTAAAGTGGATATGATGTTTCTGGTGTATTCATATGCTTCCTTTTCTTCCCAGGCAAAGTAGTCAACACAGCCACTAACCCTAAACATAAGTTATAGAAATGATTTAATATTACACATTCACATACTTATTGATATTTTGCAGGGACATCATGTTGGGGGTGTTGGAATGTTTAGGCATTAACATAAAGCCAGCATGTCAAAAAAGTTTTAACACTGTCTGAAAAGTTTAAATGGATTTAAACCACACATTTTCAGGAGTACGTGACTGATACGGGTGTTCATGGTCCTGTTCAGGTTTGATATCTGGCGTGTGACTGTAGTTTTATGTGTGAGGGACTTGTTTAACTGCACAAATCAGCTCACTGTCAGTTATGTCAGTTCTTTCTGGTCAGATTGTGTTGGAATAAAGCACAAATTAAAGTCAAATAAATCCCCAGACAGAGCAGAGCCTACAGGTAGCATCACAATAAAAATCAATAAAAATAATGTTGACTTTTTAATGACCTACTCTGCATGTAGCCGAGCGCCTCCCAAATCTTCTGGTGAGACTTCTTCCCCTGTTGCTGCCTTAACAAGAGGAGGTCCACCTAAAAATATAGTCCCGATTCTGTGCACCATCACTGCCTCCTCCGCCATTGTCGGGATGTACGCTCCTCCCGCCGTACATGAACCACAGACTACGGAAACCTTTAAACAAACTTACAGTCATACAGATTGCCTTCATGTTATAGAATTTACTACATTATTTCAGACTGATGGCAGGTGTCTACTCTATGGGAGATTAGCTGTTTTTGGAAAGGAAATATCCAAATTTATGATCTGGCACCACTTTCTGAAGCTATTGTGAAAACATCTTCTCTCTTGCTCATTTGCGCAGAGAAAACGTTGAACTTTGTGTTTTTGTTTCTTGTTTAAGTCATGTTTTTTACTATATTAATCATAAACCATGTCAACAAATCTGCAATCTGATACCTCCACTTTAATTTTCAGTGTAACCCATGGACTCAAATAGCATAAAGAATTTTAGAAGTGCCATAACCTATCCTTTGGTACCTATGTGTACAAAGCATGTTTTACCTGTGGAATTTTTAATGCAGACATGATGGCTTCATTGTAGAAAGTCCGTCCTCCCTGGTTCTTGTCAGGAAATATCTCAGACTAAATGTGAAATAAAAAATACAGATTAGTGCTGAATGATTTATAACACAATTTTAAACATATCTATCTTGAATATATTTCAGTTACACATGTCTTAATGCTTTAAAGTCGCTTGATAAACATGCATTTATATAGTATAGTAGTTTTATAGAGAGACTATATTTTGGAATATTCTAGGCAATAACATCTCCATGGAGAAAATTAGGTGGCACACAGTTACATAACTTTAAAAAATATGTTTGCATTAATAATTTCACCTGCAAAGGTAAAAAAGCTCCTCCAGAATCGACCAGATAAACACAAGGCAGGCGGTTCTGAATGGCCACTTCCTGCGCCCGCAGCTGCTTCTTGACCGTGATTGGATAGGCAGTGCCCCCCTTTACAGTGGCATCATTGGCAATGAACATACACCACAAGCCATTGATCCGACCAATACCTGCACACAAACACACAAATAAAAGCCTCTACAGCATTACAAAGATGCACGTCTATAGTATTGCCCATATAGCCTAAACTATTTCCCATAAAAAAAACACAACTTGCTAACTAGTACGAAATGGTAAATGGTCAAATTTTTATGTAGCGCTTTTTCACCTTTAAGGCACTCAAACCACTTTACATCCAGGAACCACTCACCCATTTACACACACATTCATAAAGAGAGGGTACACAGTGTGGATCAGTGAATCTGGTTGCCCACTAAAAATACTGTAAATGCAACCAAACTTCAGTCAATCAAAATGAAAATTATGCAGTCCAGAGTAAGTAACAAGAAGAAAGACTTTGATGTTTCTGACCAGTCAAGCAGCCAGCAGAGGGGATGTCTCCGTAGGGCAGACCCAGCCCAGCAAAAGGTGACAGCTCCAGGAAGTCCTCATTATCCAACAGGAGGCGAAGGCGGTCTCTCACCAGCAACTTCTTGTTTCTTTGTGTGTGTCTGGCAATAGCATTGGTCCCTCCACCTTTTTTCACCTTCTCACTGAATTCTACATACCTTCAAAGAACCAAGAATAAATATGCCTTATTAAAAAAATGCATGATATAGAAGAAAATATAAAAAATTGGTAGAATAAGTTGAAAACATTGTACTTTTTATGACAGAGCGCACTGTTTCTGAGATTGTTCTCGTACACATGTCGATAGATGGGATGTAGTGGCAGGTTTAGCACTGGAAAAGCACTTGGAAGACTTTTTCTCCCCTTCACTGTTGTACTCATTAAGCAGCCACAACACTGCCGTCCTGCAAGACTGAGAGGAAGATTTATGTTTTTTTTATACTGAAATGACAAATACATTCTGATTCTAATTATAAACAGGAACTAGAAATCATCCCATGAACTTGAACACACAAATATCACTTACAGGTGGGTTAGAATGATGACAGTAATTAATATCTCGATAATGATATTCAGACAGTATTTTAACAATGCATCAGGAATATGCTAAGACTGATATTCAAGCCTAGCACAACATGTGAATGGACCATACAATTAACCAGAAAAGTGTAGAACTATGACTTTTTTGGAAGACTACACTACACATTTCACATTACACATTTCTGCTCATTTTATTTTTAATCAGTCCTTTTTGCTGCCATTTATAATAGCTTATATCAGAACAATTGCGCTATAATATATTTTTCTTGGGTTATGCATGAGTTATGCATACACTTCACCCACCTGTGTCCTTTGTCTTTTGTTGGATGCACAAGAACTGGTTGACATGTCCTGGTGTTGTTATAAACATGTCTGAGAAAGGCAAAATAACAAGCACAATTAAACAGGTGTCACTTTTCATTTAAAAAGATTTTGCAAATTGAAGATAACAATGAAGCAATTACAAGCAATTTTTGCTGCAGAAATAGTCGTTTAAGGGGTGCAAGAGCAGACGAATCAGCAAACATTGTACAAGACATACAATATTCTAGTCAAGTGACAACTGAGGACATAAATTGTTAGTTGGTTCACAAATGGCAAATTGTGTCAAAGGTCATTGAGAAAGCCCCATGAACTTAACAAGACAAAACAATCAATGGACACCTTACAAAAAATACTGTTTCCCCTACCTCACGACGCTGCGGTACATGTCTGCATAAGAAAAATGACTGCAAAATACAAAATATTCCTTAAATGTATCATGAAGAGTTTAAGATCAGAATCAAAACAACTTTGCCCTGCTGCTGTTCTTCTTTGTGGTCGTGTGAATTTATCGTCCGGGCGAAATGTCGCTCCCTGACGGTCACATAGAGACGATGCTTGTAATGACAAACCTTAACCAGAAGAGGGAGCTGTCCACTTACAAACTCACCGGGTTCAATTAATAATCCAATTAAAGTTATCCTGGACATGCTTATTCTCTATATAGCATACACATTTTAAGCATGTATTATGTCTCTTTATAAAAATAATTCTTGCAGTTTTGAGTTATGCTTCACATAATGTTTGCGTAAACCTGTTTGACATAATCTGGTGCTAATCCAAAAGTGCTCCACTGTGTTTTTAAAGTTCATTGACAATTACCGTACACATTGTGGCCATTTCCATTCTCTAATTTCTTCTCTTTGCAAAATGTCTGACCAAACCAAGGCCAAATCTCAGCTATATACAAGAGGTCATACATAAGCCTAAATCTAAGATGCTGCCTCGTCTAGTTGTACTTAGATGTACATAATTTCCTCAAATCGTTTATTCATGGTATTTTTAGATTTTATCCCCATTTTTATTTTATTTATTTATTCATCTTTGTTATTATAATATAGTGTAAGTTACTGTGTTCAAGTAATTTCCCATGTGGATCATTCAAGTCTAAATACATTCACTTTAATTTAACTTATATAGACCCTTTCAAATTTTGTTTTAATTTAGGCTATGTATAAATTCTGAAATGGAGGCAAAATGAATTTAACATAATATATTTACAATGATGAACTGATGAGGAGACCTAAATGCTAATGCTTTTATGACATTATAACAAAAAATAAGCAACAATTTAAAATTTTCAAGGCGCAAATCTTATTTAATTTGCTTCACAAAAAGTATAATTTATGTTGAATTGTGTAATATATCTGTAGATGAAGTGAAAAATAGTTGTGGGCTTTTTGTAAGAATTTGTTAATTTTGCCTTTGTAAAAATGTTTAGTGTCTATCATAATCTCCTGTCAAATAAACAAATAATGTAAAACACAATTGTAAGTGCTTTTAAACCGGGCTCTGACACCATTCACATGTATCTGAGTAGTTTTCATTTTCCAAATTGTCCTTGATTGTTCATAATTTGTGATATTCTGAAATTAATCCTAGTTTTCCCATGAAAGTCGCATTATGTTCCTCCACTTTTGCCTCCAGCTGCCTCCATGCAGGATGTTTTGGTTTACAATTTTTCAAAGGGTGTATTGGTTATTTACCCAGATAAAAAATAACATACCCCCTGATTATATATGTATCAGTTCATTAACCCTGTGAGTGGCCCCTGGATGGCCCCTGGTGACTGTGCTCCTGCCATATACAGTCTGGTCCTGCTGATTCACCACGGAGCAGGAGGCGGAGTGTTTGTGCAGACAGTCAGGACAGCAGCAGGAGGAGCACCGGGCTTTCAGCGGCACTTTGGGACAGTCAGAGCCGGGAAAACTGTATCCAATCCGGGGAGAACCCACCAGGAGGAATCTGTCATGAGTTGGGGAACGGAACTGTGGGTAGGTGCAACTTAAACGCGCTTGTTTGTGAGTTGTTTGGCGGGGTTTCTTTTCTGATTGTGGCATGGGCAGCACGGTACTTCACAGCAGAGCGAGGGGAAGGTGTTGTTACCTTTTAGCTTTGTGTGGAAATGCTAATGAAAATGCTAGCGCAGTTAGCCGAGGCGTGCTAATGCTAATCTGTGGTGCACCTTCACAGCTTTGACAGCGGCGGAACAATGGTCTGCGGGCGTACGGGCAAGACAGGCTGGGCGGAGGTCACGCTGCCGTCAAAACCTATTTATCCCCTTATTTTAACTCAATCTGCCATTGTTCTACGCTTTTTGTACAGATCTGGAAGTTACTGTGCCGTTTCTTTTGTGTTTTTAGAGCGCGTCAGTCACACCCAGTTTGAAGTACATACAGAGACTCCCACCAATTTAGAAATATTAGGTCTCGTTTTGGTTAATTCTTCACTTTCGAGATTGTTAGTCGCTGCTTGCCTGGAAAACACGCTCTTTTGTTGTAACTTCAGTCAGTGGGACATGGAGCATCGCATCTGAACCCATGCATGGCGCAAAATGTTGTAATAAGCAACTAATAATGTGAAAAGGGTGACCAGACGTCGCTGTTTATCTGGAACAGTTCCAGTTTGGAGCCATGTGTCCCCTGTCCCAGTAGATTTATCCAAAACCATTGATTCGTCCCAGTTTTGTACAAGAAATGTCCCAGGTGTCCCTATTTTTGACGAATTTGATACCATAAATTGTCATTTGTTGAGGTAAAATACAGAAAAGATGCTTAAAAATGACCTAAACCCAAAGAAAATGTGACTATATTGACTCACATGTTAGTCATGAATGGTCTCTGCATAACAATTTTCCTTAATTATGCACTAATTTCACAATTTTATTATTACCAACCACCCCAAAAAACAGGGATGTTCCAGTTTTTTTGTTTTTTTTGTTTTTTGTTTTAAATCTGGTCACCCTAAATGTGTACGTATAACAGGTTAAGGTAAGGTAAGGTTTATTTATATAGCGCTTTACACAGACACATGTCCCCAAAGCGCTTTACACAGCAATTTACAGGGCTTTTTTTTTCTTTCTTTTTTTTTTAATAGGTTAAGATAAACATGGTTTCTATGTTCAACCATTCATTTTCTACTTGTTTTTGTTCTTGTTTCTGATAGAATTTGAGTAGGTTTCTTGTATTTTGGCTACAAAGCTGTGTATTTTTGGGGTGTTGATTATAAGATCACAGCATAGGATCACCAAGATGCTCCATATGTGACCCTTCTCCAGATAATAATAATAATAATTCTGCAACATTTGAAAAGCAATTATTTCTGCTGCATTATAATATTGGTGCATTTCTATGTAAGCTATATGTACAGTGACAGGTTGGGGTGATGGCGGCACAGTGGCTGAGTGGCAACACTCAGGCCTCACAGCAAGAAGGTTGCGGGTTCGATCCCCGGGTCGCCCGGGCCTTTCTGTGTGGAGTTTGCATGTTCCTCCCCGTGTCTGGATGGGTTTCCTCCAGGTACTCCGGTTTCCCCCATCAACCTAAAACATGCCCGCACCCCTATGAACTAACATCAAGGACCATGTTGTCCACCCTCCTGTGGGCTCACCACCTGCAGAGGGGTTCATAGGGGGGGGTCAGGTGCTATGAGTATTGGGCAGCAAGCTGCCCCCGCGACCCAGCCGGATTAAGCGGGAGATGATGGATGGATGGAGGTTGGGGTGATCAAATAATAAGACAAAGTTGTGCTATAAGTTGCATGTAGTCAAATCAAGAAAGCTGAGGTAATACTAGACTGATGTGTTAATACTTAAAGTCTTGGATAACTTTTATAATAGCTTACATCATTCCTCATTATTTTGTAATGATTTCAGTGAATATACCTATAGATAAATAAATAATAAATAAAATAAAAATGGGGATAAAATCTAAAAATACCATGAATAAACGACTTGAGGAAATTATGTACGTCTAAGTACAACTAGACGAGGCAGCATCTTAGACTTAGGCTTATGTATGACCTCTTGTATATAGCTGAGATTTGGACTTGGTTTGGTCAGACATTTTGCAAAGAGGAGAAATTAGAGAATGGAAATGGCCACAATGTGTACGGTAATTGTCAATGAACTTTAAAAACACAGTGGAGCGCTTTTGGATTAGCACCAGATTATGTCAAACAGACTTACGCAAACATTATGTGAAGCATAACTCAAAACTGCAAGAATTATTTGTTGTTTTGGGGACAATAATGCTGCATTAGAAAATACAGATGCATGACAGGACTGGACTTGAAGGGGGGAGTTTTTTTTTATTAATGTTTTGTTTTTGTTATGTACAATTTTAAAATTGAGGGGAAAAAAGAAAGAAAATACAGATGCACACAAATAACAGGCCAGATGATTTTGTTTTATGAATGAAACTGACTAAGAAGAATCCATCCTTCAGTAACTGTGTGTGCTGTTCATTTTGAGGTTCCTGGAGAGGCCATGCTGTTGGCCGTCATAATCCCTGGTGGACGCTGATGAGATTAATCTGTTGGCAGTCTGATGTCAGATTACTCATGATTGGCCGATTACAGATTACCCTCCGCTGCATTTGCTCTGTTAGCACTACTGTGTAATCACATTTCAGTCATGACCATTCAGCCTGAATTTCTGTCCCTGGAACTAACCCTCCCACATTTATTATTATTATGGCTGTGTATAGGCAGGGTATTATAGTGACCCTGCTGACACTGGTAACATGTAAAATCAATGGTTCTAAATTTAGCTGTTTTACAGCACTGCTCAAGTAAAGCATTGTTTTGGTAAATTAAACCATTAAAACATAATTAGATGAGCCCTTATCATCAATTGGTAACTAAATATAATGCTCCATTCCATATTAGTCTTGAGAATCTTGAATCACAAATTAATGTAATATGTCTTTGGGATTTTCTGTTGCTTTAATTCAGGGGTGCTCAAATTGTGTGCTGGGGGGGCAAGTGTGCCCCTCAAACCAGTTTGGTTGGCTCTCAGGGATCCTGCTAGGTAATGAGTGTACACAGTACTTTTTACTGCAAATATGTATTTCTGTCACTGTATTATTTTATTGTCTTGTGATTCAGACCTAAATTAACTCTGGAATTAGTGTTCTAAGTGTGGCTCTGTAAAATGCATCTATCTGAAAGTCTCTAAACACCAGTATATGGCCCTCCACTACAAATATGTTTCTATATGCGACCTTTGGTGACACCCCTGCTCTAAATGTTTGGCCTTGATGGTGGCCTTGGAAGTGTTTTGCGATATTAAAGAGACATTTTGTTTTCTGGCTCTTGCCCAACTCATTGAGACATTTCATTGCAGGAAAAGTGCCTCCTATTACCCCGGCTGACCTCATTCTCTCTGAGGTGCTCACACAAAGTAGGGAGAGCTTGTGTTGAATTAAAAGTTTTGCTTTGAGCCAGAATGCCCCCACGCTGAGCCCAGAGCTGCCCAGAGGAGCACGAGGCCAGCACCATGTATCAGCAAAGGCCTGGCCAGCCAAGAATGCCTCTCCAATATCCAATATAAGTAATTCCTAGTGTTATAGTACTTGAGACCGGTCTTGCATCCTGGATTTATGAAGAATCAATCGGACTGTCTGCACTTGATTTTATAAAGCAGGTGAACAGTTTTTAAAGCTAACAGTAGGTTACAGCGTCCAGTGGGTGTGAATAAGACCAGGCTTGGGGTACTGGTCTGGACTCCATGAGCTGTTCCACTGAGGCTGCACATGTCAACACCAGGACAGAGTCTGACCTCCGCCTGTCAGGAGAGGGAGGAGCGCATGCTTTTGGTGTGGCTGCGGCTGTCGCTTTTAATTTACCCAAAAGTGCTAACGTGCAGTTTGTGAGGATGAAATGAAGGAGCTGGAGGAGGAAGTGGGGGAGCAAAGCAGAGAAAGGAAGGAGGATGTTGACAAGTGAGAAAAAGCTGATAAAAACACAGACTGATGGACATAATGGATTATCTGAAAGATGAATAGGCCCTGTGGGACTTAGATACTCAAACAGTAAATAGTAATATGATACGCTAAGAATGAACTTCTATTCAAGCAGTGTTTGTAAACCTGTCTTTTCTGTGGTTAGTTGTAAGTGTTTCAGTTATGCACTTACCATTGCATTGTACTGATACTATATTATTTACTATACTTTTCCAGGGACTGAATCATAGAAGCAGGAAGTGAAGGACAAAATACAAGGGAGAAGAAAAGAAGCTAGAATTTTCAGATTACAAAGTGCATTAGGCTACATAATCCAATAGAAAATCAAAGACTTGATGATTTAATAATAATATAAATGTTAAATGTGCACCATTTTACTTTTTGGTTGGCGGTCCGTCACCTGGTTGTTTCTATGGCAATGTCATTGCTCTGCCTTGAATGTTCCTCAGTATTAAACAGCTCTACCTTACATTTATTAAATTAAAGGTGGTTTTATAGCTCAAAAATACCTTGAAATACAGCTATTATGACTGTAACAGTGTAAGTGGGGTGGCCTTATCACAGCTCTGACCTGTAACTTGGCCTGGTTTGGTCTTGAAAATAGAAAGGTTCAGTATGATACTGTGAAACAGTCCAGAAAAAGCAATAACATCTCCATGGAGAAAAGCATTTGATGGACCCTTCAGAAGAAAAGTTACACAATGCACCTTTAATGAAAACTTAAATTAACACCAAGGTCTGGATGCTGCAGATAGGTTCACTTCCCTTGGCATGTATCACATTATGAAAATTCTTTGGTATTAACTGCTCTGAACTTAAGAGACTCCAGAGTTGAAGAATGTTGTTGTGCAATAGGACAAAGCTGCGGTCCCTCTAGACTTTATGATGGTATTATCTCCATTGTCCCACACCTCCAGCCCTTCTGTAGCTGTGTACTAAACACATCAGCTGAGCGCTAAACTGCTGAGAGGAGCTCAAATGATGCTATCTGTTTTATGGACAGACACTAAACCGTCTTTCTGATAGTCATGTGCCCAATGTTATGAGTTCACCAATTTGTGTTCTGAAGTCTCTAATCACTTGTGGTATGATGAATTTTTTACCCAAAAAACATTGGAAAAGATCAGATTTTGTAAAGACATTGTGTCAGGTCTGTCACAATGAATACAATATCAACAGGTCACTCACAAAGATGGAACAATTTTTGGGGGTCATTATTTATCATGGGGACTTTTTCTTTGCACTACTGGGTTATTTTTATGTGCTACGTGATTTGTAAGTGTTGCATTCTGTTATTTATTTATTCATTGCAGTTGTTTGTATTGTTTTTTTAACAATACTGTACATTTAGATTGCTTTGTTTTGGTTTCACGTAATTTATTGTCTGCTATTGTCTATTTACTTCAGCAATATATTACACTTCAAAATTTGTGATTGTGACAGGCTTAGATATTGTAATCCACAAGCTGTGCCAACCTCGTCTCATAGATTGTATTTGTTCAGAGTAGCCAGGCAAATGAGTGACTTTTTGGACTACACCAAAATATTTAAGCTCAAGCCTCTATTGTGCATTTAGTTCAGATTGTCCACTTCTTGTTTTACAGTACTTCCCATAGCTCACTCTACACAAGCATGAAAAACATTAGCATAAATCTTATCACCTTTTGTCCCCTGTTTTTCTCCTCTTGCTCCTCTGTGCATAAACCATCCATGTTGGAGCAGAGCTGTTCCACAGGTCCTCTCTCTCAGGCCCGGCCTCTTTTCCCAGGGATTTGCTCTGAATTCCCCACAACTGACACTTATAGCAGCTTCCCACAGCCATGACAACATGGGAACTATTTTAATAGGTTTAAATGTCACAGAGGCCCACCAACTCACAGTACTACAGCACCACACCAGTGTCCACTAGGAAGGCCTGCGTTCATTTACAGAGCCATGTCAGCATGTTTTCTCCATAGAATTATATTGTGTAACTAACTACATTTATTTTCTGCCTCACAATATTTATTGAAGCTAAACTCATTTGTACAAGCATTGATGCAAAAAAAAAAAAAAAGACGTCTCACAACATAGAATTTTCAGTTCGACTAATGTTGTCAATGAAGATTTTAAGATGCTAAATACTAAACTTAGCGTTCACACATATGTTTTCTGACTCTACAGACTGAGTGATGTGTTTACTAGTAGTAACCTAGCAGTTAATCTGGACCACCATGCTTTTTAACGTTACTAGGTTAATATCTCTATGAGAGTTTTGCACCACTGCCACAAACATGGCAGATAATGGCTTTTTTTTTTTTAAACCCCTTCCCGACCTCTATTGAATTTAAAGTTCTAGTATTGTGACAAAACAGCAGGTCTTAGAAATCTGAATTGTTTGCTCTTGAACTGGAACAGCCCTAAAGCATTTACAGAAGCAATCCAACATCCATGCTCATCTGGAATAACACCGCTCTGTTGAACTGAGGTTTCCTGGCTCTGTCGCAAAGCCACACCCCCTTCATTATGAAAACTTCTTCAGTTCTTCAACCATTATTGTTACTGTAAAAACCGCTGCAAAGGAAGCACCAATATTTTCAAAGAACATGCCACAATGGATTGAGATAAATGTAGACATCATGAAGAGCCTTGACTTGTGTTTGTAGGACAGTCCCTTCCTTTAGGGCTGCAAGATGAATTGCAATTAGCAAAATTTGAAGTACCATAATTTCTTCAACAGACAACAAGTATCTGTCTTATTCTGCACAAAAACTGCTAACATTATAGTTTAGATCTGTGCAAACATCATCTTAAATGTGACTCTTATGTTAGTTTGTCAGTGAATATTTAGTCTTTTTGTTAACTTTTAAAATATAAACTCTAAACAAAATCCTTAAAACATAAATTGAAAATCTAATTGGAATCGATTAGTGCTTGAATGGGAGACTGCTAAGAATTCCAGGTGCCACAGTGGGCGCCAGTGACAAAATCTTTTGTTGTGTCCTTAGGCGCTTGACCCACCTCGTCTAGTATGAATGTTGTGTGTGCGTTAGTATTGGTGGTGTTTGGAGAGGCTAATGGGAAATTGTCCATGTCAGAAAAAAAGTGCAATTAGCTATTTTTCATCCCATATCGTTTAGCCCTACCTTCCTCCTCTTCACCTTTCTGGACTCCCCCACATGTTCACTTCAAATTTCTCTGATCTGTCCAAGATTTTAAAACTTATAACAGGTTATTCATCTTCATGTTTTCAGACTTATTATCTACTTACTAGACCAGAGACCGCTTAATTCTAGTCTAGAGGTTGTTTATTTCTCAAGTAAAATTATCTTGCTGCATGGACATATAATTTCACAACTTTTAAGTCATTTTCTGATAGATTTAAGTGTTTATATTTAAAATTTTGGCCAAACTTGTTGCAGTGTTGACAGACCAGGAGACAATATGGACCACTGAGGAGTTTCCCAGGCTGTTTATCCCATTGCTACACTTTCAAGGCCATTTAAATCCACTCCTCATTAGCACTCCACTGGCTGCTTGACATGGACGGCTGTGTGTTCCCCAGGAAACAGTGCTTGAGTTTTTTGGGCCGTATGGTTAATGTCATAGTGCTGTTAATAGCTTTAGAGCTGAGACTGAATGACATAACTGCAGGTTTACCATTTTTATCCAACTATAGCCAGCTATATCTAACTCACTGATGTAAAGCGTGATGATAGAATTCTCGAGCTGCTGCTTAATTATCATCAGAAGGACTGTGAAAAAAGTTTGTATCGTGTTTGTGTCCATGGCATAATGACAAACCAAGATGACAAAAAAGGCAGTACCAGCTGAAGTGTGTGTTTTCTTCCAGTCGACATAAATACGTTTGTGTGTCCCCTGTCCAGTCAGAACCCTTCCCAACCTGTAGACGTTGAGCAGAATTAAATAAAGTCAATTTAACGTGTTTTCCATGTAAACTTCAATTCAGAATTATTATTTCCATGTAAACTCAAAGGAGAATATTTTAATTTCGAACTATTTAATTCAGAATTAATTGTTTGAATTGTTTGAGATTAGGGCTGCAGTGTATGAGAAAAAGATGGAATAACATTCCAATATTCCAAGTATACTTTATATTTTAATACAATTTAATTAAAACAAAAATGCACATGCCTTAAATTATGAGTCAAATGTGTCAAAATAAAAACCCAACTATATGTCAAGACCGAAACATGGCTAAACTAATGTACTATAAATAATTCTGCTTTGTGAAAAAATTGACTTAATGACAACCTGTCATTTATAGAATGTTGCAATTTTGTGATAATTACTTTTGTTAGCTAGTTTTGCAATAACAAAATTTCACTCATATATTCGGTACGATCTTGAAGTTCCAACTGTGAGGTTCAGCTGGAATCTTTGTGGATGAGACTGTGATCTAAACTGGGAGGAAAGAAATACACAGACATTCCCAGGAAGTGGTTTATCATAGGAACACGTACAGAGGCTGAGATGGCATTCGTGGTTATGCTGATGGCAGGAGATGTAACTGTGGCTGTATACTGCAGTCATATGACAGAGTTAATGGTTAGTTAGTCTCACACAGAGCAGTGTAGAGCACCTTTAACCTTCCTCTGTCTGTGCCACATGACCATGCATCTCTTCCCAAATCTCCATGCCCATTTGTTCTGAGACGGTCTCACGTGAAGAGGTTTCCACTGAACACACGGCAGAGACTTTCCACTGTGTAAGGGGAACTGGAGTGATGTGGCAAACTTTTATGTTGCTATATTTTTAGGAATGTATGTATTGAGATATGAGCTATTTAATTGTGTTAATTGTATTTTATGCTGCCTTGAAGTTGCACTATGTCACATTTCTGCCACTTGCTTGTCTCCATTATTACTGACTCAGAGAATGTTCCATGGTATTGCTTTAAACATGTATATAGCACTTGGTTTTTCTTTCTGCTCAAAAATTCACTCTTACTGTGAACAGGCTTGTTTCTCCACAGATCTTACATTGACATGATGATATGACAACCTGCTTGTCTCCATTGAGAAGTTTAGTGCGGACATCTAGGCAAAACAATAACATCATTAGGGAGAGAAATGAGGGGTGTACCAGCTTTGCAAAAAGTTACTCAATGCCCCATTAAGTGAGGTCATAAAATGTCCCCATTAATAAATGTTAGGCTTATCAAAAAGTCCCACTTAACTAATGCATGTACTGTTGACTCTGGCAGCAGTACTGATAGTGATACCAAAGTTAAGTCTCCTCCTGGAAGTGTCTGTAAAAGGTGCGCCCTGAACATAGACTGTATGGACATAGTTATCTCACTAGCTGCCATGTTTCATATAGTGTAGGAAGTGAGCATGGGGGTGTTTCCAGCTCCATCGACTTTATGTTGGAAAAACTGTCGCCCCTCTCTTTGTAACTGCTGCAGTGAACCTCATCATTTTGGTCTTAAAATGTTTGTATTATATTCGCTATATTATCCGTAAGTAAATTCCTACTCCTAATATAGAAAGTGACTACAACTGCTTCATTTGACTGGAGGAGAACACTATGGGTGACGTCACACTCCCTCAGTCCACTTCTTTGCACAGAGTGGGTGTGTGGCTCTGATGCTTGAGTCGGCGTGAGGTAAACACATGAATGAGCTGTTTGTTTGTGAGCGGCACAGATGGGCCTTGACACACTACACTGGATTGTGTCTTCACATCCTGCTCTCTCGATATGGTCACAGGCTTACACAGAAAAGGCCCTGTTTGGTAAACATATGTTGACCACTCAAATGAAGCTTGCTGCATCTAAGACTTGCCTTATCAGTACAAGAACTTGGATCTTTGAATAGTTTTTGTCGCATAAATCTAAATTGTAATGGAAGATTTTTCATAGCTAAAGAGTATGTGAATAATTTCTAGAACTTTTTTATAATATGAAGTGAAATGTAATTTCATCATGAAGTATGTATACAACCTTTACATACTTTTATACTTTTAGAATGCATTTCATTAGATTAATTAGATACCAATGTAGAAAACGCACTTATTTTGTTATATTTTTTCTGTCTTATGTTGTCCTTTGTTTTCTTACATTCCTTATTACGTTATCTTTTGATCTATGTTTTAATGTTTTCTCATCACAAACATACCCATAGTTGTGTTTTGTTTTGCTTTATTCACACATGTTTAATACACAAACCCTGCTTATTTAGGCTAAGTTCTTCGCTCAAACATTTCCAAAGCAAAACCCAACTCCAGGTATGTTTTTGAGGCATTATAACACAACCAAATACTCGCATGAGTCAATTTTGCATAATGTAGGACCTTTTATGGCCCTATGGCTTCATCTTTACAAGTCTTACATTTTAGACCACTTTCTTTCTATCCTAGACATCGCTCTGTTCACTGCTACACTCGGTGCACTCTAAACCTTGATGAAATGCCCATCGGCACTCTGACCACACCTGAAGCCTGCGGTCATGAGGATGGTTGACCAAAATAGCTGGGTCATAAAACATTATGTTCTTGTAAAAATACACAGGAAGGAGTCAGCTTCAGGGCAAATGCAAGCAAGATCTGCTTAGACCTGTCATGATAAAAACTATATCGATTTATCATTCAGTATATGCTGGATGGAACCATAGTTTTGTGGGAGTCAATATTAATACTTTTTTCTTTGTGCTAGTGGGAATTTTTGTTTATTTTATCTGCAGTATACGATTTGAGTGGTAGAAGGTTGAATTATGAACTAAAACTATACAATTTAGTGTTACATTTTGCTATCTAGTTATTGCAGCTCATGTTTTTGAACTTCAGAACTGAAGAAGCAGCTTCAGAACTGAAGAAGCAGCTTGGATGAGCGGCGAAACGTCTTCTGTCAAAACTTTGGTCCAGTTGACAAATTTAACTCTACGTTGCCATTTTTAAACAATATTGTACTTTTATAAGACTTTTTGGGGCCTAGATCCGGTGCTTTCGATCATTTTTTTTACTGTAGATGACATCATGTGAAATATATTGATTATTGTAGTATCTCCACATATTTTTTGTGAGCTGTGTAGTGTATTGAATCATTAGGGACCAAGATTTCCGGCCCTAATCCTGACCATTAGCGTAAATAAATGATGAACAAGAAGACTTAACTTTTCTTTTATTCTCATGTGGCCATCATTTCATTCAATCAGACTCACCCACTGACCCAAGAAATCCTCCAGTGGACTTTGAGAGTGGATTGTGAATGGAGAGATCCTGTTCTGAGACACGAGGGTCAGTGTGTGGGTGGGTGGGAAAAACCTCTGTCTGACATCCGCAAATGAAGCAGAGAAGTGCGGTGTAACAGCTGGGAAAGTGGCCCTGCCAATCTGTTCCATATGGACTCTGTATACACCCACAAGACAAGGACTTGGCCTGGATCCTTTTTGTGCAACTTCTGTATGAATAACTGCTATGGTAACTCCTCTTTAGTCACTAAGAGACTTGAACTGAGAAATAAGACTCTTAGTTGTTAATTCACCACCTTCTAAGTTACTTGGGGGAAAAAACTCCAAAGTACCCTATGTTTTTGCGATTACAAGCTCAAATGAATGAATGAATGCCTTCATTTGTCAATTCCTTCACATGTACAAGACTTACAAAGCAATTGAAATTGGACCTGTCACCCCGTCCGTAAATAAAGTAAATGTTGCATTATATAGGACAAGGTGCCCAAAGACACAGTATTGCATGGTATTTTGTAGAGACACGACAGAGCTTTTTGAGCTTTTTAGGACATTGACTATCAGCCTTAAATCTCCAGCATAGACCGATGCTTTATATTTGCAGACTTTCTGAAAACTTCAGTGCAAAGAGATAAATGCATGAAATGTGACTATACAGCTCGCTTTTAGGTTTGAGGTTAAAAAAAAAAACACCTGTATGTGAGTTTTTAGTAAATTTAAATGACATAATTTGGGCAAATGAATAAAAATCTGCCCTACATATTGGCCAAAAAATATCAGCAGAATTTACTGGTTATCAGTTGCCCTTGATTTTAAGCAATTGGTAATGATATTGACCATGAAAAAAACTCAACTTCATACTCAGTACCAATTCCAATACCACAATACTAATAATAATAATAATGATAATAATAAAAATGGTTTCAGTAGAATGTGATTTGGTACTTTCTTTATTTCTTATCTGTGTAATCCCTCCTCAGGTATCTTCCATAGTGGTCCATGGGCGAGTACAAGTCTATGTGGTCTTATACTTGTTCTTAAACAGCTCAAGATCATTCCAAAGCTATTCAGGAAAAGTTCATTTCTGCCCTGTGAATGTTACTTTTTTAGTATCAATACTGATTCAAATGAGTATCTACTTTCAATACTAGTTTTAGTATCGATTAGTATGATTTTCAATACTAGTGACAACCCTAATCTTGGCTTTGATTTTTTTGTTTTGCTTTTGTTTGCCAACTCTATTTTATAGCCATACTCTCCTTTGACCTCTTCTGGTTTCTCATAACTGTTCCCTGGCGTGTTGCTGGTATAATGATACTGAATGTGATTGGTGGTATCTGTCTCTTGTCAGACCAGTCTGTCTGGGGCAGGGCCTATGACGCTGCACAGACAAAAGACCAGATCCAGTTGCAATGAAACCTGATGAGCCAGCCTAGGTGCACTTTCCATCGTGAGACATTAAAAATATCAACAACAGTTAGCTCAGGGTCAAAGTACCACTGGAGTTTGGGGGACTTAAACTAGCTCACAGTTTTGTAATGCTGTGTGGAGTTATGATGTTGTTACCTTCATTTTGTCTTGTTGTTTATTAATTATGTTGTTTTACATTCTGCCAATGTGGAGTTCGTTGGCCAGCTAGTGTGGGTGGGACAAAAGTCAATTCCAACAAGATGAGACAAGATTGGGTCCATGAGAATCTGACGAGAAGAAATATTAAGATGACATAAAGTTTCTCCAAGTCTAAGGATGTATTTGTTACAATAGCTCACACACAATAAATATCACAATAAATATAATAACAAAGAGCAAAAATATAAATGGTAATAATAAATTAAAAATAAGTAGCAAAAATAGCAAGAGACTAATAAGGCATAATAAGGCATAAGTATATAAATGTAGATGTACAAGTAAAAATAAAAAATATAGGAGAAAATAGTGCATGCAAAGATTAAATAGTAATTGACATGACAGAAGTTTATCTATTACTATTTCACAAGAATTTAGAGCTCTATATTTTCATTTTAACTGAGAGATTCAGTCAAGATTCAGTTATTCTGATCAGCCTGGGTTTTTAATTGAGAAGTCTAGTACCAGTCCTAAAGGGATGAATGGCTGAATTTGTCTAGGTTTGTATTAAATGGCAAAGATTAAAAGTCTATATTGTTTAAGCTCAAGAACTTAGAATGGGAAGCAATTTTCTGTTGGCAAAATCGATCAACAGTAGCCCTGTCTGCAATAATGCAATGATTTTATTTATTAGGTTTTGTTGTGTAATTATGTGTTTTAATGGAGAATTGTTCTCTTAGCTTTTTAAGCTGCTATTGTATTTGCTTGCAATAGGAATGATATGAACACAAGTTTGCACTTCTTATACCCTCTTTATGCAACTAACTACCACAGGTATAGTATTTTGCTGATGCAAGATTAAACAAGATCAAATTCAGTATTTGGAATTAGGTGGGAATCACAAGGTCCCTCACAATTCAATACGATACACAATACATGGCTCAAAATACAATATTACCACAATATAGCAATACATGCGAAAATTGATATATTGCGCATATATATTTATATATATATATATATATATATATATATATATATATATATAATGCTGTGTATATATATATATATATACCATTTATATATATATATATATATATATATACAGCTGTCTATATATATATATATATACCATTTATATATATATATATATATATATATATATATATATAATGCTGTATATATGTATACCATTAATTATATATATATATATATATATATATATATATATCTATCTTTTAAGAACAAACATAATTTAACAGTATTTCTTTGTTAAACCACTACCTGCATGAACCTAATATGCAATAAACAGGGAATATGTCAAATATATTGCATAAACAAGTGTCCTTTCTTCAAACAAGCAACAAACACTGTCAATAAAATAATTTAGTACAGCAAAAAGTATTCTTGATGATATGTCCTTACAGCAGCCCATGATATCGATACTCTATCTCCAAATTTAGTATAACGGTACATCAATATTTAGATATTTTAACATGTCCCCATTTTGAATCGTCTCTATTATCAGTTGATCAAATCTGACGTTTTATTTAGGGAATGTAAGAACGACAAAATACCCCTACTTTCTTATTGCATTTTCTCTGTGGATTTTGCCAGTTGAAACATGTTCTGAAACGCATGTGCTTCATTTACCAGTCAATGTGAATACAGATATAACATTGGAATTGCAGTGTTGATTGAACAAGTAATTTAATTGGATATTTTTCTAAAGTTGTTCAACCATTGCGTCTAGTCTAATTTTAAACTGCAGCATGGCCTTATTTTGACCCAAAAACGGAAGTCCCCAAGAATGCTTTTTATAAACTGGGAGTATTGTTTTCAGTGCCCATAATGAAGCACTTGGGTGTCTGCATTAACCTACATGTATAATCACTACATATTTGAGGCCCCTACAAACAGACTCTTCATTGTGCCAAAGGGGGTCACATGTCTCTGTGTTTATTGTCCCCATATAACACACAAATGCTCTGTCTTGTCTTGAGTTTATTTTTTTTTTCCACGCTCAGCAAAAAATGTTCAGATCAAAGTGTGACTATCTCTGACTTATGGCGCATTCAGAGATATTATCAGTCATGGGAAACTATTATTTCTTTCTATTCCGTTTTACTGCCCCCTAACGACTTTAGGGTGCACTGTGTAACTTTTCTGATTACTTGTCTCCATAGAAATGATTGTTTTGCCTTGGATGTTACACAGTATAGCATTAAACATCTACTGTATGCAGAATTTAGTCAATGACAGGTGTTTTTATTGCTCAAAAATACCTTGAAAAACATGTTGTGAGCTGACATATCTCTCCACAGATCATATGTCACCTGTCTGTTTAAATGGAGTTAGACAAGTTTAATGTCACACTGTGGAACATTCCATGCAAAGCAAGTGAGAGAAACTGGTGATGAGCCTTCTACTAGGAATTGTATGCAACGGACCTTTAAAGAACATCGCTCTGCTGCAAGAAGTCTTCTCTTATGAGGTTAATATTTGACTTTTTCACAGTATCAACGCTACTGTCCAATGTGGATGTTAAGATACTCTGGCAATTTCAGTGATAAGCTAAGTAGGCTAAGCTAAATAGGCTTGAAAAATAGAAATGCTTAATCTGTTGTTGATTCTCTTGAGCTGTGTAGGCTGAATTCTTGTCTCAAACACCACCTTATAGTGTCATGTGGCTATGCAAGTATTGCTCCACTGTGTTTTTAAACTCTATACACCTTCACTTCATTTGAATGGTGGGTGCTGCTGCTTCCTGCGCTGTTGTAAATATACAGCCCTCACTAAAATGCCAAGGAAGAATTGGGGGAAGTAATTTGTGTTAAAGGTCAGTTATTTATAGTCTGTATTGTTTATGCTCAGGCAATTTATATTGAATCTAAGCCCATGGTATTTGTTTTTAATGAGACAAACTCATAATGCTGGCCTATTTAACATGAACATTATTATTTAAGTAAAATATCTAAAAACTAAAATACATCTTTTCATTCTCCGCCTTGGTCATATTCAAGCTTCACATAACTTGTCTTCAATTGTGCAGGGCCCTTCATTGTATGGCTTTTCCAGCTAATTCATCACTGCCCTATGTTCACCTCAGTTGAACTAATGCAAAAGATGTTAAAATGATATAAAATACTGCATACTGCCAATTCAAATGACTCACAGACTCATGATCTATGGCTAAAATAAAAGGTAGTGAATCGCTCTGTGTATGTTTTTGTCTATCTGAAAACACCTGCAAATGTGTAATGCTGTTTCCTCATTCATCAAATGTAACAGAACTGGGCCATCAGGAGCATAATGGATGGGTCTACTGGGTCTGGCTGAGCTTCAGTATTCATGAGAGAATCAGTCATTACAATGGAGGACATGAGAAAACTGCAGCAAAAGCAAGAATGTAGAGACAATGAGGAACGCTTCCAGTTGGAAATACTGAAAAAATATAAGTTATATTTTAGTGTTTTGGCTGCAGGTGGCTGTAGAGATTTGTTGTGTATTAGTGCCTATGTTAATTTTGCAATGTACCATAAACAGACATTTTTATTATGTGTATTATTTCAGTTGGCAATATATGTAGTCTACAATAGGAGAGAACTGAAGTTAGTTCAGGTGAAGCTTATGCTTCTATTGTTCTTATAAAATGAAACATGAATCATTAAACCTATGTAAAGCCAGAGTGTGTAACTTTTTAGACAAAAATATACCACAATCAAAGCATGTTTTTGTATTAATATTTTATGTTTATTGCACAAATTCACTGAAAAACAAAGAAAAACAAGCGTCTTTACTGTGAGGGGGGCTTGCATCTCCACAAACCTGACTCTTCGTTGGCCTGAAAAGTGAAAAAAGTCTTTTGGGTAAAATGTGTAGCAGATACATATGGTATTCCCAAGATGAAAACACACTCTGTAGTTTAGAAATAAAAAATACAGCATGACTATAGACTATTATCTGTTATCACATGTAATATTTGAATACACCCACACAGCACTGCTTATCCTTTTTATTTATCTAAAAGTCTTACATCATTTAAGGTCCTATATTATGCAAAAACAACTCTTGTGAGCTTTTAGCCATGTTATAATGTTGTCTCCTCAAAAACGTGCCTGCAGTTGTGTTTTGTTGGATTCACACGTGTTTGAGTGTTTCTGTCTACGTCTCCAAAGCTTAAAATGTTCTGTTCCACTGTGTGATATCGTGTAGTGGTAGTTTTCACGTTAACAGCTCCTTTTACCTTTTGAATAGAAATTGGTAATTCCAGATCTGAAATTATCCAAATGATTCTAGTGAAGATGTATGGAGCTCCAAAAACAAAACACTGCTCCAGGTATGTTTTTGATGATGAGGACATCATAAAGTACAGTAGATCAGAAAATTGTAATATGGGCCCTTTAAACTTGTAATTTTTGTTGTAAACCTGTTTTTTCCTGCCTTCTTATAGCCCCTCTTATTTTCCTTAGCTGACTTCTCCAATTGTCCCATATCATGCCCTCACACTCCCCAAATCTCCCTAAACACAGACTGTTATTTTACTCTCCCTCTGAGAACTTCACATTTCACACCAACACATTTGAGGTCACGTCCCGACCTCGATACCAGACCAGACCAAGCAGCACCTCCACAGACGTGACATGGAGCGAGCGCAGGATGGAAAATGTCAATTCGTTTGAACACTGGATTTGATGGGATAGTAAACAGTAATTTTGTAAATCATGACAAATTATTATAACTAAAATGTGTTTTTTTTGTAGAATTGTTATACAGACCAACATTTACCAACATTCTGCCATCAGATATTTTTTAAAGCTGAAATGTTAGGGTTTTTTTTTTTACTTAAAGGCCACTATGTAACTTCTAAGGTGGAGGGTCCGTTACTTGCTTGTTTCCATGGAGATGTTATTTCTTTGGCTGGAATGTTCCACAGTAGGGCATTAAACATATCTCCCTTGTATTTGTTCAATTGCGGGTGTTTTATAGCTGAAAAATTCCTTAACAAACATGAATTCTTACCATATGCAAGCTTGCTTCTCCATAGATCTGACCATTAACTTGCTCCATTGTGACCAAAGTTATTTCTATACTGTGGGATAATCACGGCAAAACAGCAAAATCTCTACAGAGTTTCATAACATTTCAAAAACCTGTCGGCAGTATTTAAATAATCGTTCCTCATAATAATTTTCGCCACAACTATTGTGACACATTATATACACTATATTGTCCCTGCCTGAATTCCCCGTAACATCCCTCAGGCTGTAATAGGCGCTGCAGCGAGTTTTAAAAACATTTTTTTGTGACTTTTGTTATTCCTCTTAGACTTCCAGGAAAAGCGATCCTCTTCCAGGATTACATGAGCGAGAGGAGGCCGGTTGCACTGTTCAGGAATGTCATTATTTGCAGCTATTGTCCCAGTGGCAGTTTGTATGCTAATTCACATTAGCATTTACTGTGGAATTCCTGTTTCTGAGCACAGAGCGAGAGACAGGGATTTTGTGAAATCGAGAAATTTTTACAAAGATGTATATATTCCACAAAATTCCATTAAATTCCACAGGATTACCAAAAAATTGCCTCTTGTGAGCCTTAAGCTTCGTTAGAATGTTGTTACCTCATACCTGGTGTTGTTTTTTGTTTATTCACACGTTATAATTTTTTTATTTTTAGTGTGTCTACACCTCTAAAGCTCAAAATACCATGTGGTAGTTTTACAAAAAACAGCTACCTTTTTGCCCTTAGTTCAGTAGAGCTTGGCAGTTCCAAGGCTGAAATCATCCAAATGAGTCTAGTAAAAGTGTATAGAGCAGGCATGTCCAAACTATGGCCCAGGGACCAAATGTGGCCCTCAGACCAAATGTTTTGGCCCTCAGGCTTCCAGGTAAATTACCACACTACCACAAGTAGTACTTTTTACTGCATGTTTTTTAAATCTACCTCGATCCAAATGTTGTGTTCCTAAGCATGAACAAAGGTCTGGAGGGTCATTCAAACATGTTATAAATGCAGATTTAAATTATTCAATGTTTTGGCCACCAGTCTATGACCCTCGATCGGCCCTCACGCTGGTCTGTGTTTTAGTGGCCCTTGATGAAAAAAGTTTGGACACCCCTGGTATAGAGTATAAAAATACAGTGGAGCACTTCCTGTATTACACATTCTTTTGAAGGTGTATGGAGTTTTTCCTGTATTATCATCATCACAATGTGATGAAAAAAATGTGTGTGACTGTTGATTAATGTTAGCCTGCTTGCTACTGTACATTTATTTGAGAGGAACTTGTTTAACAGCATGAATCAGCTCATCTGTTTTAGTTTCACCTAAGTCAGTTCTTTATGGTCACATTGCAACTTTAGTAACAGAGCTTCAGACAAAGCAGTGCATACAGTTAGCACCTCAGAGAGTGTTGATGACATCAGCTGCAAAGTATCAATAAGCTCATTTTTTAAAATACTGAAAACTTTTGCAATGTTGGTTTTGACTTTAGTCCCAAAAACATAGGACATGATCATTTCCTGTTGTGGCTGTAATGTGTGCGCAGGATTTAAACCTCAAAATAGATTGAAGTATATAGATGACTACCTCAGTGACTAATAGATTGAATAAAAATATAGATGACTACTTCAGTGACTAATGTCTTCCTTTGTTGCTTCCTTTTGCATCATTTTATAACAGTGCTGGTAGATGACGTTTTGTGTTTCTATTCTGCTCCAGTCTGTGCCAGTGCTTTTTTTTTCTGTGAGCAAAAAGCCAAAAGCGTAAGGATGCTGTCATTTCCCTTGTGAGGCTGCCTGCTCCTGCATGAGCTCATTCTCTTTTACTTATTCATGAGCAGAGTCACCGGAGATGCTCAACACGAGTGGGCACAGACTCAGACCACCACATGAAAGAGGGAGACACTGGCAGAAAATTACACAAGACTGGCAGAGAACGTATCAAAATATGTTATTTTCTGGGCTTATTTTTTGTTTTGTAAATGTAATTGGCTGAGAAATAGTGAGTGGTGGTTGATTTTTAACCCTGGACTATGAGTCTATAATAATGTTTGGTAATGAATTGCGAATTACCTTTAGATTTTTTACACATTTTACATAACAGACATATTATACTAGTTCTCTATTTTTATTTTCTAAATCAGTGTGTATGATTTGCCAGTGACTTAAAACAACCAAACAATAAAACAACATTGTAGCTGTAGTCATTTTGGTGCAAATGAAAAAAAAAATCTGCTCGCAAGTGTGCAGCTATCCATCAGAGGTGCTGACTCTTTATTGTGATGAAGTTTACAGCGACATCGGCTCCCATTGCACACTACATTTGTCTAATGCTGAATCAGTGAAATTGTTTCTTTTATTAAGTAATTTCAGATGAATATTACAATTTAAAATGAGCAGAATATAACAATGATCCACGGGTGTTATAGACCCTATATAACTATATAGCCAACACAAGCGCAATAGGTCTTTAATGGATTTTTTTACTGTCTCTCCAGTTTGGCAGTCTAATATATTGCAGCTCAATGAAATCCCAATTTTAATGGTTGCAATTATCCAGTGCCAAGGCTTCAATTAAAATAATATCCTCTGCAAACAGTACAATATATTCACTTCACTCAATAGTTTCTAATTACAGCCTGCTCACTCCGTTTAGACTTTAGGCTTCTATAAATGTTCTGAAATGTTCATATTTACTGGTAATTGTGCTTTTAGTGAATCCTCTATATCACAGGTGTCAAACATGCGGCCCGGGGGCCAGATCCGGCCCTTTAAGACCTTTAATTTGGCCCTTGGCTGATTTTCTATTAAAATATTGAAAATGTTCATATTCTTCAGATAATTTTCTGTGCTGCTGAGCATAGCAGTGTCTCCAGTGCTTCTGTGTGGCACCTCCCACCAGAGCAGCACAAACACTCTTAAAGGACGATCGTTTTGACTGTTGACCATGACACCCTCATCAGAAAAATGTCAAAAATGAGAAAAGTGTATGCTGAGTGCAGAAGAAAAATTGACTAATTCTTTTTTGTTCACGGAGGTGAATGGGAAACCTGCGTGTTTGGTGTGTTTGCAACAAGTGGCGGTGCTCAAGGAATATAATCTTAAACGCCACTACTAAGACCAGGCATAATACTATAATACGTTGTAAAACAAAATCAAATAAAAAAGATTTCTGTAATAGACTTTTGTTTCTCTGCACAAATATTTGGACTTATTGCTATTTTTGGGGTATATATATGCCTTGAGTTTTCTGATCCGGCCCCTTTGGGATTAAAGTAGGTTGTATATGGCCCCCGGACCTAAATGAGTTTGACGCCACTGCTCTATATCAATATCTTGATTTTGTGATAAGAAATGCGATTATGATGACAATTGCGATTTATGTTTTAATAGAAAATACAGTTCCCGTTAAAAAAAAGTCCAGGAGCATAAACATTTCAGAGAAGACTGAAATATAAACTGCTGAACTAATCCTCAAATTTTTGTATAGGTGTGTAACTGCAGGGTTCGCAGATTTGCATAGTAAGATGGAATATTTTGTTCTTTGCAGTGGAAATTTTGTAACTTTACATAAAGTCTTTGTTATTTGCTAACTGCTACAATTTATACCATATGAAAAAAAAATTGTCAAAATCTTTTCTCTTTCTAGGTCACCCAATCTCGTGTCTCATCTCGCTGTGTGGAAATTGTCTGGTTCCAGCCCTACTCCCAAATCATAAATGTCAAATTAACAAGTTTTAAAGACCTGTAGTTGTCACTAAATCTCAATTACTACTGTTTTTACAACTGTAGTAAACTAAAGCCTAATTTGTTCACTAGTTTTACACTGTCCCTGCAATAAACCTTCATCTAACCTCTCCCCATTTGTCTTTAACGCCATTTATTTTCTCACAATACTCGTCTGAACACCACTCTGCTGCCATTGTGTTGTTGTGAATGATAACTGAAAGCAGACAGGTCAGCTGTTTTGGAGCCGTGTCAGATTTCCCCGGGCGACCATCGGGAGTGTGTACAAATATGGGCTGACAGTGTCTAACAAGTGAGAAGAGCGTCTACCATGTGTGAATTTAGCTCTGAGTAAACTGAAGATGTGGGGAGAAGTTGTAGGTTGTCAGTACAGATACACTTCATGGAGTACCAGCCCCCTCTGTGTTAGATTGTGTGTGTGTGTGTGTGTGTTCATAGACTGAACATAATAGTGTTGTTTCTAGTTGAACAGAGCTATTGTTGTGAACCTGTTGATTCTAAGGAAACGTGCAAGAAAATCATCCTAGTACACGCTGTCCCTTGTAATGACCAGACAACAGGACTTATATAACGTACAATAGGGTTTGGTGCTGTACTGACAATATTCACTCAATATTTTATTTTTGATTATCCCAATAATGATTTAAGGTTCACTATGGAACTTTTTTGCTGTAGGGCCTGCCACTGACTTACTTGTCTTCATGGAAAAGTTAGTTCCACAGTATAGCATTAAACTTGTATACACCGCAAAGAAGCTTAAGATATAAATGCTTAAATTTATCAGAACATGACGGTTAAGTAGTGAAATTATCTTGCTGCATGGACAGATCATTTTACTTGACAAGTTATCTTAAAATAAACTACCTCTATGCTAGAATTAAGCAGTATCCGAACTAGTAAGTAGATAATGAATCTGAAAACAAGATGAATAACCTGATGTAAGTTTTAAAATCTTGGCTAGGTCAGTGTCATTTTCAGTGTACCTCTCTGGAAACAAACATATGCTGTCAGATCTGTGGACATGCAAGCACGCTCACAGTAGAAATGCTATTTTTTTTTTTTTTTAATAGCTATAGTAACACCTGTAACTGAATAAATGCTAGAAAGACAAATTTAATGTCATACTGTCGAACATTCCACACAAATCCATAACAAGACAAGTATAACAGACTCCCCAGCAGAAAGGTTACATAGTGTTTCTTTAATCTCATATTTTTACAATCCATCACAAATGTGCAGAACATTGCCTGTATTTTAGCTGAGCACAAAAGTGAATACAATGTTATGTTTTGCCTTTGTACTAAATGTAAACCACAAATCACTCATTTAAAGGTGCACTGTGTAACTTTTCAGTTGGATGGTCAGTCACCTGCATGTTCGACAGTATTACATTATACTTATTATCTCTACAGAAACAACAGATGACTCCACAGGGCCAAGATACATATCAGATCAGTGGAGGGGTGAGCCACTTCACAGTAAAAATTTTAGGTCAATAAAAAACTATGTAACTGAGCAAATGCGAGATGTACACATTTAATGCCATACCGGGACATTTCAGACAAACAAATGCGAGATGGATATGTTTAATGCCATACCGGGACATTCCAGAGAAAGCAATAACATCTCTATAGAGACAAGTAGGTAGCTGACCATCCACCAGAAAAGTTACACAGTGCACCTTTAAACACATTAGTCATTGCTGATGTTCGTACCGGTGTAAATCCCGTACTTGGACCTTGTTCTTCATAAACATTATTGACCGTACTATTATATATCTCCATTTGAGTGCCGTGCATAACTTGATACGGTTGCTGCATTGATTGCTGTGCTCTGGCCTTATGTGGACTTGAACATGGAGCTGTGTCTGAGGGACCGCAGCCGACAGGAAACACTTTTACTGCTGAGTCACTGCCTGGAAGACCCAACTATTTCAACAGATGCTCTGGTGCAGGGCCTTAACCCAAACATCTGGGTGTGACAACCAATACAGCCCCTGCCCCCAAAATGAGTTCTACAAGTGTGGTTTTCATCATGGCTGTGCAGTTAATGGGATCGAGATCCAGTTGTTTAATCTCGTCTATGATTAGCTTGAGAGTGAGATGGAGCTATAGCATCTATAGATCTATGGCAGTGAAAGGATAATAGACATAGATAAACAATAAATAATAATATAAAGAAGTGGAATGAGTGCGACCTCAGCGCTCAGCTCCAGTCAAATTAAGCTTACATTCTAACAGTTAGGGAGCTCCAAATAGACGATATAGCAAAATAAAAACACGAGGATTGTGTAGAGGATTAATATGAACATTTTAAGACCAACATGATGAGACTCATAGCATCAGTTCAAAGAGAGGGGTGTTACAATGTTTCAGTGTTTTAATGTCAAATCAATTGGAAACTGATTTGTACAGTCTTTGGAAAGGATGGAGTAGAGTTAATGCATACATTGGCTTCAGTTTGTGTTTGTGATCAATAAAATGTTTTACAATTGGATCTGGATGGCCCACATTGGTCTAATTTTGCCACAAAGTACTTTTTACAGTGCCATTTACAAGGGGAACAAGGGGATAATGCAGCTTTAAAGAAATAAAGATTTGAAATTGAACGCAGTATTTATTTGAAAATAGTGATTTGTCTATACAAGGCATGAATACTGTGGTCCATATGAGGTTTATTTTGTCTTCCGATAATTTATTTTAATACATTATTTTTCAGGCCAATTTTGCTCACTAGCGGTTTATGTTGCTGTGATGTGTTTGGTCACTTTATTGAATATTGTGATTTTCCATTGATAAAACCCCTTGTGCCATTCAACACTAATCTTTTTTCTCTTTGTGTCTGTGCAGGACCAGTTTGAGAATCTGGACAAACACACACAGTGGGGGATCGACTTTCTAGAGCGATATGCCAAATTTGTCAAAGAACGACTGGAGATCGAGCAGAACTATGCCAAACAGCTACGGTGAGAGCAGAGTAGGCGCTAATGACCAGTCATGATGAGAATAATGAAGTTGGTTTTACTTTTGTTTCCTGGTTGAAATGCTATTCAACACTCCGGAATCCAGTTAGGACACTAGTTTTTATTTTTGTGTAATAGTTTTTCAAATTATATGTAATAGATAAGACATTTTATTTTGTATTGTGGAAGTTTTTTTAAAATAAAAACTGTCAATTGTGAAGCTGCATATTCTAAGGATGTGTAAAATTAAATCAAGTTTTCAGATTTTACTGTTTTTCATTTGTGCTAAAGTGGTGAATATAGTAGTACTATTTAAACCCAGTTTGGTCTCAGATGAGGAGATACGGATCAAAGGGGGGGAAATCCTCTCTGAATATGCAACACACTGCAGGCGGCTGCTCTGATGAATGATCAAAGATACTGTGCCTTCTGCTCTCTATCTCACCCCCCCTTCCCTTTCTTTCTCTCCTCCCCGTCTCTCTCGCTCTCTCTTCTTCCTGTAACTCCCTCTCCTGCTCTGTCCTCTCCCTCTCTCCTCTCTGTCTCTGTCACATTTCTCCCTCTGTTTGTTTCTCTCTCCTAGTCTTTCTCGCTTTTCTTCTCTCCTCCCTCTCCATCTTTTTGTCTGTCTCCTTTCGCAACTCTCCCTCAGTCTCCCCCCCTTCCCTTTCTCCCTTTTTCTCTCTCTCCACTCCCTCAACCCACACTTGGTCTCTCCTCTCTCCCTCTTCCTCTCCTCCCGCCCTCTCCTCCCTCCCTCCCTCCCTCCCCATCTCTTTCACACTCTGTCTTTCTCCTCTCTCTTTTTCTCCCCTCCCTCTCTTCTCTTCCCTCTCCCTATCACCACTCGTGTGTGCAGTTCATTATAATTTCAGACAGGAATGCTTATGATGTGGTGGGGTTGTAAGCTCACAGTTAAATCATTACCTCTCTGGGCTTTGGCGACTGCCGAAGGACCCCTGGAGTACGGACAGGAACTCGCTTTGATGTTTCGATCTTTCATTCATCTTTAATAATAAACACAAGTCATCCCTCTCTTTCTTTGGGCCTGATTCATCTCTGTTTACCTGTCGACTTAAAAAATGATGACTGTTTTTAACCTCTTCCTTGTTTCTCTAACAGGAACTTGGTAAAGAAATACTGCCCCAAGCGCTCCAAAGATGAGGAACCCAGGTATTATTTTTGTTTGTTTTTTTAAAGGTGCACTTTTCTGATAGGGAGTATGTTTTTTTCCATGGAGATGACATTGTTTTTCTTGGAATATTCCACAGTATGGGATTGAACGCAGGTCTTGTATTATTTATTTATAGGTGTTTATTTTAGTTAAAAATACCTGGAAACAAATTCAGATATGTGGGGTCGCCTCTCCACAGATCTGACCTGTAACTTGTGATCTCCTCAGGTCATTATAATGCCAGTTATAATGCCATACTGTGGACCATGTCAGGCAAAGCAATAACGTTTCCATGGTGTCAACCAGGTTACAGACCTGTAGGTATGTAGATAATGTAGATAGAGCACCAACATAACATGTTTTAAGGTGTTTAGCCAAAATTGGCACATACTTGGATAAATATTTTACATTTAGGTCACGGTAAACCACTATGTTGATTTAAAATTACTTAATAATAGTATAAATTGTTCAAATAATGAGCAATCATCAATGCGACTCTGAATGAACTGATTTTAAGACATGATAACTTAGAAGCTCACATGCTGATTTACTGCATGTCTCCTTTAAAATGCCACAAGTATTTAGTATTGATCCACTGTTTGTTTCTAACTGTTTGAACGACACTTTCTGTACAGGTTCTCGACATGTCTCTCGTTTTACTCCATCCTGAATGAGCTGAATGACTATGCAGGCCAGAGGGAGCTGGTGGCCGAGGAGATGGGCCACAAAGTGTACGGAGAGCTCATGAGGTACAGCCAGGACCTCAAGGGCGAGCGCAAACATGTAAGTGTGTTCACAGTCCCATGTCCAATTACACATACTATAGAAACAGGCCTGCTGATACTTTGCAGCAGACGTCATCAACATTCCCTGGGGGTCTGATGCTAACTGTAAGCACTACTCTGTTAGATGCTCTGGTACTCAAGTTAGACTTAATCTGATCTTTATTATAGCACAATCTGACCAGAAAGAGCTGACTTGGTTGGAACTACAACAGATGAAATTATTTGTGCGCTTAAACAAGACTCTCACACATAAAATTACTGTCAGAAGCTAACATTAGGCAACGTTTTTCAGGTAGTCACTCACCTTTTTTGTTGATTGTTGTTTTGTTGGTAACTGCCTCACACTCTGCCTCTAGAGATTCATGTAGAACACCCCCAGCATGATATCACTGCAAAGCATCAATAGATAAAAGACTAAACAAATCCACTAGTATAAATAGACATTTTTCAGCTGTACATTTATGTCTTAAAGACACTTTAACTGTTTTTTACTGTTTTAAAAACCTGAAAAATGAATTATGAATTGTGATAGCTGTATAACAACAGCTAGCATGCCAACAGTGCACCAACCTTACTTTATGGTTTGCTGACAGTAAAAATGCTTTATAGTTAGATGCAGACAGTACACGGTGGTCTCATTTTGAAGAGCTGCTATATATCTGCACAGCAAAACAAATGTTACTTAATTGCATGAAAAACATCAGGTACAACCTCTTTAATTTTTATTTAAAAAACCTTTTTGTTTCGAAATGCTTGTGATAAGTTTAGTAATTCATATTTCAGTTCACACTTTTAGACTATGATCTGAATCTTTATAGTAAATTGTAAATCCAGTTACTGTGGAAATAGTTGCTCAAAAACATTTCAGTCACATGTAGGGCTGAAACGATTCATCGAGTTAATCGATTAAATCGATTAGAAAAATGCATCGATTATTATTTTTTTGCCTCGATGCTTCGTTTTATTTTCATACGCTCGGCGATGGCCAGAACCTTTTGTGGTAGAGGTAAAGTTTCCGCACGACCACTGCACTTCACTGTACACACAACAGCGCGGCGCCCACGGATGTATAATGGATGTATAATGGATGTATAATAAGAGCATAACCTCCTCGTGCGGGATACGGTCCGGTTTGCCGCGCACCCCGCATTTTCGGTACGCCGTGCACTCCGCATCTCCCGTACGCGGCGCACTCTGCGCGTGGATTGTGTCTTGTCGCATACACTCCGTGGATTGCGCCAGAACTCACACCAGGACTAAACCAGGTCTAAAGCAGGTCTAAACCAGATCTAAAACCAGGACTAAAACAGATCTAAAACCAGAACTAATCCAGGTCTAAAACTAAACAAGAATTTGCAGGAGTTGGTTGCTACATTTATGTAGTTTTAAAAAGCATGACAATATCAAGTAATCCAAAGTATTCAGATTACGTTATTCACTTTAAGTAATTTAATTGATTATGTCACAAACTACATTTTGGGGAATGTAATCTGTAATCTGTAGGGGATTACATTTTAAAAGTCACCTTTTCAACACTGATGCTACAACATGTAAACAGAAAGCCCCGTACATTACATCAAGTGGAAAAGAAACTGCGAGGTAAGTCAACATTAGCCCAGCGATAATTAAGTTTTTCATGTCCAAAACACGTGTATCTATCAATGCACGTGGTGTGTACTTAACATGTGCAAAGTAGACGGGACAATAACAAACGATTACTCGATTATTCAAACAAAATAATCGACAGAATAATCGATTACTGTAATAATCGATAGCTGCAGCCCTAATCACATGTTTTTTCATTATCACTCAGTCGTATCTGATGTGTATCGTCTGAAGTCTCTACTGAATTAATTATGTTTTAATGGCATTGTAGCAAAGAGCTAAGCAGTAATGCAGTTAGAGTTGACTCCACACATTGTACAGTACTCGTCAGCGTTTTGTTTTACTGGCTGTCTGTGAACTCGTATAAAAAAACCCATAAATGTCAGCATTACTTTTAGTGGTTGTATTTTTAGTTGTATTTTATGGTGTACGTGCATAATATGAATGTGTGGTCATGTCCTTTCAGCATCTGCAGGAGGGCCGGAAGGCTCAGCAGTACTTGGACCAGTGCTGGAAGCAGATGGACAATGTGAGTGTGAAGGGGGTGGAGTACTACAAATATTTAGTGATTTTGACATTCACATTCTGGCTGCATGGATTTTTTTTTGTAATTTTAAGACTAGAAATATTTTGGATTGTCAAAAATATGGATACCCAGATACTAGGACTGTCAGGATAATTACTATCTTATCATTCAGTATATGAAAGCTGGAGCAATATTTACTTTCTTTGCCCTGATGGGAAATTTGTATGACTCATGACAGATGCAATACTGTGTTTCATTCTGCTGCTTATTCTATTTCATTTAATTTTAGGAGTTCATGGCTTTTTAACAATTGTACATTTAAAATATGTTTTATGGTAGAAATCTGTTCTTGAGTTATTGTGTCATAAATTAGTTTCAGTATTATCATTTATCATCTATATTTACTTCAGCAATATACTGAACTTCAAAATTTGTTATTGTGACAGGCCTACCAGATACTAATCGATACCAAAACATGTATCAAAACTAGAAACTCATCATGTTTCAATACTGAAAAAAAAAATCACAAAATTAATAGTTTTAGAATGAGCTTTATCAGATTAGTATAAGACCCTGTGAAAATATTAAACAAACTATGATTATATTATGTTGAAAATGACATTAAATGTTTGTGGTAAAATTGAGCAAAATCAACTTTACACATAAACATATCTGATGCAGGTGCTGTGTATTGTGCGCATTTCATTTAATTTCTTTTTCTCTTGGGCATATTTTTACACCCGAATTGTCCTTCGCCAAACGCCTCCATGTCTCCGAATCAGAAATTCCATTTGTTCACTCCTGACTTCATTGGATACCATAAAATTACTAAAATATTACAATGTACTTAAGATTGGTGCTAGGCTACTACAGTGAATTTAGACAATGAGACAAAGCCTGCGCTCTTACTCCCAAACTGCATTTTAATGTCACCGTGTGGGCTTTGTCTTGCTATTTATAATCCATTATTGTTTCCCATGAGAGAGAATTGTCTTGGAACAGGGGTTTACGTACTTCAACATAAAGAAAAGACCTGACTAACAACATATGTACATACAATTAAAGGGACAATGTGTAGCTTTTCTAGTGGAGGTGTTGTGATGTTCTTGTTATTGCCTGGACTTTTAAGTAAGTATAGCACTATCTCTCTTGCCTTTATTGTATCAAGGGCATTTCTTTTACTCATTCTCTTGTGAGCAGGGTCACCACCTGCCTGTTAAAGATCATTTTGTGTAATATCCCAGACAAAGCAGTGACATTTCATCGGAGAAGAGGCGGAAGACCCACAGTGCACCTTTAAATTTAGAGATTATTTGAATAGTTCACACTGGAAGAAGAAAAACTAATTGTAAAATGCAGAAAGGTAGCAGGTTTAAAAATGCATTGTGTAGCTTTTCTGGTGGAGGGTTCACCACCTGCTTTTCTGCATGGAGATGTTATTGCTTTGTCTGGAATGTTTCACTGTGTGGCATTAAACTAGGGCTTTGGATTATTTTGGTCAATATTGAAAACACAGTTATTCAAACAATTATTTTTTAGTTCCACAATGCATTTATATAGCATTTCTCTCTCTCATAAAAAAAACCCACTTTATTATTGATAATTTATACAAAACTTTCAACTTGAAAATAAATATAGGCTACAAATACGTATTGCAATCTATAAAACACAAAATTAATAAAATATACTTTGAATGTGAAATAAGGCATAGAAAAATATACATGTATCCAAAATAAAGTATATATCCAGCTGTTCTACAATCTCTATATAAAAAAAATTAAATAAATATACTTATTTATGTAAAAAAAATATCACAAAATAAACTTTGTTAAGCTTAAATCGTTTCAACTTGATTGATGATTTAACACGCAAATCAAAATTGCCATCAAAATTCAATTAATAGCACAGCCTTTTATTAAACCTTTCTTATCATCACGGAGACCAAACCAGGCCTAGTTACAAATCAGATCTGTGGAGTGGCAGCCCCGCTTACAGTCAGAATGCATGTTTTTCTAGGTATTTTTGAGCTATAAAGCTACCTGTAGTTGAATAAATATGAGATAGAGCTGTTTAATGTCATACAGTGGAACATTTCAAGCAAAGCGATGTTAAATAAAGGCTCTTGGGTCCAGTTGATCAGTGATGCTTTAGCTAGAAACACTTTGTTGATAGTTAGGCGGAGGTCCCATCACATCCGTTTAAGTGTGTGGTCTGCATGGTTCTGTCTGTGACTACCTTGTGACTGGACTGTAATGCCTCAAGTATTCACTATTCACTGCAATTACTTCACTGCTAATGTTGTCCAGATGGGCTGGGAGGAAGTAAAACATATCTTTGTCTGACTCATCTCCAGCTATTCTTTTTTATAATGTCTAAAATGGTACTGGACTAAAAAGGAAAAAGTTGATTCCTGATTTCAAAGCCACCATCAATAATTTAAAAAGTGGAGCGCAATTTCTGATACAAAATACTAGTAGTTTCTTCATTAATACCATTTGGTTGATCAGTACTGTTCTAAAAACATGACCTCCACCACTTCTGTTGTATCTAATAATAAGCATTTTTTGAGTTGCCTTTCAAGACACTCAAGGGTACAACATTTCAAAATACAATAAAAAGGTTCAGAAAATAACTACTGTAACATACAATAAAATGCATCATGTTAAAATGTTAAAAGATAAATTTACATTTGCAAAGGGGGCGTGGAATAATTATTACTTATTGATACCTCTTCAAACACGTATCTATACCCTAACCTTGAATTATCTAAAACAAACTGAAATAATTTACTATTTTGTATTTTTAGAGCAAAAAGAAATTTGAACGAGAATGCAGAGAAGCCGAGAAATCCCAGGTGACCTTTGAGAAATTAGATAACGACATCAATGCCACAAAATCAGAAGTGGAAAAGGTGAGTAACTTTTATATGATTATTGTTAAATTATATTTAAAGGTCCTATATTACACAAAATAGATTCTTGGGTGCTTTAAGCCATGTTTTAATGTTGTTACCCCACTAAAACATACCCGGAGTTGTGTTTTGTTTCATTCACACGTTTGAGTAATCCTTTATTATTAGTCTGTCTACATCTCCACAGCTCAAAATGCTCTGTTCCACCTTGTGATTTCATGAAGCGGTAGTTTTCAAGTTAACAGCTCCTTTTACCTTTTGTACAGAAGAGTTTGGCAATTCCAAGGGCTGAAATTATCCAAATGCTTCCAGTGAATGTGTATGGAGTTTAAAAACATGGAGTATTTTCTGTATTACCACATAAGGTCACAAGGTGGAACAGAGTGTTTTCTGTAAGAAGAAGAAGAAGAACTCAGCCCAGATATGCAGGGGTTTTGTACTGAATATGTGTGAATAAAACAAAACACAACTCAAGGTATGTTTTTGGTGAGGAAACAACATTATAACATAGATCAAAATAGATTCATATGGGCTCTTTAAATAAACAATGTCCTCATTTGACTTTTTTTCTGTTGTAACATTTGCACGTAAACATCTTGCATTTGAAAGTGGCCCAGTGGTTTGCAGAAGGTCAGTGGACTATAATTGATGCGTCTGAAATTACACTGTGTCGTCTTTTCCCAATGGTTACTGTATAATTAAACTTACTGGTTACGCTTTTGAGGAAAATCCAGTTATCCAAAGATAGATAGCACCATATAAGGCCTGTTTTGAAATGAGGTAATGCAAGATTTTTATAACTACTCAACAACTACTCATTTATATATCTTTTTTTGAGCCAAATATGAATCACAGTGTGTTGTTCATGAACTTTGAGCATCTAGAGGATTAAAAACATTGATTCATTATTGTCATTTGTTGTGAATTTCCAGGCCAAAAGTCAGTACTACCTTCGGACACACATGGCGGACGAAAGCAAAAATGAGTACGCGGCACAGCTACAGAACTTCAATGCAGAGCAGTGGAAACATTTCAACAACGCAATACCACACATCTTTAAGGTACTGTAGGTCCCACTAAAGTTTAGTTAAAGGTTCACTGTGTAACTTTTCTAGAGAGGGAGATGTTAATGCTTTGGTTTAAACTGTGTACTGGTATTAAACTAACCTGTCTTGCATTTATTCAGCTACAGATGCTATTTATTATAAAAAAATATCTTTAAAAACTTTCATTTTTACTGTGCGAAGGAGAGACTGTACAAATCTAACCTGTAGTTTGGCTTGCAAGTCTCCACTGAGATTCTTAAGTTTATGGCCATATTGTGGAACATTCTAGGCACTTCTCCATGGAGACAAGCAGGTAACTGACCCTCCCCCGGTTTAATAGTGCAGCTTTCAAAAGTTAAACATAATCCTGAATACTGCTGATGAACAGTTGAACCATAGTAACCCTAGTGTTTTTCAAGGATCGCAATAACAAGCAGTAACATGCTTCTGTTTATCAATAACATCACAAGTATTGTATAATTTAGTTGTGTAATTTTTTACTCAGTCACTGAAGTTTGGTTTTGTTGTGGTGAAAGTATTATGACTAGGGCTGGGCAATTTACGCTACTTGCTGCTCTATGTTATAATGCTTTGTTTTATTCACACATGTTTAACACACAAACTCTGCATATTTGGGAGTTCTTCTGTCAAACAGAAAACACCTTGTAATGTCATGTGGTAATACAGGAGGTGCTCCACTGTGATTTTAAACTTCATACACCTTCACTACTATCACTGGATACGTTCAACCCTGGAATTGCCTGTCTCTACCGAAGAGCATTTTGAGCTTTGGAAATGTAAACAGACTAATAAGGTTTACTCAAACATGTGTGAATGAAACAAAACATAAGTCCAGATATGTTTTTGAGGAAGTATCATGTGTTGGCTTAGAGCTCTCAAGAGTCAATTTTGCATAATATAGGACCTCTTAATATAATCCAATCATTTCAAATCCACTTGTGTCTTCTGAATCGAGAGGTCCACAGCCAATCCTCCGTCAGTAAAAGCATGTTGTTTAGCGCAGAGCTTGAACTTTGGAGGAACTATTTTAAACCCATTAATAAAACAAAAGATATATTAAGTTGCACAGGCCTATTTGACATCCCCACCAAATGTTTACTCTTGCACATTCACCGGCTGAAGTAAGCTTCTGTTAACACTGCGTCTAGTCAACAGGAGAATGGTAGAAGAGTAAACCTTTTTGTCTGTGCAGAATCTCCAGGCCATGGACGAGCGGCGGACGGTGAAGCTGGGTGAGACCTACAGGAGTTTCGCCGAAGCAGAGAGAAGAGTCATTCCCATTGTTTCAAAATGTTTAGAAGGAATGGTGTCAGCCGCCAAAGCTGTAGATGAAAGAAAAGTAAGTCATTTCAACTAGACTAAGAGCAAGTGATTTAATATAGCCTTAATAAAAATAAAGAAATAATACATTAGAGATCCTATATACAAAATAGATTCTTGTGAGATTTAAGACATGTTATAATGTTGTTGCCTCATCAAAAACATACCTATATATGCAGGGTTTGTGTGTTAAACATGTGGAAACTAAACAAATCACAACTCCAGGTATGTTTTTGATGAGGGAATAGCATTATAACATGGCTTTAATCTCACAAGAATCCATTTTGTGTAATATAGGACCTGTAATGTATATTTCTTTTCTTTAGTTTTATATATACACCAAAACTTTCACTTTATGTGAGTCTACATAATATATAGGTTTGACTTTCTGAAATGAGAAAAAAAGGACATGTACTAGTATATTAATGAGCTTTGTTTTGATTCCAGATGTTTCCTAAAATGTCTGGTATTTACATATTACATAATTTTCCTTTTTTTTCCCAGGACTCAGCCATTGTAGTGGAATCCTTTAAATCGGGTTTTGAACCTCCAGGCGATTTCCCTTTTGAGGACTTCAGTCAGAGTCTGAACAGGACGGGCTCAGACGGGACGATCAGCAACACCCCCCGTGGAGAGAGAGAGGTCACGCCAGGACCACGACCCGACCCACGACACGCCATGAACAGAACCAAAAACAAACTCTGGCCTTTTGGCACCAAAAAACCCAAGGTAAACAGTGGACACGCTCGGCACACCCTAGTAATCAAATAGAAACCAAATGTCAAAACAATATATTCATTACTTGCTTGGCTTTGTTAAACAATCTTACTTACTGGTCTGCATATTATATCTTACTATGATTGGTAGTCCTGGAATTCATCATAATAATTGTGAATAATCAAAAAATAATTGTTGACTATTTTAATAATTGTTATCTGATCTGAACAGACTTTTAAGACATGTGACAAAAGCTGTTTTATCACAAAGGCAGCAGAAATATTGAAGTCAAAGTGGCAAAATTAGAGTAAACACTTTGAGATTTGTATAAATTGATGCAAATTTTGAGACATACAGGAATATTTTATCAGGAAGATATTATCATCTTATTATTATCAATTAAAACAACTGGTTATTTCACTACCCAACCAGATACCTTCATCGGGGCTTGATGTGTGATTTGTATTAATAATATAGTTTATTTGTAAATTTTCTCTGTGTAGAAGCCTTCAGTCAATACACATTTCCTTTAACTTTAACATACATTTTAAAGCCTCAATTCACAGTAGGCTCTAAGGATTGGTTATCTTTTATTTTACTCAGAGATTTGTAATGCTACTAATAGCTATTTCAAAGATTGTTTAGTGTTTGCCACCTTCCCTCAGTCTAGACCAGTCTTACCATGATCTGGACCTTGCCCCTTGTGAGCAAATTATTAATCATTAGCTTACGTCACATCCCGCCACAGGCAATCGGGAACTGTGCCACAGAGAGGGTGTGGTGTTTGCTTTCTCAATCACTTAAATTGTTCAGCACAACCGAAACACCTTTATATTTTACACATATTAGTCAACGTCTTACTTTGTAGGTCAAGAGGGAGAAACCAGGCTTGATTCACCCAGTTCAAGAGGGTTTTAGTTGAAAATACAAACTGTTAACACATCAGTTTATGGTCTTTAAAGCTGGTGTAGCCTATTTGTGTTTACTCCTTTCAAAAGAGTAAAAGATTATTTCTGTTTGTGAGAGTCAAGGAACATATTAGATATATTTAAATACCGTCTTTTTTACGATTTATAATACATTTTAAAGGTCCTATATTACACAAAATGGATTCTTGTAAGCTTTAGGCCATGTTAGAATGTTGTTCCCTCATCAAAAACGTACCTGGAGTTCATGCATGAGAAATCCATTACTATTATTCTCTTTACATCTCCAAAGCTCAAAATGCTCTGTTCCACCTCGTGATGTCATGAAGCAGTAGTTTTCAAGTTAACAGCTACATTTTTACCTTTAGTTAATGATTCTAGTGAAGGTGTATGAACATTAAGAACACAATGGGGCACTTCTTGTATCATCACATGACATCAAAAGGTGGAATAGATTGTAGAGTGTTTTCTGTTTGAGAAAAAAACAGCCTAAATATACAGGCTTTATGTGTTAAACATGTGTGAATGAAACAAAAAAATCTACTCCAGGTCTGTTTGAGATTAGGAAACATTATGACAGATCAGAAAACAGCGTGATATAGGATGGTTGGTTGGAAAATGTAAGATATTAGGTCATAGCTTTTATATATAGGCTAACTGATATGATATTACGGGGTGATATTCCGAGATTGTTCCATGTTGACTTGTGGCTTTGTTGTCTTTTCCTGATCCCCACCAGTCCACCCCTCCCCCTCCTCCCCAGTCCTCAGCCACCCGTGTCCGGTCATCCTCCACCCTTTTCCCCTCACCCCGCTTCAGCACAGATCTAGTGAGCCACTATCTGTCAGAGATAAAGACTACAGTACCCAGAATCCCCCACAATTTGAAGGGCCTGAGGAGAGGGGTGAGACAGGAAGTGGTGTGTAGTACTTGGGCAGGTTAAAACACTCATAAGATTTCTTTAAAGGCCTTTGCAAGTTCTAATACATTATGTTGAGTTTTTACTCTTTTAATTTCATAGAGATTTTATTTAAGTATTCATTTTATGTACAAAATTTCACAAAACTGAAGAAACAATCATATTAAAAATGTCTAAGGTAAGATAAACTTGATCAAAATATGTAATACTGACAGAAACACACAGTAAAACCAGTAGTGCAGATATATCAGAATATTGTCCATGTTAGTGAATCTAAAAACTTGCATAGGCTTTTTATAATGTATTCTTCTCTTTGTTCCCAATCTGTTTTTACTTTTGTGTGATCTTTCTTTTCCTTATTAGACTGTTTTTTTTCCTACAATCACGTCTTGGAGGATCCTGCTGATTGATGGTGTGTGTGAGATTAGATGGGCTTTTCTTGCTTTTTCTGTTTGCAGTGACGTTTGCTGTGTGGTGTGATTGTTAACAACGAAGTGTGATACGGGTTTCAAGGTTTCAAGGTGCACTGTGCAACTTTTCAAGAGGGGGTCCGTCAGCTTTTTGTTTCTATGGAACATTGCTTTGCTTGGAATGTCCCACAGTATGACATTAAACAGATCTACCTTAACATTTATTCATTCACAGGTGGTTTTATTGCTCAGAAATACCTAGAAAAACAGGCATTCTGACTGTGATTTGATCTATAACTTGGTCTGGCTTGGTCTCCATGATGATAGAAAGGTTTAATGTCATACTATAAAACATTCCAGGCAAAGCAATAACATCTCCATGGAGAAAAGCACTTGACGGACCCTCCACCAGAAAAGTTACACAATGCACCTTTAACACTAACTTGAAAATAACAAAAAACTGAAGCTTGTAAGATGTAGTTGGCGGTGTTTATAAAAAGTGACCCAATTAAAGGTACACTGTGCAGCTTTTCCGATTAAGGCTCTGTCACTTGTTGGTCTTCATGGTTTTGTCATTGTTTTGCCTGGAATATGTCAAAGTATGCCATTAAACATATCTATTTTGTGTTTATTCAGTTACATGTGTTTTGAATTGCTAAAAAACACGTTGAAAAACATAGATTCTTACAGATTTGACCTGCAACTTGGCCTGGTGGTATCATCTGCTTGTCTTTATGGAGACTGATGCAGTTATTGATACCGTGCTGTGGAACATTCAAGGGAAAGCAATAACATCTCCATTGAGATAAGCATTTTGCAGACCATTGACCAGAAACATTTCTCAGTGCACCTTTTTAAACTCTGGAGTATACTACACACTTGATTGTTCCAGGTTAATAGTGCTGTGTCATCCCAGCTCACAGTTCCTCTTTTCGACTTCTACTTTTCCAGCACATCAGCACCTGTGTATACATGTGTATGATTGTGTAATATGCTTTTTAAAGGTCCTACATTGCACAAAATTTACTTTAAGACATATAATAATGTTGTTACCTTCTCAAAAACATACCTGGAGTTGTGTTTTGTTTCATTCACACATTCACACGAGTAACCCTTTATTACGAGTCTGTCTACATCATGAAGTGGTAGTCTTCATGTGAACAGCTACCTTTTTACCTTTTGTTCAGTAGAGATGGACGATATTGGGCTGAAATTGTCCAAATGATTCTAGTAAAGATGTATCACCACATGACATCAAAAGGTGGAACAGAGTGTTCTTGTTTGAGACAAACGCAACCTAAATATGCAGGGTTTGTGTGTTAAAACATGTGCCAAGGAAACACCATTCGGAGTATGTTTGTGATGAGGAAACATCATAACAGATCAAAAAATAGCGTAACATGGACTCTTTAAAAGCGGGCTTGGGCACTGAAACTATATTTAACCAAATGCTTTTTTTTGTTTTGTGTGTCTCAGTTCAAAACATAATCTTTAATTTACTAGAAACGGCTACAGATGTGCAAATATTGATAAAATTATCAAGCTTGTGTTCTTACAAATACCTCTCAGCAGTTGTGCAGTGGTTTCTTTAAATGTTACTTGTATGTGCTACTGGTTTGAGACTGAAAACTAAATCAGTAAATGGTAAACTGGCCATCCCTCACTGACCATTAACAAGTTTACTGTGCTCTCTTTTTGCTGTATTGATTGACATGTTGCGTCTCAGTGGTCAGTGAAGATGGTAAGTGTATAAAAGTGTGTATAGAGTGTAGTACCAAGAAGACCCAGCAGTTTTCTGTAGGTCTCCCATGTTATCGAACCTTACCCTGTGTTAGGACTCCTGTAGAAGTCCCATTAGCAAACGTAGTGTTATAGAAAGAGGTATTAAGTTAATGCGGCCCCTTTTATAAAGCAAAATACCTCTCCCACTGTGTCCAAAAACCATAAAAATGTGAATGGTGGTAAATTATGTTGGTAAAATCCATAGAAAATTTCAAATACAATCACTGTGCTTAAAACATGCAGATGCACTATGTAACTTTTTGATCGAGAGTCTGCCAGTATAAACATGTTTTTCAAGGTGTTTGGTTTAGAAATGAACACATCTATAATTAAACAATTACAGGATCAATAAATCTAATGCCATACTGTGGAACATTCAGGGCAAAGCAATAACCAAACAATCAAGACAATCAGGTGGTGAACCCTTCAAACAAAAAGTTACATATTGCACCTACTATACTTTGACAACATTTTTAATGCCTCTCCCAACAACCAACATTCACGTTTTGTCTTAAGGTTATTTTAATGTGCCCTTAATCACTGCCCTTATAACATGTCAAGTATAAAACCAGCAAATACTCTTTTTCAGATATATTTAATGTCACATAGCTTTTTAGTTTCATTTGTTAACATAAGCGAATTTCATTATTTCCTCATTCTTAGCTTTAAATTTAGCTTTCAAGGCTGCTAATATTAGAGTTGACACATGCAGGAAAATGGTACAATATAATCTTGTGTGTTTGTGCCAGGGCCCACCCCCAGAGGATTTCAGCCATTTACCCCCCGAACAGAGGAGGAAGAGACTGCAGCAGAGGATAGATGAGCTCCAGAAAGAACTACAGAAGGAAGTGGATCAGAGGTAGTACTTAGATAAGATCTATGTTTACTTGCACTTAAAAATCTGATCTTTATCTGATTACTGGGGTTACCAGATTAATGAAATGTTGCATGAAATGTTATCTGATGTGACTAATCTTATTGTCTGAGAAAATGTTAGATAAAGATTGTACAATTAATTTTAATCTTTCATTCTTCCAAATTCAACAGTTGATATAAAAATACACTGATTAATTCACACATGTCAGTGGGTGTTTTTAATTATTAGGTTTCTTTTGTACATGTAAACACACATCAAAGATTAGATCCACTTATCTGATCTCTACTGTCCATGTAAATGTACCCAATGTACAAATCTAGGCTCAAAAGTGTTCTGTTTAATCATGTTTAATTATCTTACCTGCACTTTTTCTTCTCTTTTAAAATGTATTTAAAAAAATTAGGAATCCAGATTCTCTTCTGATACTGATATTGATACTTTGCTTCTACCCAATATCAACCCATACTTGGGCAGAAACCAAAAAAAATCTTACTGGTACCTAAATGTGTTTTGTAACTGTTTATCATTTAAAGTAACTACATTTCAATAATATTAGTTATTTAGTTAGTTATTTTGGACCAAGGTTGGTCAGAAAATTGTCTTATTACACCAATTTTTAGAACCGATATTGGATTTGTTAAAATGATCTTTATCTGCGCCGATATCCGATACCAGTATCCAGTCTTCTTATTAAAGATCATATATGTTTTTATTTACTTGTGATTGCACAGAAATGTAAACATTTTGAAATACTTTGTGTATGAACATTGCTCTACAAATAAACCTGCCTTGCCTTAATTCACATACAGAGAACTGAATATTAGTTTAGGCCAGTTAAATAAACAACTGCTTTTTGTTCTTCCAGAGAGGCCCTGAACAAAATGAAGGATGTGTACGGAAAGAATCCCAAGTTGGGAGATCCCAGCAGCCTGGAGCCCAAGATCTCAGAAACCATCTGCAACATGGAGAAGCTGCGATCGGAAATTCATAGACATGAGGTTAGAAAGGAATTAAGTAACAACAAAAGGCAAATTAAGGAGGAATTATATTTGCTGTTGTAATGTTAGTATTTGCTAGTATATCTGCTGTTTCTGCTGAGGGGCTTAGAGCGTCGCCCTGTGGCCAAAATCAGTGAACATGTAATTTGTTTATGCATGGTTTTATTATTTTTATTTGGTAATGTGTGTTTCAAGTTTTAGGGATGTCATAAAGTATTCCAAGTATGTGAGAAGGAACAACATTCAACATTGAGAGATTAGTTATGATTATTGACAACAATGAAATCTGCACTTTCATTCACACTGTCTAATACCAGTTACCAGTGTGATCAGCTTTTTGAAAACCAGCTTTCTGAATGATAAAAAAAAAATGTTATGTCAACATAAAAAAGCATTTTTTGATGCACAGATATAATAAATTCTCCAACTATTATTTATTTATTTATATGATTATTTTGTAAGCTGAATAATGTTGGCCTCTGTCCCTGTGTGCAGAGCTGGTTGGCTGAAGTTGAGGGGAAGCAAAGCAGAGGAGACAGAAGACACAGCGCTGACAATCACCATCACGTGCCCCCAGGAAGAGAGAGGTCAGACTGCAATAATATATGTATATATACACACTAAGTTATATTTTTAAATAAGCAGTTTCAGTTTATGTTCTTAAGGGTGCACGATTTCCTCTGCAAACAACATAATATACTTGTATACTTGTTTAGCCCTATTGGCTGTGCGTCTTATGCTCTATGGTATAAAATACATTCATATATGTAATAACAAATATGAGCTAAATGTATGAAAAGGCATTTACTTTATAACAACTTGAGCTTGAATTTGCAATAAAAGTGGTCCATTGCCTTAACATTGTTTCTCTCCCTGCAGTCCTGAGGGCAGTTACACAGACGACACGAATCAGGAGCACAGCACCCCTCATCACCGCTCCCACCCCCCACCCATGGGACACAGAGCCACGGACAACGCTCACGAGTTCGACGACGAGTTTGACGATGATGACCCTCTGCCCGTCATCGGACACTGCAAAGCTCTTTACTCATATGATGGTAAGGGGGCTTGGCAATATAATACAACAGTTGGACTAGAATGTAATGTATTTAGAGGTGGGAAATGGATCAGTAGAATTAAATATGGGTGTAATTTATATTTCTGCACTTTTGTGTTTACAAGTGTAACTTACACTTGTGCCTCAAATGTTCCAGTCAGGAACTATTATTGTAACTGTAACTGGCGACTGGCAAGGGCTATTGTTCTTTGCAGGTTTCGTCATTGTCTTTTTTTTTTTTCTCAGTGGGAAATTGCATTTTTCACCCCCTGAACCCCTCAACGTCATTGGACTTCTACCATATGTGGCTATTACATTCTATGCATGACTATGAGCAAAAAAAAAGTATTATGGGCATGGGGCATTTTTTGATCAGCAGTGGTGCAAATATTACAAAAAAAAAACCTTTAAAGGTGCACTGTGTAATTTTTCTGATGGAGGATCTGTGGGCCTGGGCAGCTGTCGGGAAGGGCCAGGGTGAAGCCATCATCTCCACTTTCCCCAACTCTGACCTGTAGCGTGACGTGGCGTAATCTGTTTGTCTATGTGGATATATAGTTTATAGTTTTATATAGCGCTTTTCTGGACACTCAAAGACGCTTTACAGAGCATTATTCATTCACTCCATACCCGGTGGTGGTAAACTACTATTGTAGCCACAGCTGCCCTGGGGCAGACTGACGGAAGCGAGGCTGCCAATCTGCGCTATCGGCCCCTCTGACCACCACCACCCCTCACGCACACACCACTTTTATACTAGGCAATGTGGGTGATGTGCCTTGCCTAAGGACACAACGACAGTTTTTTGCGACTGGCGCTCCCCTGTGGCAACTGGAATTCCCAGTGGTCTCCCATCCAAGTACTAACCAGGCCGGGCCCTGCTTAGCTTCTGAGATCTGACGGGATCAGGCTCTGACAAGCCGGTATGGCTCTATCTATGACATATAGATATGTTTAAAGCCATACTGTGAAACATTTTATGCAAAGCAATCCCATCTCCATGGAGACAAGCTGGTGGCAAACACTCCTGGTGGCACAAAAGTTGCATTGCGCACCTTTAATTTTACAATTCATTCACCTTTTGTGCAAATCGCCATATTTATAGGCACATTTATCTATAATATAATATAATTTTGTCATTGGGATCTTTTTTTTTTTAATGAGTGAATTTTGACCAATACCGCTTACCCCTAAATGCACTTTCTATACTTTATTAAACTTTTCTTTTTGGTTCCTCAGGCCAAGACGAGGGGACGCTAGTGATGGCTGAAGATGAGGTAAGCAATATCTTAAAACTAAAACTAAAATGATGCCAAAGTGATCAAATTCTTTTACTAATAACCCTTTCTGTCCTATTAGGTGTTGTATGTGATTGAGCAGGACAAAGGCGATGGCTGGACCCGGGCGCGGAAACAGAGCGGCGAGGAGGGTTACGTGCCCACCACTTATGTAGACATCACCATGGAGAAGAACTGTAAAGGTGCTGTTACCTACATCTGACCCTGTCCTCCCCCCTGTCATGTCACGCCCTCCCCCCAAACAGACTCTACTCATCTGCTGCATGGACAATCACCCAGTCCTCTCTTCTTCTGCATAACTCTCCACCTCTTTCTGTCTCTCATTGTCTCTCATTCATCTTTCGTCATGTTCAAAGAGGTGAGTGTCTCGTGCAGTGTGTGTTTGTAAAGAGGTTGTTAACTGCGGTTTGAGCCCCATGAATTTAGGCTGTCCCAGAGTTTCGCAAGCAAAGCTACAACATGTGGTATCTGTAATACATGAGAAGGTGTAGTTATAATTAAAGGGCTCATATTACAGTATTTTCTGATCTAAGTTATAATGTTCTGTCCCACATGTACCCCGAGTTTTTTTGCTTCATTCACATGTGAACACACAAACCCTGCATATTTAGGCTAAGTTCTGGTCTCAAACTTCATACTTCATACGCCTTCAGTAGAATCATTTGGATAATTTCAGCCTTGAATTGCCTCGACTAGACTAAAGGTAAAATGTCGCTGTTTATTTTAAAACTACAGCTTCATGACATCCCAAGGTAGAACAGAGCATTAGAGGTGTTGACAGAGTAATAATAAAGCATTACTCAAACATGAAATGAAACAAAAAACAACTCCCATGTATGTTTTTGAGGAGGTAACAACATTATAATGTGTCATAAGAGATTAATTTGATCAACTAGGCAAATATTTTCTCATAGTGAATACGTTTTACCACTCATGCAAACAGTAATCCATGTGACAAAATTATGCTTTATTTGTCTATAGACTCTACCTGAACAACTGAAAGATTACACAGATAAGAGCACTATTTTCAGTATTAAAGTGAATTTGTAGTCTATGTTTCCTGAAGCAATCTAGCCAGGGCTTTGAATGTAATGTAGAGCGGTAGTTTGACCAGGAGTTAGATGGTTAGATAGGTTATAATGATGAAACTGTAATTACTTTTTCTATGTGGCCTTGCATAGCTACGGAATAGGCACCATTTTTGTTAGAATAGGGATACCTTGCATAATTCAAATGTCATTCAAACAAGCTGAAGTTCACACGTGAGCTAAAGACACGCAGTTTTGTTGTACAGCGCCTCCTCCTGATGCAGTTACAAGATTAGTTGGTTTAATAATAATAATAATACAACCACTGATATTACAAGATCAGTCTCATGTTTTTCCTTGAACCATAGAATAGAAATTAACATATGTTGTAACTTTCTTTGTCATTGACTCTGGGCTTTAACCACATCTAATCGATCAAAGTGTTTTATAAATACTTTTATATGATATTAGAAACACATGTTGTTTCGCCCATGTAAGTATTTTGATTTTAAGCTGTAGATTTACCTGATTTTAACATGCTATTGGAATAAGGTATTGATTTTTATTTTCCTAATTTGTTTTATTTATGTATTAACAGTGTGCTCTTGTCTACCTTTGTCTGTCTCTCAGATATTGTCTTCCATTTACACAATAAGGCTTTATATGTTTTTATGTATTGCTATAATATAAAAACAGTAAACATGGCGATCGTTTGTTTCACCATTTGTTATCTTACCATTAGAAAGCTTATGGAGAATCATTTTAATTTCATATCTGTAACTTTGGGTTTGGCTATTTCCGGTGATGGAAGAACTGCTCAATTTTGTAAAGTAGTAAAAGTTCAAAACAAATACTCAAGTAAACGTAAAAGTATCACATGGAAAAAAACTGACACAAGTAAAAGTACCTCTTTAAAAATGTACTTGAAGAATAAAAAGTAGAAGTTTTTCATGCAGATTTTGAGGTCTTATACCACTTCAAATGCAGTGATTTTCGTAAAGATTTGTGCTGCATTTTGTTCAACAGAAACAACTGAATTGATCGATCAGTTTTTATTTGTGTATTTTATTTGCTCAAATTATGAACATGTTAAAAATAAACCCCTCAGGCTTTTCAGCAGGTCTCAAACTATCATATAAATATTTTAACTTTTCAGTCCTGTTCAAAAATATAATGAAGTAGAAAGTACACATACTGACTCTCAAATGCAGTAAAGTAAAAAGTTTTGTTTTTAAAATCGACTCAAATAAAGTACATATACCTAAAATCTATACTTAAGTGCAGTACTTTATGACTTTTACTTAGTTACTTCCACCACTGGCTTTTCCATTTTTGCAAAGTGAATCCGGTTTGTCATATTGTCATTTGATACATTTTTCACAAATTAAAAAAGCAACTTTGTGCACTGATACATTAACTGGCTTCTCCATTTTTGTAGAGTAGCTTGTGATAAAAGTTTGTGTGGATTTGTGTGTTTTGTAGTAACTTTTCTCTTCTATGTGACCGCAGGTTCCTGAGGGCTGCAGGGTGGCCGGGCGATTTGATTGGCTGGTGGAGGGCTCACGCTGATTGCTAATAAAAAAAAGCACTGGGCTTAAGGGAGACGTAGAGAGAAAGAGACAGGGGATAACCACTTAGTGTTATGGAGGCAGGTTTGCACGTTTGCATGCTCACATTCATCAAACAGCCATGTGTTCAGGGTCAGAGAGCGAAGAAACTCAACTAACTGCCAAACTCTAACCCGGAGCTACACTACCAGACAAAAGTTTGGACTCACCCTTTTGTTCAGTGTTTTTCTCTGTATGTTTACTACTTTCTACAGTTTATATACATACAAAAGACACCAAATATATGAAGTAAGATGTATGGGATTATGTGAAAAAGAAAAAAAAAAAGAATAACTCTTCTTTTTTTTAAATATATTTCATAACCAAATCCTCAAATTACCCACCTTTTGCTTTATAGAAAAATATTGAGTGGAGTTATTTAACATTTTTCTTTGCTAAATAATTACATATATCCTGCTTCATGTAGTTGATGTTATCTGTATTATATAAATTGTAGAAAGTAGTAAGAAACACACAACATTGAATGAGAATATGAGACCAAACGTTTTAACTAGTAGTGTTTACATGATATATCTGAAACAGCATCTACCAAGTGCCATAATAAATAAAGTTTTCTCAAGTGGTCAAATTTATTTTAATAAAAATGTCCAGATGATTTGTAGATATCAGGTAATCATATAGAAAACGTCAAATTGGCCTCATTAAATAGTAAATTGTAAAAATGTATTTGGAATTATTATTTATTAAAATTAGTAGATGAATACATTAACTGAAGTTTAATATATTTTTGACTCTAAATCACAAAGATCTTAAGAATTACCTGAAAACTTCTTCTCATCTCATGGCATTACAATATTTTTGCTTGAAGTCAACTGGACCTTTAGTGCACTTAAAGATCAAAATGATTACAGATTAGGAAAAGCCTCCATTTTAACAAGATACTGCTCACCCATTTGATCAATTAACAGTAAATGTGGTATTATATGGATTTTGTATTGATCAGTCACAATTTTTGAATGGATTTTTTGCTTATAAAAACAGATATGGCTTCTATTTAGTGCAATTTAACACAAGAATCTGCAAAATGTTCAGAGGATAGAAAATAACGTTTGAATCAATTGCACTGCCTTAAAGCTTCTCGTAGATCGGTCAGCTTTAGTAATTGATACTTTGCAGCTGATGCCATCAAAATTCCCTGGGGGTGTGATGCTAACTGTAGGCATGTCTCTGTCTGAAGCATTCTTAGACTTTCATTTACCACAATTTGACCCTTAAAGAACTGACTTAGCTGGAGCTACAACGGGCGACATGATGATTGTGCTGTTAAACAAGTCTCTTACACATAAAATTACAGTCACAAGTAACATGAGCAAACAGTACAGTCAGTCTCACCTAAACTGGACCATGAACGCTTGTTTTGATCACATTATCATCATCATCATCATCATGAGTATTTGCTAATGTGTGCCTTGTGTATCCACTACTGAACATTCCACCATAGAGAAACATGTAGAGCACCCCCAGCGTAATGTCCCTGCAAAGTATCATTGACATTTTAAACAGGGTCAGTGTTTGCCTGCCTAAACATAACTAACATTGTGCTTGCTCATGTGTCTGCGTCGTGCCTGTGCCACTCTGCTCCTCACTCCGCCTCATGTTGGTTACCGCGCATGCTCCCGGCAGTTACATTTGTGTTCATGCGTTAACAGCGTTTTTTACAGGCTGACTCCACTCCTGACAGTGGACCTCATGGGACATTTGTTGCATAAAATGGTCTGTCAGTGCACTGCAAAAAGCTTAAGATATAAACACTTAATCTATCAGAAAATGACTTAAAAGTAGTGAGATTATCTTGCTGCATGGACTGATATCTTGCTGCATCGACAGATAATTTTACATGACAAGTTATCTTAAAATAAACTTCCTCCAGACTAGAATTAAGCAGTCTCAGAACAAGTAAGTATAAAATAAATCTGAAAACAACATGAATAACCTGATATAAGTTTTAAAATCTTGGCCAGATCAGAGAAATTTGCAGTGTGGGAAGACTATTTTTCATGCTAAATTTAAATAAGCATTATGTTACTTTTTTGGTCAAGGGTCCATCACTTGCTCATCTCATGAAAATGTTATTGCTTTGCCAGGAATGTTCCACAGTATGGCATTCATGGGCTTCAGACAAATGATTCCTTCTTGAGTTTAAGGTTTTTGTGAGGGTTTAAGTTGTTTAATTGTCATGATAATGAATGTCCTATAATAGTTTGAAACCCATAAACAAATCTTTCTGTCTTATATTTATTCAGTTGCTGTTTATTGGCAAAATTGCTCGTCTCCATGGAGTTACCGTAATGTTATTTTCTGGAACATTACTGGCAAAACAATAACCACTCCATGGTGAATAGAAAGTTTTGGACGCTCCACCTAAAAAAAACAAACAAAACATAATGCCCCTTTAATGGCTTTTTATCTAGAAATACTAAACCGTGGATTTATTTAGTTTAACTTATCATATTATGCTATTTTTGCATGTCATGTTGTCCACAGTGAGGGGGTGCCCCGCCTTTGTGTGCATCCATTTGTGTGCATGGTTACGTGAATGTGTCATGAACATCAGCATGATTTTGTATCCCAGTGTTTTCCGCAGTGGAGCTTTAATTTGTACAGTTAGTGGGACTTTGAGCCCCCTGTCCCTTATCTCTCCCTTCTTGCCGTGAACTTCCTGTTGGATGCAACTCTGCATGTCAACCAGCAGATGGCAGCCTTTCACCACAAAGTCCCTGCTAAAATCAAGCTGGATTGGGCTTCCATGAAATCCTCAACTGTAAATCAAGAGGAGCTCTCTGCGGTCACAGTCTGCCTTAACAGAAATGGTAGAGCTTGACTACATCTCCCATCAGCCACCTGGCTCCACTCGTGTCCAGGTTTTTACATGTACTTTGTTCATTTGAATGTGATGTTATGTGGTGATAGTTTCAAACCATTGAATGAATTGTACATAATAACATGTCTGAATGTGTTTCCGTGGTGATTGTTTTTAAGTTTGATTCATTATGAGACAAGAATATAAATTGAACTTTGCACTTTGAACAGCATTTGAAATGAGTAGGTGCTGTACACAGGTATGAATAATGTGTGTACGTAGCCAGGTTTCTGAATGACCACTTTTAGCCGCTAATCTAAAATGAATCTTTTCTCTGAGTAGTTTTATACTTTTTTGTAACAAGCTTTTTGCATGATTTTCAACATTCGTTAGCTGTTTTGTTGTATTCATTGAATACTTAGACCACTTGTGTTACTCTCAACACAATATGTGCTTCCTTTTGGTGCTGTTGTAAGCAAAAACAATTCACTAAAGTTTGTTGGTCACACAAGTGTTTTTATATATTTCAGCGCCTTACTAAACCAAAGTTAACTAAACACATTCTTCAATTCATATTTCGAGATTACACACTATAAATAATATAGATTTTGTGAAACTAGCTCTTTGTATTCCTTGTTTTAGCAGCTGGTTTGTATTTGACAAAGCTGTGAACAGAATGATGCTGTAAGAAATGTTTACTCCCCTCACTCGATATCGAATCCTCACGTGTCTGAACTTCCATAAACCCATAACTTACATCGTAAAATAATTGTCTTAGTTTTTTTTTTTCAAATTTTCTTTAAGATGACATTGCACTGTTGTTTGTTTTAAATGTACAATGTGTGAATTTGTACTATAATAATGCACCCACTTGTATACTGCCTTCTATGACAATGACAAAAACGCATAATAAGCTTACTAAAAATACTCCAGCTTCTCTAGAAATGCCTTTTTTTATTTTACAGCATTTACAAAAGCATACAGTTAACTTGAGCTGCTGATTGTAAGTCTTAGAGATTGACCAATATGAGTTTTTTCATGGAGGATACCAGCTTTAGACTCCAGAGCAACCAATGGCCAATAAGCTCTGCTGATATTTTTGTAGGGCCAATTTATTTTATTGTCATAATTATGCAATTAAAATGTACTCCAAACTCCCCCACAACCCCTTTTTTAATCACAAACCTTTAATAGAGTTGTGTATCACATTTAGTCTTTGTGTTGTAAGTGTGAAAGCAAAATATCGGCATGTGTTGGAGTTTAACGACACCTAATATGCTTAAAAGTCCAGATATTGACCCCATATATTGGTCTGTCTCTAATAAGTCGTATCAAGCTAAAACCCACTAACACTAAAACCCACTAATACAGTCTAGTGTATATTGCAAGTATTACAATTTCAGGTTTATTCATAAAATGTTACCTCAGCTCGGTTCTATACAAAACCCTAATAAATGCAATTTAACATGTAGCCATAAACATTTTTATTTTTTCCACTAATTGTCACTGTGGTAAATAAAAAATGTATCTATAATGCAAAAATATTCAGGATCAGAAAAGTATAGGGTCTTCTAAGAGTGCTTTAACTAATCTCTCATTGTATTGTCACTTACATTACAAACTGTCATCTTGTGGAAACGCCCATCGACCACTATACAGTTTTTATTTTTTTATCACTAAGACGTCATTCCAACTACATTGTACATGGTGTAATAACACAGTAACAGTAACATTGTCGTGCACACTTTTTACTTTGAATGTTTGTCATAGACTTTGTGAATAAATGCTTTTTTTGCATCTAAGATATTGTTCTAATAAAATAATGAAGCAAGTTTTTGAAGAAATGATTATTTGTAACTACACTGAAAATACTTTTAAGTCCATACAACATATTTATTAATCTTTTCACTGGTGCTCACAATATAAACATTAAAATACATCCACATTTTTACAATCTGCTACAATAAAATATGTACAGTCTTATTATTAACATGCTAATGCTACAAATAATTTACACACAGTTTAAATCATGTTAATGTGACTTCTGAACAACATGACCACTCAGGCTTCATTTTACAGGTGTAGAAAGTTTGGGATTTACAGGTGAACTGTAATTTTTCTGGTTTGGTTTGGAGTGGAAGATTAAATTTGCATTGAACATATGTATCACCATGGAGACAAGCAGGTGACACCACGATACCAAGTTACAGAGCAGATCTGTGGAGAGGCCAGACCATTCACAGTCAAAGTAAAGGTATTTTTACATACTTTTAGGCACCTGTAATTGAATACATGCAAGAGAAATCTATTAAAATGCATGTTCTCTGCAATGCAATAACATCTCTGTGGAGACAAGCAGGTAGTGGTCCAACTCCAGAAAAGTTACATAGTACACCTTTAATTTAAAGGGCCTGTACATAAGACTTTTACTCCACAAAGTGTAATTATAACAGCTTGTGATTTAATGATATTGCCTGTACACTTTTCAAAGCATTATCAAGATCAAAAAGACAGATGGCTTTATCCAATCAGGAGCTATTGGTGGATGAGGACTATAAAAAAAGACAGATGGTGGAGCACTTTGTGTTGTATTTTTTTGGATGAAAAGCGCTCTGTAAAAAAGTTTGACTTGACTGATTGATTGATATGGAAACAACAATCTGACAGTTGTTTCTCTGTCATGGCTGAACACCAGAATAAAGTGAGTGGGGCAGTAACATGCTCTTCTACTTCAGGACACAGGCCCAGTTTAAACACAAGTAACAGACTAAGATTTTGTTATGCTGCAATAAAATGGTTCAATGAAACAGTTCAACAGTGAATCATATCTGTTATGATCATAAATATTTGGCTATACCGGCTCTTCAAACAGTCAGAAAGTGCTGCAGAATCCATGATTGACACAATTACAGCTATTCACAACTTAAACCTCTTTGGGTTAGTGTCCACCACCTCATACAAATGCATAGTAACTTGACAGTGTACTCATTTTTTCCATTACATTAAAATGAATATCTCCATTTCCATTGCTTTGTCTAAAATATGACACAGTATGGCATTAAATGTAGCTTTCTCTGTGTAGTCGAGCCAGGAGAGGCAACCCCATTAACAGTAATAATCTTTTACTGTATTTATGAGCATCTTTATGGAAACAAATGCTAGAAAGAGTTAAATGCCATACTGTGGAACATTCCAGGTTAAGCAATGGCATCTCAATAGACAATCAGGCCAGAAAAGTTACATAGTGCACTTTTAAATCATTTTGGTTTCATTCTAACATCTCAGAACCATGCCAGGGGACTCAGCTTTGCTACCTGGAGGTTTTGGGTCAGTAAGTTAAATTATTCAATCCTGTGTCTTTAGTTTTATAATCTTAAATCCAATCGCTGGACCTAAAACAATGGCGTATTTCATCAAAGTTTTTAAACTTGCAGTCAGATTAATGTCTGTGTTTTGGGCGGGGGCTCCAGTTTCCGTGACAAGGCTGTGAGGATGAGGTTAAACTTGTTGTAGCGATCTGATTGGTTGACAGTGGCTCCTCTGCTTCCCCACAGCAGGCGAAGCTGAAAGTCTGTCTTGAAAACCTCCAACAGATCTTTGTCAATCTCAAAACCTGTAAAAAAATATACAAAATTACATTAGTTTTATTTTTCCATATTTTAAACGTGCGTATGACAGGTTTTCATGTTTTTATAATTATTACTTGGTATTGTGGGAAATATTTATGATAGTTTTATATCAGTTGAGTGGGAGTATGTGTAAAAAAAAAGTTGAAAAGCACAAAAATACAAGAAGCAGTGGTGAGAAATACCTCTGCCTATGTAATCAAAACAAAATCCATACAAAATAGACAGTTTGTGTGCAAGGAAGGCATTTTTCTTTCATTTAACAAAATAAAGACAGTGTAAGTGAAGTGGCTAAATTTCCCTTCTTATGTTCAGTGAGTTGTTCAACATATTCATACACTAAAACACTCTTAGACAGAAAGAACAAGTCTACTCATGTTTAAGGTTTTAATGACAGTAGAAAACAGTGAGTTTGCCCCGTCTTTATGGAAATTCTTAAACAAGCAACAGAAAAACGGTAATTTGGATTCTATGACAGCGCGAGCTCAGTGTGTAACGTTGGCGTCAGATCTTATTGGCTATATATCTCTGGAAATTCTAAAACGAAACAAAATAATTCAAAATTAAATGAAAATGACACTAAATACAAATTATGAAATATAGTCATGTAAATATAATGTAATCCTAAATATGTTATAACATGCAATCACTAAATATAAATCAAATTATATTATGACTGAATCTGAGCCTAAATTACAATGTGAAAATGGCATCAACAGTAAGGTGAATCATAACTATTGTGCAATTTAGGCAAGTTTTGGACTTTATTCACATTGTGTTTGTGAGATAATAGTTGGAATGGAATGGAATTACCTCTGTGTATGTCTAATCTGCTGCTCGTAGTAAAAGTAAAATTAAAAACATTATCAAAATTAAAGAAAAAACAGAAAAGTTTTGTATTTACCTTGCAAAACCTTGTGTGCATTTGTGGTGTAGCTTTTAGAGTTGTGCGCCATTTCTCGAGCTCCCTCCAGGTGACGCAGCATAATGTCACAGCCATGGTCACTGGTCTCCCAAAGCTCCGCCCCCTCAGGACCCATGGGTGGGCGCTCCATCAGGGTGAGCAGGGGCACCAAGAGAGGAACACAGACCAGAGTACCAAGAGACGCTGCGGAGGGCAAAGATAAGTGAGGGATTTAGTTTTATAATGTTTTAAGTGATGACTTTGCATTGTCTGTTCAGTACCTGTGCCTTCATATAAGTTCTTGTAAAAAGGTTTGAGGATTTTCTCGTAACCAATTGCAGTTTGCGTGAAGTTTCTCCGAAGAACAGTCCATGTTTCTTCTAACCGAGTAATCTATACAAAAAGAAAGAAAATATCTGATATTTTTGTGCAAATGATTGAAAAATAACTAGAGATCAGAACAACCACAAATCAATAAAATGAGACTGTGTCGAGTCAAGGCAAGATTTTGACACAATTTATGTTAAATAAATGAATAAATATTTAATTAAAAGCATATGCCATTCTTATTGAGCCTTTTAAAATAATAATGTATTAATATTTTTTAGTAAAAGCAATGATTGTGTACACCTATTTTATATTATGATAACTGCACTCTTTAGCAGTCTAATGTAATGTAACCTGAATTATTGGCAAATTTCAAAAAAGGAAAACCACATGGCAGTTGTCCACTATTATGAGAAACACGTGAAACCTTATGGCACTATATCTTGTCCCATCTCCTAAATAAAAATGATATTGCACTTTACCTGGGGCATGTCCAGAGCTTTCATCAGAGCAGTGAAGGCAAACAGGTCTCCCACAGTGTCCTTCAGCTCCACCGCCACCAGAATGATCCTGTTCAGAGTGGACGCCCGCTCCTCCACACTGCCTGTGCATCCCAGAATATCCACCGCCACTCCGATCGCCATCGTCTGGTGCCTATCACAGACAATAGAAGTAAGATTTACCCATTAATAAGTCGAATTTCACAATATTAAAGGTGCACTTTGTAACTTTTCTAGTGGGTGATGTGATGGAAATTTGCATTGTGGAAAGATTTATCTCAATGAATCCACCTAAGACCAGAAGAGTCATTAACGTGTAAAAGCTCAGTCGCCGGGTTCTTTGTTGCTGTTCTTAAATGTAAGTAAAGTTGGTTAACACAAATCTGTGAACACTCTGCTTTGATCTGTCTGTATTCCAAAAACTCATCAGGCTCTGCAAATGGATTAATTATTTTTTCTTCAAGATCTATATAATTTTTTTCCATAACAGGGGTCTATCCGGCTTGTCTCCATTCTTTCCCTGGAATGCTCCACACTGTGACATTAAACTTGCATTCTTCTTGCATTCATTTGTTTAATTTTCTAGCGTAACTGACTTGCCGGCGCCCTGATTACGTGGTTTACGTACGCCTCTCATGGATTCCACACACACAAGACGCTGTTTACTCAACCAACACAGCGGTTCTTTGCAGCTTTTTTTAACTTTAATTTCCTCGCAGTTAGCACAAAGTTTGTTTCAAAGGCAGACAGTTTGCCACAGAAGAAAGTCAGTTTTTGACATCACTGAAAGAAGAAAAGAAGGAAACGAGGAGCAAAGCCAAACTAAGAGGATTCTTGGAGATTACCTCCAGTGATGGCACGCATTGAAACAGACGTGTTTATGTGTCTAAAGAATGACGTGTTGGTCGCTAAATTACTTCTGGACTTCAACAGCAATTCATTCAGCAATTCTAAATGCACACTGGCTGTAAAAAAGCATGATTTCTAACGTAAGGAGGAGGCAGGAGGAGGTGTTTCTACTTAAGGAGAAAAAGGACAAACAGTCACTCTATTTCTCTTTCCTTGGAAAATCCTCCACACAACCCTTAAGCCTGGTGCCATAACTTGGTTGCCTCTTTAGAGGTACGCCGGCAAAACGTACAGAGTAAAGCTTTAAACAGCTACAGTGAAATACGCACCTCTCCATCAGGTCCAGTCTGAGTTGTTGACCGTGAGGCAGAGTCACCAGCTCCAAACCCGAGGCCAGGCCCATCCGAGCTTTGACCTCTGCAGTTACTCCAAGTATCCTCGCAACCTGAAAGAAACAAGACAGAATTTACACCTCCAGAACCAACACAAAAAGCTTTAACACAGCTGTAACACAGATAGATGTAGGCTAAATGTGTGTGAATGAATAGAAGAAGAATTGTTAGTGTTTAGTTTTAGTTTTATTATGCTATAGATGAAACAGAGACCAAAAATATTCATTCTGTCAGTGCTTATTAACTGGTAGGCTGATGGTTGATTGTGATTTCAAAATAAAGATAAACTTAAGTGCTTTCTTCATCACTATTCTTAGTTTGTACGACCATAAACAAAAAACAAAAAAATCCTTAAAGTTTTCATTCTCATATTATTTTGGTACGATCATTAACAATCATTATTATTAGTTTGAATGACCATAAACTAAAATATATTTGTGCATGTCTGTATAAATGTGTTATGCATATGTATGTATGTGTATATTTATACTGAACATATGTACTGGATATTTTAGGTGCATGTTCTTGTTTGTTGTTGTTACTCAAACAAATAAAATTAATGAAAAAAATAGATAGCATAAAGCTCAAGTATAATTTTGGCTCTTAAAGTATATTTTTAAACTGGTACTTTAATACGCTTACTTAAGTAGATTTTTTTCATGTTTTAATTGAGTTTTTTTTTTTCTCCAATATCTGTACTTTTACTTAAGTAACAAAACTGAGCCCTTCTTAAAGCACTGGAGTACAATGGCAGCTATATATTGGGATTGAACACATTTAAATAGAGTTGATACCTGGCAGTCGGCCACGAGCAGGTGGCGGGCGATGCTGTGGTGGTCGTGACTCAGCAGCAGCTCTTTGGCTCTCTTCAGCACAGACATCTCCAGGGGTTTGTTCACCTCGGGGAGCAGGCGGGTGTCAAACGTGCTCGGGTTAAAAGCTGATTCAGTCTCTATCACTGGCCTCAGAAAACTGCATTCAATATCATTTTCGTACTCCTCTTCCTCTTTCCCCAGATTATCTTCCTCTTCTTCACTAGTGTTTTCCAAAGCGGCTATAGCGTTGTGGTACGAGCTCCGATCCAGCCCTCTCCTGTGCCCTTCTGAGTCATTCTCAACTTCAGTGTGTCCATTTTTGGTCAGTCTGTCCACGTAGCTGCAGGGAACAGCTAGGTTGTCCATAGAACAGTTGTAGGATTTAGTGTCTGGACCTCGGAGCGGGCTGTTGGACCTGAGCTCTGCAGGGCTGGGCTGTCTCTGGTCTGGTCTCAAACATGGGTCCAGTTCAGGATGGTGGACAACCTCTGAGGCGTCTGGAGGGAGGAGGAGGTAGTGGGGTCGTACTCCTGGAGAAGCTGTGGAACGGAAAGAAAGTTCATTTAAAATCATTTGTATATAGATCTTATTTACAAGCACTGTTAAAGGGTCCGTGTTAAGCTATTTTCTGATCTTTCAACTGTGTTTTAAACTCCACACACCCTCAAAAGAATCATTTGGATAATGTCAGCCTTGGAATCTCTAAAGATAAAAGGTAGCTGTTATCTTGAAAGCTACCACAAAGCTGCAAGGGAGCATTTTGAGCTTTGGAGATGTAGACAGACTCATAATAAAGGGTTAGTCAAACATGTGTGAATGAAACAAAACACTCCAACACCAAGTATATTTTTTAGGAGGTAACAACAGTATAACTTGGCTTAAAATTCACAAGAACCAATTTTGCATAAAAGAGGACTTTACACCTTGCACAATGACGAAATCAAAAGTGGAACTAAACTCATACTAAACCCTAGACTAAACCAAGTCTAGACCAGGACTACAGAAAACTAGAACTAGAAATTAAGAACCAGTGTGAATGTACCCTTACAATGTACTGAAGGGTAAATTAAATCATTCGTAGCATTTCAACAATATCATGAGCCTACCCATAGTATTGAGAAGAGAGCAGAGATATTTGCTAATAGTATTTTTTCATACAATATAATAATACCTACATTTTCCCAAACTAGAGTAATTACACAGTTGTCACAGTAGTTTAATCTTACCCGTACTTCTCCACGTTGAGCTCGGAGTGTCCAGACAAAGTGAATCGGAAGAGGCAGTAGTCCGAGTGGATACGGTGGTGCAGATTTCTGATTGGCTGGAGCTGCTGGTGGGCGGGGCTAAGGGCTGAAGGGCAGGTGATCGAGGAAGGCGGGACAGAAGCACCTTACTTGGTTTAGGAGGAGGTTTGGGGCACAGCTGACTGTCAGAGCCTCTTATGGCCTGGCCTAGACACAGCCGTGGAAACATAAAGCAAAGCTGTTATTTCATTGATGTTCTTTTAAGCATCATGACATATACATCAATGTCTGTCTGGTTCTACGCTGTACTAGTATACTTTGCGGATGAGAGCAGATGAGGACACTGTGAAAATCAATTTCTCTTTGACAGAAAATTAGCTGATCTCTGCTCCTGGCTATGCTATCGACATGTGCAGATGGACCTACATTTTAAAGAGCCTGCAGCAATGGCTTTGTGATACTGACTCTAGTAGATACCGGTAGTTATAAAGGTTTTGTTTATGGCATAAATCAGAAGTGTCCAAACTTTTTTGTATGGCACAAACATATCAAAACACAATTGATGTGGAGGAGGGCTGATTGAAGGCCATAGACTGGTGGTTAATACGGTGAATAAAAAAAGGGTATTTAAAACAGGTTAGAATCAGTCACCAGACATTTATTCATGCATAGATCCTCAATAGGACACACTATATATTTGACATCGGCTTTATCCAGGTAGATTTTCAGATACTTGCAGTAAAAAAGTACTGTATAAGGTTATGTTGGCTAATTCAAATGGAAGACTGAAGGCCAAGATAAATTGGTCTGATTGCAGTTGGTCCCGGGCCATAGTTTGGACATGACTGGTATAAAGTGAAAGCACATGATTTAAAGGTTGCAAAGTCCTTAAAAACAGTTAATTTCAAAGCACTTATGGATTTGGCAGTGGTCATTTCAGGTTTAGTGGGGCTTTTTACATCAGGTGGAGCTTACCTATCTCTCCTGTCCTCCGAGGGAAGGAGGGGCTGAGGACTGGCTCACTTCCTGTTCGAAACACTGGGGACTTGGGCTTTGGACTGGGGGGTTGTGTGTCCGGAGACAGAGCTGGTTTACAACCTGATGTGAAAAAGAAAAGAAACATTATTGAGGTAATTTATACAAAAATGTGGATTGTTACATGTTATATGGGACTATACTCACCAAGAGGTAAGAAACTTTCAGACTGGTGGGCCTTGAGTGGGCGTCGTCTTTCCAGGATCTGATTGAGGCTGGCAGGTTGGCTGCCACAGCGATCTTTCAACCTGAATAGAGCAAATAAAACACAGAAATCAGCATTCAACAGTTACAGGTCAGATCTGTGGAGAGGCATGGCCGCTCATATTAAGAATGCATGATTTTCACGTTTTTATGAGTAAGCCACAGTGATCTTTCAACCCGAATACAGCATATAAAACACAGAAATCAATGTACAACAGTTATAGCTCAGATCTGTGGAGAGGCTTGGCCGCTCATAGTATGAATACATGTTTTTCAAGATATTTTTGAATAAGCCAACTGGATGAGTGCATATAAAAGACATAAATCAGGCATGTTAACAGAAAAACAGCTTTTATGAGGTCACTGAGTCACGTTGACAGTGATTCTGCTGATTATTCTAGTTAAATTAAACTGAAAGTATTGAAACAGGCTTTAACGGTTGCACCCTGTGGCTTTGCTCATATATTAAACATATTTTCTGTCTAAGAAACCCATTTTCTTATTTTCAGCATTCAGCCAGAGGGATTAACAGCTCACGGCAAAATGTCAAGATCTTAAAGTGGTATCCTCACTTTTATTTTGCTCCAGCCTCTAATGAACCTCAATAAGAGTTAATTTGCAAAAACACACAAGTGCCATTTGAAAAAAAAAAGCTGAAGGCTCACACTTTTCTCTTGAGTCAGCAGTGTTTTCAAAAGCCAAATCTATTTTTATCCAATAAAAATATTATTCCATCCCCTTTCAAGAAAATTAATTCAACTGTTGGTGGTTTTCCGATTCTACAATATAATGATTCCGGACAGGGACAAGAGCCAGTTTTCCCTATCGCCATGGGAAATATCTAAAATAATAATTCACAAATGTTGAACCTGGTCATTTTTGTTACTGACTAGACCCATGAACTCAATGCAGTACAACAACAATACACATTATATATATGATATTATATTATATGATATTATATATATATATATATATATATATATATATATATATATATATATATATATATATATATATATATATATATATATATATATATATATATATATATATATATATATAAAAATCATTTTAGCTACTTCCCCTTTGTATTAGACAGTATTGGCCTATTGAATGTAATGGTGTCATCTGAAAACCAGCAATACTCTTACTGTCCCGCTAATCGATTAGATGACTAAAAATGTATCTGACCCAAACTGCACTCAAAAGACTACAACTGCACAGGAATTGATGCAAAACTGCTTTTTATACTAAAAAGTACAAGGACACAATGCAAAATGTGTATAGGTAAATAAAAAGCAGATTAAATAAATGATTCCCTGACAAAATCTTCAGCCAACTCACTCACTCTTCTCTTGTTTGGAGAAATCCTTAAAATGGCAATAAAAGTCAACTAATCCAAATGTAATCTTAACAATTACAGCCCCAGAAAACAGTGTCAAAGAGAAAAAAATCGTAACAAATTTTCAAAACTGAGACATCTGATTTTGCAATGTTCAGACCTGAGCTGGTGTCCTCTGGTCAGCCCGTTGTCCTGGCAGGGAGACACATCGTGCAGGTTGTGTTTCTCGTGGGTGTGTCCGTTGGTGATGTTTAGACTGAGGCGTTTTTGGTTCCTCTTCTCCTGCACGGACAGACTCGCCTCTCTCTGCGGACTGGACAGACCGTACTTCTCCTCTAAACAGCGAAGAGGCAGTGCTCGGTTTATGGGCTGAAAGATGATGGCTCCTACAACCTGTGAAAAAAAGACGATGTTAAAAAAGACTACACCTGGATCTAAACCAGGATTAGACAAGAACTAAACCAGGTCTGGAACAGGATCAAAACACAGACTGTATAGTCGACACTGAGCACAAACCAGGACCAAGCTAAAACTGTAAATATGTACAATGCTCAAAGGTGTAACTATTCAACACCTGCAAATATCCATGGCGTGAAATGTTCCACAGTATGACATTAAACCCATCCATCTGCACAGCCAAGCAGATGATGCCACCAGGCCAAATTACAAGTCAAATCTGTGGCGAGGCAAGCGCTATCACTGTAAGAAGTCTGGTTTTCAATGTCTTTTTTTGAGTAATACAACAATATAATATAAGTAATAGAAAAAAGACACATAAGTTTAATGCCATACAGTGGAACATTCCAGGCAGGACAAGCAGGTGGCAGACTCTTTCCTGAAAAGTTACCTAGTGCACACTGACTTATTTATATATACAGTTTGATATATGTCTATATTTTATGGTTTCTCTTTAAAAAATTAAATATGCTTTACTGTCCTATTTTTAGCAAAGTTCTGAACATCCACAAAACAATTATTTCTTCTGAATGCCCTAAATCCATCACACATAAACTTAAGTTGTCACAACAAAAACCTCCCAGGTGTTCTACCTGTGAGACTGGTTTTCTGTTGCCGACGTAGTATCTGATAAGTGCAGGGACGCTGTCAAATCCTTCTTTATCCAGACGATACTCCACTCTGGAATAAGCTTCATTCAGCATCACAACCTAAACGTAGATATTGTGTTAACAGAATGCAAAAGCAACAGTCAGTTCCCGTTGTGACTCTGAACTGCGCTCCCACTCTGTACCTTTTTATTAATTTTAAAGTGCTGAGCAGCGTTCCTCCATTGGCAGGTCATCACGTAACTTCCTGGACTCGACAGCGAATCACGAACCAGGAAATCTCCATCTCGCTGCACCAGGTTTTCTGCGACCTTTAACAGTAAAACAAATCTGGTAAGTACATTTGAGAAGAGTTTTTTAACTTGGACTTTTTTAAACATAATATTTAATTTAATCATATAATGGCAAGAGATGGAGATGCTCTTGTGGCCGGAAATGTTCCACAGTACGTGATTAAATGTGATTATCTTTATCTATGTATCTCACAGCCAAACCAAGTTACACACTGGGAAAAAAACAATGTGTACGTAAGTTAAAATAACTTAAAATTAACAACATTTTACTTTGAGTAGATTCAACTTGACAAGTGAAATTATCTACCAGTCGAATAAGTGTGTTTTTCTTAATTCAAGCAACATTCAATTTTGTTTCTTATTTTAAGAGCAAAAAGGTGTTTTTCTTATTTTAAGTGTAGCAAGATGTATTTTCAGTACAGTACATGTATTTTAAGTACAAAACTGGCAGATAATTTTACTTGTCAAGTGAAATTTACTCAAATCATGACAAAACTTTCTTAATTCAAGTAATCTTAACTTGACTAGATTTTGTTTTTTGCAGTGCAAGTCTATGGAGCGGCAAGCCCACTCAAGTGGTTTATGACTAATATAAATGTATTAACACCTGTAATGTAATAACTGCAAGACAGATATGTGTAATGTCATGCTGTGGAACCTTCCTATCAAAGCTCAAAATGCTCTGTTATACCTTGTGATGTCAGGGAACAGTACTTTTCAAGTTAACAGCTCCTTTTAACTTTTGTCTAGTAGAGATTGGAAATTCCAGGACTGAAATGATCCAAATGATTCTAGTGAAGGTGTATGGAGCTTAAAAACACAGTGGAGCACTTCCTGTATTACCACATGACATCACAATGTGGAACAGACAAAACTCAGGGTGTTTTTGATGAGGAAACATTATAACTTTGATCAGAAAATAGAGTAACAAAGCATTGCCTTGATGAGCTCCACTTGCTTAAATAGAAATTGATCACTAAAACATGTCATGTGACTGAATCAATACACAATTAAAACCAGGCCATTCCAATAACACACTTTGACTGTTAACACTGGATAAACTGTGCAGATTTGTGTTGTAGAGTCTATTTCCATCTCACAGTCACCGTTCTGTCTCCCTTAGACTTTAATTAAGTGTGTGTTTGTGTAGCCTATAATGGTTTGGTTTAGTCGGAGGAAGCAGCATATTAAAAGTGATTAGATCTTGGTGGGTTTTACAGGAGCCCTCCTCCCTTTGGCTCTAAATACTGTCTGTCTCTCAGGTCATGTGGGATTTTCAAAACAGGAATAGACTATGGTGTGAAAGTACAAAATCGAATGAAACAAAAAACACACACTGCAGTACTTATAGAGGTGCAAATGCGAGGAGCAGCAACTTAAAAGTGAAAAAAAAACATGCTTTGCACACTCAGAAGGTTGATGTCCAAAAGATTTTTCATTTTTAGGTAATTTTTCAGCAAAAAGCCTTCATCAGATCATTTATTTTCCTTCGGACTGCAGTACAAAATGTCATAGAAACTTGGGCTGCACAAAATAAAGCAATAGAAACGAAACAGTAATTTAAAGTTCTGTCATTTTCAAACATCAAAGATGCAATTATAAACTACAAAAAATGTATTCATGAAAACACTGCTAACTCTTATATTAGTTTAGTAGTTCATATTTCAGTATTTTCACCCATGCCAGTGCTCCCGGATGTGTGACCTGAATTTTGATTTGGAAACATAATTTGCAAATCTATTCGCTTTTTTTTCTCTTTCAAAATTGTGTATTATCATCCATTAAATCTCTTGTACAACACAAAGGCCAGATGATTTAAAAGTTTGTTCTCATGACAGCACTGTCTTTTGTCTTCTGAGCGCGAGGTTATCATTTTTATACCTGTAAACAGTAACGACAGGTGATCGGGTTGGACTAGTTCCCTCCAGGCTGCAGGGAGGGACTCAGTCACACAGTCACTGATCATTAGATAATATAACCTAGATGTAAGAACTAAAAAAATAACCAACTTAAGCATTTTAACAGAAAAAAAATATGTCACAGTTACTTTACTTTATCACTCAAATTCAAAGCCTGATTTCATAAAGCTAGTAAGTGATCTATTATTTAAGACATTTTAAAAACTGATAATGAGCCGTATATTTTTGAAATGAAATCATCAATCTGCTTTATTTTTCTATTTAATTATTTTTCTACTACTACTATTATTATTATTATTATTATTATTACTATTATTATTATTATTATTATTATTATTATTATTATTATTATTATTATTATTACTATTATTATTAGAAGTAGTAGTAGTATTTCTTTCATGATTTATATAACTGTAAGAGTTGATTGCCTTTATAATTTGTATTGTGTTGTTGTGGGAACACTGTTTCTTTATGACCTGTCACCTTTGGGTGCTTGCCACACCCTATTTAAGATGGCCAGCTGTAGTAGGTCCTAATAAATCTCACAGTTTGCAAGTAAGACTGTGTGTGGGATTTTGTCTCAATGTTCTCTATGAAATGAAATCATAAAATATAATAGAATTAAACCTGATTGAAACTGTTTTGCTACATAACATGATCTGATTATCATTTTGCAGTGAGGATCCCAGGTTGGTTCCATGATTATTTTGGGGTTTTAGCCTAAAAACGTAACATACATGACATGTTATACATACATGTTCACACAGACAGAAGTTCCCTCTGTTCTGCAACACTTGAGGAAAAACAAAACCCCTGATCTATTAGACTATGTGAAAGAAAATGAATGAAGGATTTCACAGTTGTTTGGTCATTTTGAATTGTAAATTATGATAATGTTATAATAATAATCGTAACACTAAAGTTTGATATTGTGACATTTCTAGTGTAAAGCAGTATGGCACCTGTCTGGGTATGGCTCCGTGGTACCATGCGTGGCTCCTGGGCTCGTCTCCGTTCATTTTCAGCTCCTCCTCCAGCTCTCGCCGAAGCTTCTCTGGAGGACAGTCCAAAATAAACTGGTCTCTCGAGAACTGAAGAAAAATAAGGCGACAAAGATGTGGCAACAACGGCATGTTTAATACAACTGTGAACATTTTACAAGCAAAATTTCAATTCAGTCAATTCAGTGATTTCAATTCAGTCAATGAACCAAAAAGTTAAACTAGACCTGGTTGAGTTCTAGTTCAGTCCTGCCTCAGTTCTGGGATAGTCCTGGTTCAGTCTTGGTTCAGTCTTGGTTCAGTCCTGGTTTATTCCTGGTTCAGTCCTAGTTTAGTCCTGGTTCAGTCTTGCTTCAGACCAGGTTCAGTCCTAGTTTAGTCCTGGTTTAGTCCTGGTTCAGACCTGGGTCAGTCCTAGTTTAGCCCTGGTTCAATACTTGTTCAATACTTGTTCAGTCCTGGTTGAGTGCTGGTTTATTCCTGGTTCAGACCTGGCTCAGCCCTGGTTTAGTCCTGGTTTAGCCCTGCTTCAGTTCTGGTTCAGTCCTGGTTTAGTCCTGGTTTAGAACTTCTTTAGTTCTGGTTTAGTCCTGGTTCAGTCCTGGTTCAGCCCTGGTTTAGTCCTGGTTTAGCCCTGCTTCAGTTCTGGTTCAGTCCTGGTTCAGCCCTGGTTTAGTCCTGGTTCAGCCTTGGTTTAGTCCTGGTTTAGCCCTGCTTCAGTTCTGGTTTAGTCCTGGTTCGGCCCTGGTTCAGTCCAGGTTTAGTCCTGGTTTAGTCCTAGTTCAGTTCTAGTTTAAATTCTGGTTTAGTCCTGTTCCAGTCCCCAGTCTAATTTGAGTAATGATTATACAGTATTTTAGACAGTGTGAATGAAAGAAAATGATGGATTTCACTTTTTTTTTAGTTATGGTAGCAATAATTGTGACTAAAAATCGTAAAATTGTGACATTTTCTGTCTTACACTAAAATGTTCTATTATAACGTAGTTAAATTTGAACCAAGCAAAGACATTAGCCACGTGCAGAGCTGAAGAAAGAGACAAATGAACGGGTATTTGATAATAAACAAAAGCCCCACGTGTACAAATCAAGTACATCCAGTCCTTTTCTGCTTCACTACTTCCACTGTCTTAACACGGACTCTGACATAACCCAGTAATGTCCATTTTAAACCCTTCTGTGTAAAACAATATTGTGTTAACACTAGAACGAGGGGTCGGTTATTAAGGTCAACAGAAAAACTTTCCATAACACACTAAAAATACCAAGATAGAAGCTGCCAAAAATACAATGTGGCATCTGGAGTCAAGCCAAAGATTAAACCTGCAATCACTACAGTAGAAGAGAACTTTAAGAGTATTAATAGAAGTTGTAGTACTCAGTCACACCATACTTTAACCCATAACTGAGTAATAAATTTCACAGTGTACCAGTACTTCTGCTAGTGTAAAAGTATGTAAAAGTATGAAAGTACTTGTTTAAAATGTGCTTAAAGAGTAAAAAGTAAAAGTATTTCACTTACGTAAATAAAATGTGTTCAAGTTATGTACAGATACCTAAAATACTTATATACTTGTATACTTAAGTACAGTATTTTACTTCATTACCTTCCACCTCTAGCATAGCCACAAAAACAGATTGATCAAATAAAAAAAAAAAACATAAGTGTCAAATTAAAATTTCCAGCATTCACAAATACACACTTACTTCACAGCTGCTTGGTCTCTCCATAGCTCCTGCTCAGAACTGCCTTCATGAAAACATAACTACAAACTCTATTTCTCTCTTTTTCCAATTAAACCCTACAGTTTTCCCATTTCTTCATGTAGTATTCCTCATTGTCTCACATGGTTTCGGATCTGTGGCACTGTGACCGACCCAAAGCCTGTACCTGCCTTCATACACACCTACACCTGACGCAGAGCCCTCAGGTGACGCAACTTTCCTTCAACTCATCACATTTAAACTGGTTTCGCAACTTCGGAAAGGCTCTGATTTTCCAGTAAATGTTGAATTGATCCATCTGATGTTTGTTTATGGGAAAAGCTACAGTCAATTCTGAATTAGAAAGAGTTGTGAGGAAAATGTGTACTCAGGATAGTTAATGATTTGTATGTTTAAAGTATATTTGTAATTACTTCTTTGTAGAAATAACAATGTCCCATAGTAAGTTGTAGGCTACTATGAGATACAGTGATAATATAACAAAGACAGTAAAAGCCACCAGTGATGGAAGAAATACTCAGTTTTGTAGTAGTATTAAAGTACCTATTTAAAAATGTACTTAAAGTGTAAAAGGTAGAAGTTATTTTGTGCAGATTTTGAGATCTAATAAGGGTTGTGATGCAGTGACTTTGATACCGATTTGTGCTGAATTTTGAACAACTGAATCAATCTTTTTTAAAATTTTTTATTATTATTTATATATTTTTTGCTTGCTCATATTACAAATGTATTAAAAATAAACACCTCAGTATTTTTTACAGGTCTCCAACAATAATAAAAAATACTTTTATTTTTCAGTTCAGTTAAAAAATTTAGTGTAGTTAAAGTATAGAATTAAAAAGTATCCACTCTAAAATGTAATTTGTTGTATTGCACCATTGGAAGCCACGTTAGTGCTAGTAAAAACAGCAGAGTGGATGTTGTAATAGTAATTGTAGTAATAGTAGCAGAGCTTTAGAGATACAAATACTTTTATAATGTGATATTTTGTAGTTTTAGTGTTTTGTACTGATTGTGTTGGCTACTGTCTTGGCCTGGTCTCTCTTAAAAATGAGAATTTGAATCTCAATGGGACCTTCTGGTTAAATAAAGGTAAAAAAGTAGTATTAGTTGTTGTAGTAGTATCAGCAGCAGCAGTAGTAGTAGTACTAGTAGTAGTCCAGAATAAAGTCTCTATTGTACTTTCAAACTCTCTGGTAATTAATGTATGTATAAGGCTAGAAACAAAGGCAACAGTAAATAGCACTGACAGTCTGTAAACAAACGATCAGCCTCCTAACAGTACAATTACTTACTCTTGTCTTGAGTAAATCCATTTAGATTTTCAAATGTAAAGCTCTTATTTAATTAGCAGTAGTAGTATTAGTAGTAGTAGTATTAGTAGTAGTAGTATTAGTAGTAGTAGTATTAGCAGTAGTAGTAGTAGCAGCAGCAATAGTAGTAGTAGCAGTAGTACTAGTAGTAGTCCAGAATAAAGTCTCTATGGTACTTAATTGACAGTATGTCAACAAAAGACTGGCCTCTTAATAGTATAATTACTTACTCTTGTCTTGAGTAAATCCATTTAGATTTTTCAAATGTAAAGCTCTTATTTCATTAGCAGTAGTAGCAGTAGCAGTAGTAGCAGCAGCAGCAGTAGTAGTAGTAGTAGTAGTAGTAGTAGTAGCAGCAATAGTTGTTGTAGTAGTAGTAGTAGTAGTAGTAGCAGCAATAATTAGTAGTAGTAGTAGTAGTAGTAGTAGAAGAAGTTTTAGAAGTAGTAGTATTAGTAGTAGTAGTAGTAGTAGTAGTAGTAGTAGTAGTAGTAGGTGATCTCATTTCAGACTGCTATCTTACATGAAACCATAAGTAAGAACAGGCATTTACACATGTATTGATCCATATTCATGCAGTTGGAAAAAAGCCAATACCACTCCCCATGAAACTGAAACCTTTATGGTACATTACACACCGAACCGCTCTATAAGTCTCTGTAAAGACATTACAATAGACCCCTGTGCCCTGCGTCTCAGTGGCTCTGGAGTGGGACGAGAATCGCTCAGATCGAATTTCAGCTTCATCCAAACAGAAACGAGACAATGTCATTTTGAGTGACATTATTGCCTCTAAACAAAGTACAAGTCTGCATTGTCCTGTAGTGTAGTAGTAGCAGCATGTTTTTCCTGTTAGGCAAAGACAACTACCAATACAACCTGAAAGCACAAGGTCATAGGGTAAAAATGAAGGTATTACTACTATTTATTTTTAAAAACACCACAATTACTAGTATGTTTAGGGTTTAAAGGAATAACTTTTCGAGTGCTCTGTCTCCAACTTGTACATATTCATGGAGATGCTGCATTTAACATTTACAATAATCAATTACATGTGTTTTTATTGCTTAAAATGTGCATTTTTACTGTGAGCAGGGTCTCCTCGCAACAGATTTAACTTCTCTGGTGACATCAAACAGGCAACAGCACCAGATCACACAGACTGATAAGCCTAATGCCATACTGGGGAACATTAACATCATGGAGATAAGCAGGTGACAGACCATCCAGTTGAAAAGTTAGTGCACCATTAATAATTAAGCTGGTTCTTCTTGCGGTATAATAATGATTCTCAAATTGTGAATACTTTAGTTAAAGTGTAAATGCCCTGTTGATTAAGAAACAATTCCACATCATGACAATATTTCAACTTTATTGCCTTGCCCTTGAGAAATGTTTTAATTAATTTAAGATTTTTATACCCCCTGTTTGAAAGCAATATGTTCCTTGGCCCATTTCCCTGTTTTATTTATGTCAGGCATGTCCAAATTATGGCCCGCAAGTAGTACTTTTTTTACTTACTTTTTTGAAATCTACCTTGATCAAGCACATTTAGTGTGTCCTTTTGAGGGTCTAAGCCAGGGGTGCCCAAACTTTTTTCATCTAGGGCCACATATTAAAACACAGAGCAGCGTGAGGGCCGATCGGGGGTCATAGACTGATGATCAAAACAGTGAGTAATTCAAATCTGTGCATTTATAACAGGTTTGAATGACCCTCCAGAGCTTTGTTCAGGCTTAGACCCTCAGAAGGACACACTACATTTGCTTGATCAAGGTAGATTTCAAAAACATGCAGTAAAAAGTACTACTTGTGGTAATATGGGTCAATTCACCTGGAAGCTTGAAGGCCAAAAACAATTGGTCTGAGGGCCACATTTGGCTCCCGGGCCATAGTTTGGACATGCCTGGTCTAAGCACACACAAAGGTCTATTGGGTCAAACCTGTTATAAATGCACAGATATGAATTACTCACTGTTTTGACCACCAGTGTATGACCCTCGATTGGCCCTCACGCTGGTCTGTGTTTCAATATGTGGCCCTTGATGAAAAAACTTTAGACACCCCTCATTTGTGCTGATACTCTTTTGTAGGTTAATTTAAAATGTCATCGTGTGTACAGTTTACAGTATTTGGATGAAATGCAATAACAGTCAGGCATTTGGAAAAACAACCATATTAGACTGAACATACATGAAGTGCACATTGTCCTTCATAACAGTGTCTCCAGTGACATATTCAACTCACTGCATTGACTACAGTTTCTGTTTAAAAGCCTGCGACTGAATTGATAAATGCTTTTTATATAATAACACTAATGTTTCTTTTTATTTGTATTGATTTGTACTACAGTAGGAGCTCGTTTTACGTCTGCTGTCACCATGCCAGTGAGATGATGGACAGAGCTGAGGGGGGCAATGGATAAACGAATGCAAAGTCGACAAAGGCACAAAAGACGAAACAAATGGATTATGCAGATGAGGTAATATTTAAGAGGGGGTATGATGAGAATAAATATAGAAGTGAACGTCCATTCTTTGTCCTGGTGGTTGTTTTATAAGAGTCTGCAGGATGAGGTCATTCTTAGTGTCGTAGAGGCCTCAGTGACTATAACAATATCCACTAAGATCCCTCTCTGTCTTTCAGGCTTATAGTGAGCTCATATTTACTACTGGTTTCATGAATGAGTCAAGAAGTCACATGCTGTCCAAAGAACACAATGACTCTTAAGTGAAATTAAAGTATCAAGATTATGAAGTCTGTTTGAGTCAGCACATTTGTGTCAGGAGCTGTACAGACGCTGGTGTCGGCAACTTACATAATGCTCAATCAGAATATAGCAGTAACTCATGAATTTAGCCATTTTTTGGAGAGACTGAGGTACTAGGTGAAAAGTGAAATGAAATCAAACTGACTTACAGACTTATTTGCAGAGCTGGACGCATAGAACAGTAGTAAATAATGATCGAGTCTTATGGACCCTTCAAAATCCTGTCATGGATGTTCAAAATTCCTGAACGGAGGCAATGGGAGGCAAAATGAGGAAGATATAATACATTTTCAATGATTAACTGATGAGCAGATCTAAAGGCTTGGTTTTACTACATTATAACAAAGAATCAAACAATTTTGAATTTCTAAGGCACAAACATTTGTTAATTTGTTTCTCTGTTAAGAAAGATGGAAAAATACAATTTACTAATCTCAAATTTGTAACTAAGTTTCACAAAACTTGTCATTTATGGTGAAATTTTGAATTTATCTGTATGAAGTGGAAAAAAATGTAGTGGGTTCAACATTTCTCATTGAAAGGCTTGGTTTTACTACATTATAACAAAAAATAAACAACAATTTTGAATTTCCAGGGTACAAATATTTGTTAATTTGCTTCTCTGTTAAGACAGATGGAAAAATACAATTTACTACTCTCAAATTTGTAACTGAACTTCCCAAAACGTATCATTTATGGTGAAATTTCGAATATATCTGCACGAAGTGGAAAAAATGTAGTGGGTTCAACTTTCTCCAGTATTTGTCCAGTAAAACCTCAAAATCTGTTTTTTCATTTGTCAGTATTTATCTTAATGTCTTGATAAATAAACAAATCACGTAAAAAAACAATAGTAAATGTTTTTAAACCGGGCTCTGACGTCACATGTGACTGAGGGTTTTCATTTGCCAAATTTCCCTTGATTCTTCATATTTTGTGAAATGTTCACCTTTATCCCAGTTTCCCCATTGAAATCACATTATGTTCCACTTCACGTTTGCCTCCAGTCTCCATCTAAGAATTCAAAATGTTTTTGTTTACACTTTTTAAAGGTCTTTAAAGTGATCTGTTAGCACTCTCCAACCACCACCTTCACACTATCCTTTTCATAAAACAAAGTAGCTGAAGTGTCTTGCCCTAAGAGTGAGCAACTATGAAATTAGGGTTTTGAACTATAGACTCATATTATTTTCATATTACACAGCCCTACCTGTATATATAGAGACATACGTAAGATGCACTGCCTACTAAACAACTGTTACATAAAGGATTTGAGAGAAACTGCTGCTTCACGTTTACCTGTAACACTCCACACGAGTCCTTGCCCTGCTCTTGCACAGAGACGTATATGAAAAGTTACCATACACTTTGATAGTTCATGAGGTGAGGTGAAGGACAGTGTTATGGCGGTACAAGTGAATGAGAAAGTAAATTACAGTTGGACCGAGAGCTGCTCAAACACGTCCTGAGACATCTGCATTGATTTTACTGTCCTCCTGGGCCCTCTTCATTTTCCATTAAGAACACATCCACATTTAAAGGAGCGATTGACTGCCTCATTTCAGCTGACATCCATGCGCCAAGTGTGGGCCCTAGTGTCACCATATTACATCCTTCAACCTCGATTTCCATACTAAGAAACAGAATTGATACTCAATACCGATTCTGATACTACAATAAACATAAAAACACTTTTTTAGACAACAGAACGTGATTTTCAGCACTAAATAGCACTTTCTTTTATATTACCATGTGGCCTTATATCTGTGTAATCCCTCAGTCGTCCAGGTAGGTTTCATAGTGATCAATGGACGTATACTAGTCTTTGTGCTCTTACACTTGTTCTGATGCAGCTAAAGATCATTTTAACATTATTCAGGAAAGGTTCATTTCTGTCCTGTGACTGTGATTTCTTTTAGTATCGACACTTGTTAGTTATTATCTAGTTTCACTAGTTTTAGTATAAATTAGTATCTGATTTTCGATACTTTTTACAACCCTAATGGGCCTTATATGAAGACTGGTTTTAAAGATGTACATGTAATTTTCCTGTTGGAGGGCTATCACCATGGAGATTCGATTAATAATAATAATATATTTTATTAGACACCTTTCTGGACACTCAAGGTCACCTTACAACAACATAAACAACTTAAGTTCGACTAAAGCGTACAGTTAAAAGTGCACAGTTAAAGTGGGACAGTATTTAATTGATTAATTGTATTTAGTCATTTATTTAATGTTGTTGTATTTTATTAGTATTTAGTATTTAGTATTTAGCACTGTATTAGATAGTAGTTGAACTGATTGATCGTATTTAATTGACTTTTTAATTAATTGACAATTAGTTATCAGTTATTCTCCCTGGAGACCTATGTAACATGTTTTGGGATTAATTTCCTACTTTATTAAAAACTTTATTTAAAAACACAGTAACAAGAGTATGGCTTTAAAATATATTATAGTTGAGTTGTTTTGGAAAGTTGAAATGATTATCTAAATGATTATCTATTTACATTTTCTAAGAATAAAAACATCTGTAATTTTGATTAATTTAAAAGCATCAAAGATTATTATGGAACATTCTAGGCAAAGTATTAATATCTCCAAGGAGACGAGCAGGTGGCATACCCCTCACCAGACAAGTAAACACATTTTTTCTTGTATTGTGCATATACCATCTCATTTTACCACCACAGAGCAACAAGGAGACCACTTTTAAAGGCATTTCCTGTTTGGGGATTTCCAATGGATTTTCTGGAGGTCCAGTTTGTCGTATGGAAAATCTAGTCTTAGCTGCAGCTGACCAATCAGGAGACACTGGTCTAAGCTCTTTGTCATTTGTGTCCTCTGATGTGATGGATGAGTAACCCTTTAAAATCATAAAGCCTTTGCCTCCTCTATAAACACATTATAATCCTGTGTGTACTAAAATAACACAGAACTCAGAAATCCTCAGACAATATTAACATTATCAATTCAATATGGAGGACACAAAGGAGCAAAATGGTCCAAACATTTAAGCTTGCTGGACGCTGTGAACAATGTGAATTATTGCTAGCCAGTATCAGATACTTTGTGAAGCACTGAAAACAGACAGGAAAGTATCTGTGTCATTACTTGCTTTGTACCAACAGTAGGAGCTCACTGACTTATTGTAACCCTACATAAAGTTGGATTGGACTTTTCTCCTGTTTGTTAATAGTAAAGGTAGCTGCATCTTACCCTAAAATTTTTTTTTAGAAAATAACTGCAATTTTGATTAAATTTGCAGACTAACTTGAGAGAAGCATGAAATATTATAATTATAAACTGAACAGGAATATTTTACATGTCTGTAGTGGTCTAAACTAAGCAAGATTTTTCAGATTTTTTTATTTGCAAAGGACATTGAATTCCCTAAACAACTAATGGCCTTGCGATTTATTAATTTCTACAAAATTTCACATTAAACTCTTTTGTATTTATTTGTGCAGAACCAGCCCAGTGGAGACAGGTCCTCATTATATTTCTTGTTGATCCAGTCTCTTCTATTCCTCACAAGAGAAGACAACCCAACTGAGACAATTAATCCAAACTGTCAAAGTGCAGTGAAAGACATAGACACACAGCTCTGCCTTTGTACATCTTCAGAGGGGCTTATGAAACAGTCTGCAATAGTGAAAAACAGTGTACTCCCTCACAGTGATAACATCTCGAGACACTGAAGGACAGTCCCTGAGGTGTTTGGGATGTTCAAAGCCTCTCAGAAGTACATCAGAACATGGTCCACTCCTTTCCTGTTTACAAGCACAGATGAGTTTTCCTTTACACATGGGGCATCTCTACAGGACACACTTGAACACTTATTACACTTATTTAGGGCTGCCGTATAGTGTGCTGAAATAAAGATTTAAGCAATTAAAATTAAAATAGATTTTATGCTCCTTATGCTACCATATGAGGCTGGTCATTTAACTGCATTTGAATAAAAATGATTAATTAACTAACTAACTAATTATATATTTGAAGAACATTTTAATGTATTTCTTATTATTTTAATGTATTTCTTATTCTTTAAAGCACTTTGAATTCCTTTGTGTACAAATTGTGCTATACAAATAAACTTGCCCTGCCTTGCCCTGAAGATTGCATTTACTGACTGAGCGTTTCTTGATCAACAGGTCTATAGAAAATGATTAATCAGTAATAGCATATACATTGGAGCAAAATGTAAACTTTGGCAGACATATATTGGGTAATTTTGAGTGTTAAATAGTGCTTTTTTTTTCTTAAAGGCCCTATATTATGCAAAATTCACTCTTGTGAGCTTTAAGCCATGTTATAATGTTGTTACCTCCTCAAAATACATACCTGGCGTTGTGTTTGTGATGTTTGTTTCATTCACCCGTTTGAGTAATCCTTTAGAGTAGTCTGTCTGTATCCCCAAAATGCTCTTTTCCACCTTGTGATGTCATGAGCTGGTGGTTTTCAAGTTAATAGCTCCGTTTTACCTTTTGTTCAGTAGAAATGGGCAGTTTCAGGGCTGAAATCATCCAAATAATTCTAGTGAAGTTGTGTGGAGTTTAAAAACACAGTGGACCACAGATAATAGCATCATATGGGCAATTATACTAGAAATATGAGCAAATTGGAGCAAAACCGAGACTTTTGCAGGCACATTGGGTAGTTTGGAGTGTTAAATTTGTTCTTAAGTTGGTGTTTATTTTACAAGTTTGTCTTTTCCTTATTCCTGAACATTATTAAGTCCTAAGTCCTGTGTATTTGCTTTTCATAAGAAACCATAACAATCAAATAACATGTTTTTGGCATATGACCCAGTACCAGTGTCGCACATCAAAGCTTTTTGACAAACAAAAAAATTACATCTGACTCGTGATGACTGTGATTACCAGTGAAGCACATAATCGCTCTAATTAGCTTCTACAAATTTTGTTCAGCAGTATCTGATGTGTTGCAGTAACATCAAGTACTAACTACGAAAATGCCTTGCTTTTCATGTTCGACCAGTTCAGATGTAAATCAAATGACACCACCATAATATCTCTAAACTAGGACTAACACTTGTAAATATAGAAGGGAAAAAAACATTGTCTCTAAATTAAACATACCATAAAGGATTACCAGAGGCTCACAGATTTTGGTAATTACTTTATAATAATAGTTTTCTGAATCAAATGTTGTCAAAAGACGTCATTGTGGTTATTGTATTTAGTTTGAACCCTCATTTTGTGTGACCTCATGTCTCGATGATGAAAACAGGCATTAATTTTCGTTGGGTTTGCATTTGTTTCTACTACAGAATTTATCTTAATCTTGCTGGTCCGGAGGTCAGACAGTTTACAGTGACATTTAAAGGAGCGTTTTGTCTTCACGAAATGCCAGTGGGTGATAAAAGTGGATAACATAAGAAGCAGTGCCCTTGATACTGTACTGTACTGTAAACTAGCCTCCAGCTTGCTCCCAATCGCTCTTTCTGTCACTTTCTCTCTCTCTCTTTCACTCTTCTTGTCTCTGTATCTCCCTCTCTCTTTCCCTCTTTCTCCGTTTCCCTCTCTCTTCTCCTCCATCTGTTGGTCTGGTGTGATGCCCATTTAACCTATTTCAGATTAGAACACTTAACATAGCGCAATAAAAGATTTATTTGATGTTTTGAAGGGTTGATCTCAACAACAGGGACATGTTTTTAGGGATTTTTGAAGCCAAAAGCACAGAAAAACTATTTGTGTGAGACTTAATCTGATCTGTTGTTGTGACAATACATTGCTGTCTTGAAAACAATTTAGATAGAAGTGGTTTTAAGGATAGATGACAAAAGAAATCATGTAGCTATAGGTGGTCACTAGTATATGGAACAAGTATAGATACAGACAAAAATGTAATTAGGACAAAACTGGACCTTTCCTGAATAGTTTTACAATAACATGGATAAGAATTCATATAAGATAACAAAATATTAGAAAATCTGTATCAAGTATTGAGCCTTTTCTTTCATATATAACTGATTAAAGGTCCTATATTACACACAATTGACGTTAGAATGTTGTTGCCTCCTCAAAAACATAACTGGAGTTGTGTTTTGTTTCATTTAGACATGTTGAGTGACCCTTTATTTTATTAGTCTACATTTGTGAACTGGTAGTTTTCAAGTCAACTGCTCACGTTTCGCTTTTGTTTAGTAGATATAAGAAATTCCAGGTCTGAAATCATCCAAATGATTCAAGTGAAGGTGTGTGGACTTTAAAAACACAGTGGAGCACTTCCTTATTACCACATGATTACCACACAGATTTTAAGTTTTTACTGATCACTTTTAAAGTTTGTTTAGGTCTTGCACCAAGTTACATTTCAGAACTTTTAACTCCGTACAAGCCGTCCCGCAGCCTTAGATCCACAGGCAGGTCCCTGTTAACTGTTCCTAAGTCCAGACTCCGGACGAAAAGTGATTGAGCCTTTCCAATCCGGGCTCCTCGGCTTTGGAACGACCTGCCTGACGTTATAAATCACTTCTTAAAAACCATTTTTATCGGTTGGCCTTCCTTTAACTGGTTTTAGCTTGATTTTATTCCTTATTTCTTTTTATTCTATTTCTTTTTATTTATTCATTATAATTAATTGAATTGTTGCATCTTTGTTTTTGTATGTGTGCCATTTTTATGCCTTTTGTGTTGTTCTTTGCTGCTTTTACAGCTCTTTGTAAACATTTTTTTTAAAAGTGCTTTATAAATAAAGACTTATTATTTATTATGACATCACAAGGTGGAACAGTGTTTTCTGTTTGAGAAAAAAACTCAGCCTGAATATGCAGTTTGTGTGTTAAAAATGTATAAATGAAATGAATCAAAACTCCAGGTATGTTTTGATGAGGAAATAACATTATAAAACAGGGCAAAAAACAATGTAACACTCGCTCTTTAAATATATAAACCATTTTGTCATCTTTCATTGCATCACTAATGCCAGCTGAATTCCCTAATAAAAGTCAATATATTTTTTGCAATGTCATTTGTGTCTTAATCTTGTTCCAAAATGTTTCTTTTTAGTACTTCAGTAATTTGCATTTTTGGTTCTTTGCCTCCGCTCCCATCCAATCTCTTTAACAGCATTGACACGTCACTGAAGGAGCCCGACCAGCCAAAGTTGCCGATTTATCATTGTGGTCACCTTATGCCTCTCCCACCCTATCTATGCATGGGCTTCTCTTACTTCTTTATGGATAGAACCAGTCATATATCTCGTAGCACAGACAGGCCAGTCACACAGTGGTCTTTATGGGAGAGCCGGGGAGCCATAATAAAAGGCCAGTGTTCGGCTCACACACGCAGCACCGGGGAAGAGGACTACCATTCACTCTCATTAGATTACTCTGTCAGCGAACTGTTGTTTTCCACACAGCCCAATATGCTCCATCCCTAAGTCCCTCTTGTCTCATAGAAGAGCAGGTTAGTGAGAAATATGGCAAAACACAAGCAATAAAAGGGTTTGAATGGAGTGCAGAGACATTGGAATACATTTAGAATCAGTGGAGTTAAAGAAACAACAAAAAAGTAAAAACTGGGCAACTTTTCTGGTGGAGGGTCTGCTACCTGCTTGGAGATGTTATTGCTTTTCCTGTAATGTTCCAAGGTTCGACATTAACCATATACATCTAGCATTTATTCATTAAAAGTATTTCTAGTGCTCAAAAATACAATAATTCCTTCTGTGAATAAGGTGACTCTTCACAGATCTGAGCTGTAATTTAGCATAGTGCTGTAACCTTGATAAATTAATCTATACTGTGGAACATTCTAGACAAATCAATAAAATTTGCATGCAGAGATCAGGTAGCAGACCCTCTACTAGAAATGTTACGGAGTGCAGCTTTAACTAACACTGGTAAAACTATACAAAATGACAATAAAAGGCCAATTATTTACCAACTTGATATAACAGGCCTATCTACCTAACCTAACTATAACTAAGCACTATATGCAAAAAGGGAAAAAAGGGAAAAATAAATAAATATATACTTTTTGATGAAGAAAGAAACATAAAATGACCATTACTGTGCAGTCAGAGCTACCTTTACATTACCTGGACATTTCTAGACTCAAGAGAGATGTGATTCTGGATTTGCCAGCCAAGTCTTAACAAGTAAACTTCTCACGTAAGATAAATGAAGTTATGTATTTTACAAAGGCATGTAGGTAGTTCATATACATATCTTTCTTCTCACCTTTACATTGATTGAATTCTTGTTGTAAAAGCAACACAAAGCTGCTGTGAAGTCCTTCAAGTTGCATCTTTCGGACATTTTTGTAAATTCCAAAACTTCAGATCTTCAACATCCCTGAGAAACGCTGAAATTTCCGATGTCCCTTGAACCCTTCATCCCATGGCAACAAAAAAGCGTAGATTATCCTTCATATTTCTGTATTCATCCTGTAATGCCCTCTCCACAGTCCCGGCTCTGTCCCCTGCAGAGTGAAGCTTCTGCTGCTCACTGCTATCCATTCTCACGCTTTCTCCTCTCTTTAGCTCCACCCAACATGCCCATTTAAGGATGTTAAACACGGCCATGTGGTTTGTCCTGAGCCAATCAGATCTCATTTCACAGGGAGCGGTGCAAAAGGAAAGCCTACAGCGTAAACATGTCTCACCAAAATATGATTCACTAGCTCACTGCTTATATTATCAGAAATCAGAAAGGTTTTATTGCCATATGAGTGAACAGGGTCACAACATGCTGCGGTACGTGGAGCGAAATGTAGACAAACACTAAACATGCAACAAATAAAATAGAATTAAATAAGTAGAAAAACAATAAACTATAATATAACACAAACTTTGTATAATATAAAAAAAAACTACAAATGGATACTGATACTGATACTTTGCAGTGACATCACACTGGGGGTGTTCTACATGTATCTCTAATGGTGGAATGCTTAGGAGTTACAGTGGTGACACAATGCACACACGGTCAAAAAGCGTTTTAAGATACCGTAGTCTGATTTGTCTTAAACTGTGACTGTTGTTTGTGTGCGAGATTTGTTTAACGGCACAAATCAGCTCTTCTGTTGTAGTTTCATCTAAGTCCGTTCTATATGGTTAAATTGTGGTAAAATAAAGCTCAGATTAAACTCTGACGAACCCTCAAACAGAGCAGAGCCTACAGTTAGCATCACACCCCCAAGAAAGTTGACGACATTAGCTGCAAAGAATTTTAAAAAATCCATTAATATAAAGAATTAAAGCGTCACCTGTCTTTTTGTCATTTTGAATAACAATAATTTAACAATGCTTTACTGGGCACCATTCGTTCACCCTACATCTGATGGTGGAAGCTATTTCCGATAGTCATCTTCTCTCTAATTTAATGTCTCTCTCTCTATTTTTTTATTTTATGATGATCATTTATATTTTGATTTGTTTCTATTGTGATTTTAATGTATTTCCTATTCTGTAAAGCACTTTGAATTACTTTGCGTACGAATTGTGCTATACAAATAAACTTGCCTTGAATTACCATAGCTGTCCGGGGCAGACAGGGGGAAACATGGCTGCCAATCTACGCCATCGGCCCCTCAAGCCACCACCAATTACTCACACAATGCATTCATATTAGGCAAGAGCACACAACAGCAGCATGCACTAGACTAGCGCCACTGAACCCTGTGACTTATTGCAAAAACAACTGGAATACAACTAAAGACGTAAAAATGTAATAAACTTTTGTCTTTGATGTTCGAGCGGTTACAATTTTGAGTTACTTCAAAGTTCATAACAAAGTAACTATTTAAAACATTCGCCAAAAACATTCCATTACACTTCAAAACTTGGAAAACTCACGCACACAGTCAATATTTTACCATTCCTTCCACATAATGCCACTTTTCTCTGGCTAAGGAAAGAACTGTTTATAACTTCCATAAATCCATGAGTCTAAAAACAGAAAGTGGCTCATATCCTGTGCAGTGTGTGTGTGTTCCCGGTTAAAATAAGTCCAGACAGTGACAACAAGCATGTTCTAGTATTTAATAGCATGATGTGGTTTAGCCTGAGCTGCAAACAAGCCTAAAGTTACGAATGCAGCTGTCTAGACGTGTCTTTTTGTCGTGTGCAAGAAGTGCTGATAATGACTGACCAAGTCTCTAATGACCAGTGATTATACCATCAAATATTATACGCAACTTAAAACAAAAACAACTGTGCTTACTTTTAACTTGCCTAATAAATCTAATTTAAAAAATCTATTAATTTATACCGTCCAATAGTAATTCAGTATGTCATATGCAGTTCTTTGTTAAATGTGTTGAAAATGATGTTAAAGGTGCACTACATTTTTCGGTTGGGGGTTCGTCACCTTTCTATTGATATGTTATTGTTCGCTTAGAATGTTCCACAATATGACATCAAACAGCTCTACCTTACATTTATTCAATTAAAATACTTAAAAAAAACATGCATTCTGACTGTGAGCAGGGTCGCCTCTCCACAGATCTGACCTGTATCTTGGTCTGGTTTGATTTCCATGAAGATAGAAAGGTTTAATACTGTACTGTGCCGTTCCAGATAAAGCAATAACGTTGTGAAGAAAAGCATTTGACCAACACACCACCAGAAAAGTTACACACTGCACCTTTAACTATGAATGTTCATATAAATGTAAACTTTGACATTTGTTACATAACATACAGAACAAAAATGAATAATTAGGACTGTCATGGTAATTGCTTTGCTTTTTGGAACTATGGCTTCTCATGAGATGTAACTCACCAGAACATTTCTTTGCCCAAACCATATGTAAACAGATAATTTTCCTCATGTATCCACAATCTTGTTTATCCTGTAAGCAACCCAATCCAATTTTATAAACAAAAACACACAAACATACCATGTTATAATCACAGTCTCTGCTGATTAGTGCATAGTAGTGTGCACTGTAAAAATGAACTTGTGACACTGCTTCCTGGTTGGTGACAGTCTTGTCTAAGCCCTTTTCAACCGCAGGAAATGTACCCACTAATTACAGTACGAAGCCCCAGAGTATCCACCATCAAATCCAGTGCCCATTCTGCCAACCACAGTGCCCCCAAATCACCAGCTAGGCTAAAAGTCACCTTAAAATACACACATCCGTCAAACCAGGAATGTTATTGAAAAACAACAGCGGATGGGGATCGCAGTCGGGATCCCAGGCGGAGCTTCTGTGTCCTATTCTGTTCTGCTTGTTGTTCCTGACAAACGGACTGAGAAATGCAGATTCAGCAGCTTTATATGAGACCAACCACAGATGAGAGGTTCGATTAAACTAAAAAACTAAAAACGGCAAAACTAAAAGTGAAGATGGTTATGGGGGAACTGCTGTAGGTTTTTTGTAAGCGACTGAAAGCAATGATAAAGCAAGGAAAATCCATAGACATACATTTCTTTAAAAGTGCATTGTGTAACTTTTCTATTGGAGGGTCAGTAAAATGCTTTTCTCCCTGAGGATGTTATTGCTTTGTCTATAATGTTTCACAGTATGGCATTAAACCTTTCTGTCTTCATGGAGACCAAACCAGGCCAAGTCACAGGTCAGATTTATGGAGAGACAACCCTAAAACCACCTGTAATTTAATAAAGAGCAATGACGGACCCCCAACCAAAAAGTTACATAGTGCATCTTTAAACTATATTTCCCAAGTGTTAAAATAATACCTTCAGTTATATTTGAGAACAAATTAAATACATTTGCATTTGTCATACATAACTCACATAATTAAAAACTGAACTATAAAGAAATCTCTTTTGAATGATTATACTATTAGATTGATAACTATAGGCTAAACTTATACAAGATAAATTATGAGTTTGTGCCAAGCCTTATAAACAATAAAGGTTCATTTTAGGACATATTTTATTGTCCATGTAAGGAAATTTGCTCCATCCTTCAATGCCTCTGGACAACCAGGAATCTACAGCTACAGATCATAAATGACTTGACTTATTGTAAAGCGCTATCAGAGATCAGGCACACAATCTGTTTTAATAACTTGCAGTTGTCATATCCCTCCTTATAGATATTGTATCTATAATGTTTTGTTCTTTGATTAATAATATTATAAAGTTATTACAATCAAAATGGCCAGTGACTTCATGCTCTAGATTAGATCTGAGAATTCCTGTGTACATCAAGCTCATATTGTTATTATTACCACAGGGTGCTGTTCTTCAATGTCGCCTGTTGTGTGGTCAAATCAAACACAAAGTACAGTGTTCGCAAAGTTCAAGAACAGCATAGAATATATAGAAATATGTGATCAAATATAACTAATCTACCTAGTATATAACCTAATCTAATTAAGATTAGTTCATTATCAACCTGCAGGCACTTAAAGGTCCTATCTTACCATACCATATCATACCAACTGTATTTATAAAGCACTTTAAAAACTTTACAGCTGGCGAAAGTGCTGTACACAAATATAGAATAGACAAGGGCAATTAAAGTACAACACAAATTATTACATATAATTATTATTATCACACTATATTACACATTAACTCGTGTGAGCTTTAAACCATGTTATTATGCTGCTACCTCAACAAAAACACACCCCGAGTTGTGTTTTGTTTCATTTGCTTCATGTCATGAAGTTTTCAAGTTACAACTACCTTTTGGCAATTCCAGGTCTGAAATTATCCAAATGATTCTAGTGAAAGTGTATGGAGTTTAAAAACACAGTGGAGCACATGACATGAAAGGTGGAACAGTGTGTTTTCTGTGTAAGAGAAGAGCTCAGTCAATAAGTAAATATGTAGGACTTACGTGCTGAACATGTGTGAATGAAACAAAACACAGCTCCCTGTATGTTTTTGATGAGGAAACAACATTAAAACGTAGATCAGAAAATAACATAATATGGGCCCTTTAATGAATATTATAAGAGCAATGTAAGTACACTGTTCCATAAAAGAGTCACTCAAACACACGACTGTTCCTACAGCCATTATTGATTGTATAATGACAGCCGATACTACTGTACTGTATGGTGTCTCTAATGCAGAGTCTGACCCAGATTGGACATGGATTGTACATATATGGACTGTCTGTCTCAGTACACTGTATACTGCAGTACATTGGGGCCTTGGGGGGTGCTACGGTAATAAAGGGATGTCCGGTTGTTAAATAACTTGTCACGACACTAGGCAGTATGGACTGTTAACCACTCTGCTATTGGTGAGTTTGTCTTTTTGGAGTGTGCATTATGTACGGTAACTTTTCTGGTGGACGAGATGAACCGCTGTGCCTGGAATTTTTCACTGTATTAAACTTTTATCATTTATTCAATGGGGTGTTTTTATTGCTGAAAAAAAATGTAATTGGGCTTGCAAATCTCATTCATAAGTTCATGGTTGTACTGTGGAACATTCTAGGGACATTTCAGTGGAGACAAGCAGGTGACCGCTCATCCAGCAGACAGGTTATATGTTGCACCTTTAAATCTCATACTGCGAAACATTTTGGGCAAAGCAATAACATCTCCAGGGAGAAAAAGAGGTGCCAGAAACAGTATGTTTTAGATGTGTGCTCTTTACTATCTAATGATGTAAAATGCCCCCAGTTTTGTGTCATTGTTTTACATTATGAACTAGAGGAGTTTCAAGAGATTAAGTACATAAACTCAATTTCACTTCATCCACACTTAAAGCTCTTTGTGTAGTTCTGCCCACTGACCACTAGAGGGCAGAAAATGACATCTATTAACTGCACCAAACAGCAGTGGCGTGTTCAGTATTCCTATAATGACACACAGACTTTATTGATCCACAAGGGAGATTACTTAAATACAGTAGCTCGCACATCCCATTAGATTACATAACAAAGAATAAACAAGTATAAAAATGGTAATAAAACTTCTAAATAAGTAGCAACAAATGTATGTACAACTAGGTAAAAAAAATAAATAAATAAATAAATACAGTATATCGCAGTTAATGGGCTGACATATAACAGAATATAGATACATAAAGATATATATCGATACATAGACATTTTAGACTGAAATATATAAATGTAAATTGTATCTAACTTTGTTTTAGGTCTGTATTTAATATCAGTTACTGTAAACCTGACTCCAAACCCACACACGCACACACAGACACACAGACACAGACACACAGACACACACACACACAAACACACACACACAGACACTCAGCAGCTTTGTTCCTCATCAGAGTTTAATCCTCAAAGTGTCTGAGCTAAAAGGGAGTGGGAATAAAACCATCGCAGTGAAAGAGGAAGTGTGAACCCTGAACTTACACACAGAACTGACTCTTTCATGTAATAAGACGTCAAACATAACTAAGCAACACATGCACCAAATAAAGATGCACTATGTAACTTTTCTGGGGGTGGGTACACTAAGGTGGTCCATCAAAGCATGGTAAGAAATAAAGTTTCAGAAAACCTCGAACCCTGCATTAGGTTTTAGCATCCCAAGCTGCCTTAAGTTTTCCTAGACTAATTTTGTGTTTTCAGGTAACTTTTTAGGGACTTTCTAGGTCATTTTTATGCAAGTTTCAGTTTGTGTTTGCAGAATAAAATGTCAAATTATTCGAATATGCCTTATTTATTTGGTTCGCTATGTTATAGTACAGGGTAATTTTCAAGTGTCTTGAGCAACCTGTAAATATTAATTAATTTGCATAACATTTGGTCCCTAACATTTGACCAGATATGGAACAAAATGCAGGTTTCTAATCTGGAGAATATAAAAAGAAAATTTTTTGGACCACCCTTGGGTACACCACCTACTTGTTTCCATGGAGGCAGAGTTGTTAAGTACAGAAGTAAGTCACTTCTGGGTCCAAGACAAGCAGAACTGTGGCAAAAAACAACTACAAAACAAAAGCAAAGCTAGAACATCTGCAAAGTTCTCATTTGGCCTCCGCTGCTTTAAACTTATGTATCTCCCTGGAGACAAGCAGATCTGTGGAGAAACAAGCCCATTCACAGCAAGAATGTATATTAGACAGGCATTTTCCAGCAATATAAACATGGGTAATTTAATAAATGGTAAATAAATCAATGTAATACCTTACTGTGAAACATTTCAGGCAAAAAACAAACATCTCACACAAAAGCAACAGCAGAAACAAATATATAAATATACTGTAGCCTATATTGTTCAAATGAGTCAAAACTATATCCACTTGTATCTTGAGATCTCTTTAAATTTTCCTGTGGAGATCTGTTTTTATTGAGCATTTAAACACTACTTAACATGATGTCCTCTTCCTTTCATTTGACAGAATAATGCATGTGCAGCTATTCTTAAACATTAGACTGCTTTAGAAATAGCAGATAATAAGTATAGGATTTCTTATAGGATGTTGAGTGCATTGTAATGTGCAGACGCTTCCTTCCTCACTGCCGTAAGCACACTTTAAGAGGACATGCTAATATGTTTTTGTGGAGCTATTCAGAATCATACAATAACCCATAGACCACGATTTTACATTTTATTAATTGTATGTCTCAATATTCATTTAAAACAACTTAGCAATAGAAATGTTTCCATTGACTTCCTGTTCAAAACTGCAGGCCTGGCATACCCTGGATTTTCATAGTAGCATTTCACTGTAGCAAGTAGCAGATTTTCATGAACTTGTCCGCTCAAAATACAGCTTGACGTGGCTAAGAATAAAGAACATCATTACAGCATGGATAATAACAGTTGAGTTTACATAATATGAGCCCTTTAACAACACTGGCTTTGTTTGCATGCACACCAAAATCTGATTACTAACTCACTGCTACTGATGTGAGCAGTGGTGGAAAAAGTACTCAGTTTTATTACTTAAGTAAAAGTACAGATAATGGACCGAAAAAACCTCAAGTAAAAGTATCACATGAAAAAACTGAGGCAAAAGTATTAAAGAGTAGAAAGTAAAAATGTTTTGTGCAAATTTTGAGGTCTAATAAAGCTTCAAATTGAGTGATTTTGCTAAAGATTTGTGCTGAAACAGAAAAAAAGAGAAAAGTTTCTATTTGTATATTTTTGTTTGCTCATATTATGGATGTGTTGAACATAAACCTCTCAGCCTTTTCAACAAATCTCAGACAATAATAAACAATACTTTTACTTTTCAATCCTGTTCAAAAATGTAGTAGTATAAACACAAATATCTGCTCTCAAATGTAAAGTAAAACTAAAAAGCTTCCAAAATGTACTTAAGGAAAGTACAGATACCCAAAATGTCCAGTTTTTTACTACGTTTACTTTGTTATGTTCTATCACTAGATGCAAGTAATCAGAGGGACCACAATTAGAAAGAAATTAGATGATTTGGTCAATGAAACTCAATAAAATCTGAAAATAATCTGATTTCGCGTGTGTATGTAACCGCAGCCATTGAGTCCATATCGAAGTGCACTCTGTAAAGTCCATTGCCCTGATGTGGGGACTGTACTTTTGACCCCTGACTGTCTGAGTGGGCGACCGAGAGACGGACATTTGTGCCTCTGCAAACACACCTGCTTTGCTGACAGCTGCATTTCACGACATATCACACAAGATACAGTGGTTTTTGAATATGACCCGTGCTCTGTATGGACACAAGCTCACTGGCCTTAGTCACAAACAAAAGAGCAGGTTAGATGTTTGGCTCATGGGAAGCTCGGGGTTTGTTTTTCACACCATGGTGACAGCATCCAAACACTGCAGCGAATATGTTAGAAAACACACAACTGATGGATGAGTTCATGGGTGGACAGGGCTAATGAACTATAGGTTTACACTGGCTTTGCTTAAAAGTGCATCCTGGTTACACGGCATATATTATAAAACAGTCCATGAACTAACTGAACTAAATTAAAATATTCAGTTTCAGCTTCCTGTAACACATTTTTAGGACTTTTTATCATTCAAAGGATATAAGATTATATTTACAAATTTTAATTGTCATGTCAATGGCTTTAACTTCTTGTCATTCAGAAATCCATGGATCGGGCTAACTGGGTGACATGGCAAAGACATTTTTTTCTCAATTTTCCATACATTTTGTGGTTTATTTTGAAAAACAAATAAATATGACTTAATTACATGGTTTAAAGACAAGTCAGACAACACCAAGCTAATACCTGCACATTGATTAGATCTAAATGTAATTACTTTTGTCAATATTATGCAAAAAGTATCAATTATTATGATATTGTTGCGATGAGTTTAGTTAATATGTTATTGTGAATACTAAAGATGCACTGATCCATACCAGAATTGAACCAAAACCTGTGTAGGGACCAAGAAGGGCCTCTCCTCCAAAAAACACAGTTAACTTATTACACAACAGATCCAATTGTGTTATGTAACTGTTATCTGTCATAATCTATCCACCAAATAACGACTGAACAACTTTTTATGAATAAAAGTTAAAATATTATGAAACATTCTAGGCCAAAATCAGCCAGTAAATAGTCTTATTACATCTAATTAAAGGTGCATTGTGTAACTTTTCTGTTGGAGGGTCCGTCAAATTTATTCAATTACAGATGGTTCTATAGCTATAACAGGCATTGTGACTGTGAGCGGGGTCGCCTCTCCACAGATCTGACCTGTAACTTGGTTTAGTTTGGTGTCCATGAAGATAAAAAGGTTTAATAACACTGAAAAGTGAAAAATTCCAGACAAGCAATTACGTTTCCATGGAAAAAAGCATCTGATGGACTCTCCACCATAAAAGTTACACAATGCACTTTTAAAGGCCCAACCGAATATCGGATCGGCGCCGATATCTGATACCAGTATTAGTATCTGTGCATTCCTGATGAACAGCAGAGGGAACATTATGAAGCAAAGTACACTGATGTTGTGATAAAAATGATAAATATGTTTAAAAAGGCACATAAATGACAACAATTAGAAGCGCCCTGACACTGGGGTGAAGGCTTCTGCGGGGTTATATCAGCCATGCTCATGTCATTTCCTCATTTAAACTGACAGGTCTCATGCTGCAGAACAGATGTAATTCATCCACTCAAGTGTCCCTGGGCCTCAGTGTGTCATATCTTTTATAATGAAAGAGAAAACAAGAATCCAGGGCAAATTCATTATCTTAGAATCCAGCTCTAAAGGGGGGGTGTTTGGTTGGAGTAAACAGTGACATTTCTTTGTTAACTGTCACATTTTACACAAACACATTAACACAAATTGGTCTGCCTTGTGTCTTTCCAGGAAGCCTTTCACTGAACTTTTTTAACCTGAGAGAAATTCAGCTTTTTTCAGATCTTATACTGATAGTTTTAAAGGCACAGTACCTGAAATGTAAAAAACAGAGCTTAATTTGAAACCGTTTGCAGTCTTACAAAGTTATTCCTCACTTTTGCATTCTCAGCATCCTAATTATTCACAGAAATAAGTTCACAAGTGCTTTTCAAAACTCTGAGAGACCAGAGCAGAGGATTCCCATTACATTATTGACAAAAACAAGCATGCTAACAGCGCACCAGTATTCTTTCATCGTTAATGGACAGTAAAAATGCTTTATAATTAAATGCAGACAGCACATAGTGGTTTCATTTAGAACCTAAGAGTTTCTTTTACATTATATCTGTATTGAGGTAAAACCAAATTGGGTACAGCCCCTTTAAGTATCTACTGATATCGACCAATACCAATGCAGAGACAGAAAGTTTATATTTCTTGCCTTATATGTTTGGGACAAAAACCTTTAAGTAAACAATTTCTCAATTCAGTTAAACTCAGGTCATTTTAGTCTATAAGTTACATTGATTTTAAACAATGTACTATTTTTCTCCAATAATAACTAAATGATTGATGTAACAAATGAAAAGCAGCCGGTGTGTGTGTGTTGGCCTGTGTGGGCCTGATGATTATGTGATGGGTGAATCATGGCCTGTCACTCTTCACCTTTTCACAGAGGCAGACTCAGGTGCAGCAGCTGCCACACGCTCCATGTGTGAGTGTAATTTACAGCCAATTCTCTGTGACATTGTTTGATTTAAAAGTGCGTTATCCTCTGGACCAGGGGACAACTGGATCCCATTTTGACACCAGTGAAACATGGATTCTGCATCTTCTTAAGTCATTGCTAGGTCCTATATCAGGACTGAAATTATAAATTATATGTAAAATGGGGTTGCACAAGGTATAGTTGCACAAAAGATTTTTAAAAAAAGAAAGAAAAAGAAAGAAAAAATGCACAGATACTAACCAATAATCAATTCTGGGATACTAATCAATACAAATACTTGTATCAAAACCGCATGATCCAGATATAGGATATTTGAAGGTTTTTTATATCATACATTAGACCAGTGACTCAAACTTTTCAAACCAAGTACCACCAGGGAAAATATTTGGCTTTCCAAGTACCACCAGATCTAAATCAAGTAAGTAGATAACAGAACTATTACAGGTCTATTCTAGGGCTAAATCAGGTCTTAAAGAGGACTTACATCATTTCCTCTTTGGTTATAAAGAAGAAATTATCCAAAAGAAAAGGAAACTTAGATAAAATTAACTCTAAACCAGGCAAACCCACAAACTGAAGAGATCTCCAAGTACCACCTGTACCAGTAGTATATGTACTAGTTTTGATCTATATCCTTACTATAACTCTAGACAGTGTAATTATGAATTTTATTACTTATTGAATATTATTACTACTACTGTTTTTAATCAAAATGACCTTCAATTGTGTAAAATGTTTTAAATTATCTTTGCTGCATCAAAATCAGTGAGTCTCAAGTATTTTCATTGGTATAGAAATTGAGTTTGAAGTCTTTATATCTTGACAGCGCTTATCTAAAGTACTATATATTTTTGCATGCTTATCTTAACTCAACAAAAGGCTACACTAGATCTGGCTGGGGACCATATTACGATATATACAGATATAGTCATGGGAACGAGAACAGTTATATTTTTACATTGGGGTGAAGAGTTTGAGGTTTTGAAAATGACAAGTTGCACTTTTTGGCCTCGTGCACAGCCCCTACCAAGAACATAAAATCTCCTTCACATGTCAGCAGCTGTATGGATTCTACAACTACATGTGAATATGACTGAAGTTAGACAGGGTTTTTCAGTGTATTCATGGGTGACATTTTGAGGACTTTTGACTATTAAGAAGATGTTTTTGAATAGGTTGTGTTCACATTCTTGAATTTGACATTTGTCAGCATTTCCAATGGAGGCAGGGGTCAATCAACTCCACTTCACACAAATGGAAATTCACTGGTTTTGAAAGAAATCACCAAACTTAAAATCCACAAATGAGATCAGCTCCAAAAACTTTCCATATTGATCTTATGGCTTGAAGTCACTTCAACGAACAATGATCACATCATTGGGATTGAAGCAATACTTCCCGAAGCTTTCGTGAAATCAAGAAAATGAATTTATCTTTTGTTTATTTATACTGACAGAGAAGAAATTGAACTTTAAACCAATTTTTGTTTCATGTAGGCCCAGAAATTACAGAGATTTTAACCATGAACCAGGTCATCTGTAACATGAAAACAGATTCTACCATAAATTTCCAACCTGTCCTCCATCTAAATTTTAAACTATACATATAGAAAAGTAGCAAGTTATAGAAAGTTATAATATAATATAACATAATATGAACACAATCTATTGTTAATTGCTGTGACAACAATCCTTCATCATTCTGTAACTCATGGATAGCAGAGCAAGTTCCCATGACATGCTAAGATGCTTAAGAACCAGCTTAAACTAAGTAAGTTTATGAGACTAATACTAAAAATAAGTGGGAGTCAATGCAGTGTTTCTTACCTTGACATAGTCCACAGTTGTGTCCAGGCCAGCGGTGGGGTCCCTGGGGAAAAAAGACAGAGATAGGGTCCGATTCAATGAACACATCCTTCCAATAGCAGAAACGATTTAGATTTCCAAATTTGCTTTATGTATATTTTAACAAAAGCTTGTTCTTTGTGAAATCACTGATCCATATCCATTACTTAGGCCCCATTTTAGACAATTCAAAGATTACTAAACCAGTGATAACAAAGTCAAATTTCAGTTTCATTCACGGTATATTTGTGCCTGTAGCTGTCCCTGACTTAAGTGGTAAACATGTGCAGTGCTTGTGGGTCTGCCTTGGCTCTGCTCCCTCCCAGATCTGTATCTCCTCCCCCATCAAACACACATCACATCCACACGAACTGGCCTCAGAGTCCACTGGCAAATTCATAGAAAGGTTACAACACACAAGCTGCAGTATTTTAGCAATTCTGACAATGACACGTCATCTTCAAGGGCCCGTACTGTACTATACTATATTTTTTGATCCATATAACTTTGTTTAATCATCACAACATACCTGGAGTTGTGTTTTGTTTCATTCACACATGTTTAACACACAAACCCTGCATATCTAGTTGCCAATTTCTACTACAAAAATGGTAAAAGGAGCTGTTAACTTGAAAACTACATCTGCATCTACTGGACATCCCAAGGTGGAACAGAACATTTTGAGCTTGACACACTATTTATAAAAAGTGACTCAAATAACATGGCTTAAAGCTCTCTTTTTGCAATATAGGACCTTTAAAAGCTGAGAAACAACAGTACCAATACTGTTTCCCCTTGATCTAGATTTCATTTTATTGTGTCATATAAAAAAATGAATAAAAATGGCTTTCATTATTAAATTCCTGAGTCTGAACTCTGCTTCAAACCACATGCTTTGACTGACTAACTACAGGACTGGCCTTAAGCCTCTCGGTCAAAAAGACCCAAGTTGATCATTTTCAGTTAAAAATTATTGGATTATGATCATGTTTAAAGTGTAATTAATTGCACAGACCTGCTTCAACAATGAATAAATCCAACTGTACAAATAATAATCTTCAGTACAATAGTTTTAAGTAGCAGTAACATAAGTAGCAGAAAATCTGGGGTCATAGGGGCCACTCAAAAGCCTCTTATTTAAGAAACGCTCTATTATTGTAACACAAACTTTTAAAGCCTGAAGTCCAACCATTTTGTAAAATGGCAATTTACAGATGTTATTCCTTTACCTGGAATGTTCCACAGTATAGCATTAAACAAAACTACCTTACATTTCTATTCAATTACAGTTGTTTATATTGTTAAATACCCTGAACATTTACAATACAATTACTTACAATAGCAAGCAGATGGTGGACCCTTCACTATAAAAGTTACATATTGCAGCTTTAATTAAGGTTTAAACCTATTCATAAGCTTCAGATCAGCTCTATCTACAGTGGAGCAGGGACAGCAGCCAAGTACGCCGTGAAAGTGGTAATTAGCTCAATTCCCAACTGCATTGGCAAAGGTTGGTAGTTGAAATCCCTTAAGCCTGCGCTGGTGTTCCCACGGGAATATTAGCACACTGTAGCATTTATCAAACCAAGTACTTTTAGCTATTCGTCTTCTACTTTTAATATGGTCCAGTATAATGAGTTGGATTCAGTTACATAACCCAGCACAGGGCTTTATTCACACCACTATGTTTCTATTATTCATCAAGGTGGTGAGTGGGGGGCTGTTTGATGTCACCGCGGGAGATTTCACATTTTATATCAGAGTGAATAAGACTGTGGATGTCAACAGACGCTCTAATCCAACACATCATGTCAGCCCCACAGCATAAATCAGATGTCCTCACACAAAGGCCACACAGCAGGAACCAAGACAATACAGACTCCCCAAGCCATTTTCTATGAGTCAAGACGTGAACGTAATACCTTCTATAAAATATGACACTTGACATGTTACAGAAAGGAAGTGAGAGAATTTGGACAAACCTAGACACACACACGCACTCACCAATCATGTTTTTAATGTAAAGGTGCACTATGTAACTTTACTGGTGGAAAAATTACATTATAGTATCACCATTATGTGATTTTGCACAAAATATCACACAATATGGCATTGCACTCACAATATCAGATAATATGGCATTGCATGTTGTTCAAGGTATTCTTTTAGCAACTAAAGCACTCCAGACAAATCATCAATAATGTAGAAGAGTGGGGAGACGGACCCCCAACCAGAAAAGTTCCATAGTGTACCTTTAAATTAGTTTTTTGTCCAAGTTTCAAGCCTGGATAAATGTCTACTTTTATCCAGGCTTGAAACTTGAATAGTAACTCTGAGGAGCACACAGAGCTAGTAATGGATTTCAGTTAGATTCTATCTATAACATTACAAAGGTTGTTTTAGAGACATAACATTTGAATTTTTAATATTTACTGAATGAATATATATATATATATATATATATATATATACATATATATATATATATCACCTTCCACGGTGGTTGGTCTCTCTCACCCTCATCAGCTCGGGTCCTCTACCAGAGGCCTGGGAGCTTGAGAGTTCTGCGCAGTATCTTTGCTGTTCCCAGTACTGCACTTTTCTGGACTGAGATGTCTGTTGTCCTTCCTGGGATCTGCTGCAACCACTCATCCAGTTTGGGGGTCACGGCCCCGAGTGCTCCGATCACCACAGGCACCACCGATGCTTTCACCTTCCAGGCTCTCTCCAGCTCTTCTTTGAGCCCCTGGTATTTCTCTAGTTTCTTGTGTTCCTTTTTCCTGACATTGCCATCGCTCGGTATTGCAGTGTCCACCACCACGGAAATGGACTCAATATATATATATATATATATATATATATATATATATATATATATATATATATATATTATGAGGCCCTTTTGTGGAACCTAAATCAATATACAGCTCTGGAAAAAAATAAGAGTCCACTGCACTGATTTTACTGCTTATAGGTATGTGTTTGAGTAAAATGAAAATTTTTGTTGAAAAAATTTTGATTTTGAAATTTTGAATTTTTTTTAGATTTGGTTCAGATTTTCATTCTATAAACTACTGACAACATTTCTCCCAAATTCCAAATACAAATATTGTCATTTAGAGCATTTATTTGCAGAAAATGGCAAGTGGTCAAAAAGATTAAATGTTTTCAGACCTCAAATAATGCACAGAAAACAAGATCATATTAATTTTAAAACAACACAATACTAATGTTTTAACTTAGGAAGACTTCAGAAATCAATATTTGGTGGAATAATAATAATGATGAACACAGCAGTGGTTTTTATACTTTTCCTCCTTAAATTAGATTTGGTTCAGGTGATCTCATCAGTGCCTCATGAAACAGAATGAGGTGTGTGTGTTGGAATTCATCACTGGAATGGAAAGGCTCTGATTTCAGGAAAAAAATCAAAGCTGATTTCAGGAAAAAAATGCAGTAGTCTCTTATTATTTTCCACGGCTGTATTAATAGGTACATTTTACCGCATTTCTGATACATTTTCATAATTTATCTGAATATTATTGAGTATACTCTAAAAATACTTGATGCCTAACCCAATTACAGTCCGGAAAGCATTTTATCTCTGAGTACAGTTGCTGGCCCACAGACTTGAACCATCTGCCTGTCAAAGCCTCTCCCAGTGCAGAGGTGGCACAGAGAGAACCATCACCACATACCAGACACCACCCATACAACCCAACTGGAAAGACTTCTGAACTGGCATTTTTCATTTCACTCTCACACAGGTCAAAGTTCATGCACAAACCCAAGCCTGCCTCTGAGCATATTTGTACGTAGATGGGGTAAAATTGTGATATTTTGCTTAACACAACTCAAAAATGGTTTTAAACTGTGACCTGTCAAATGTGTATCTTAAAGGACCCATATTACACTATTTTCTGATCTACGTTATGATTATGTTATGTGGTAATACAGGAAGTGTTTTTAAAATCCATATCCCTTCACTAGAATCATTTGGGTAATTTCATCCCTGGAATTGCCTATCTCTACTGAACTAAAGGTAGATGTTAACTTGAATACTGCCATTTGATGGCATCACAAGGTGGAACAGAGCATTTTGAGCTTGGGAGATGTATACAACATGTGTGAATGATATAAAACTCTGGATATGTTGAGAAGATTGAGAAGATAACACAGTTAACATGTCCTAAATCTCACAAGAATCCATTTTGAGTAATACAGGACTTCAACTGTCACTTCTCACATCTTGGTTATGACTTTTCTAAAAATAAAATCACTCTGGTGTCCATTCACTTGACACAGAACAGTTTTATGTATTTTATCTTTAGTAAAATGTTTCTTTAGTCCTCCCCTGTCAAAGCTCTTACCCTGCCCTCGCTCAACCCTGTCTTATGGGACCTAGATTAAGCTTAGTGTTGATGTGCTTAATTGTGTATTTATTTGTCTGAAGCTGATAAGCCTGCAGTTCTTTAGTGTCAACGTGACATAGCCCGGTCCAAACATTCCAGCCATTCACACGCTGACCACTGCTAACTTTAACTGTTTCTGCCCATACAGCAAGTTGGAGCTGGGGATTTCTGTTCCTGTGGCCACAACACTGCAAAAAGACACAAAAAATAAACAGAAGACGAAAAGAAAGAGGTGAAGAAAGAGAAAAAGCACCACGCCACAGTCTTTTTCTGTCCTGTTGTTCTACATACTGACCACAGCTGACTTCACACTGTTTGGGCCGATATTTATTGTGGTGACAAAAAGTCTGTAAACACACTCACATTGACCCAGGGACAAAAATCAGGTCTCCGTAAGTCCTATTATTAGATCAACATGATTTATGTGTACAATGCGTAACTTGCTACCTAAAATATTACATAGCAGAGCAATATATTTCAGTATGGCTCTTTACATTTAATTGAAAACGTACCTTGAAAACATGAATTCACTGGATAAAAAAATGATATGGAATAAAAAAAAATTATATGGAATAAGACTTCTTGTACTTAAAATATGAAAATACATCTTGCTACACATAAAATAAGAAAAACAACAACTTCAAATACTTCAAATAAGAAACAAAATTGAATGGTCCTTGAATTAAAAAAAAAGACACTTATTCCACTGGCAGATCATTTTACTTGTCAAGTTGAATCCAAGTAAAATGTTCTTGATTTAAGTGATTTTAACTTATCTAGATATTGTTTTTTGCAGTGTTCTTACTCTTCCTGGGTTCGCCTCTTCACAGACCTGACCTGTAACTAGTCCTGGTGATGTCTCCATGGAGATACATACAATTGCCATAGTGTAATAAAGCATACCAGCCCAAAGCAATAACATCTCCACAGACGCAAACAGGCGATGGACACTCTACCAGTAAAGTTACACAGTGCACCTTTAAAGTTCTGAAATATAAATTAAGATTAGGATTTAGGTTTGGAAAGTAGTAACTATGGTTAAGATTAGGATTAGTCTTGAGAAAATGCATATCAGTGTATGCAATGTCACCAAAAAGCATGGAAACCCATCAAGTAGTAAGGGACAAAGTGAGAGTAAAGGGTGCAGTGTCTGTAGAAGGCCAACAGAGGGCGCTATTCTCTAATATTATATCCATAGAGAAAGCAATAGGACGATGCATGAGGCTAAAGACTTGGAAATATGATGTTGGACATAGAAAGTGGGATGAGGATTGTGAATAAAAGCTTGCTATTTGTTAGTTAATTATATATTTTTTTAGCATTAACAGGAACAGAGGATGGCATTCAGACAATATTGTGGTTCAACTTTTACTGAACAAAACAACAAAATGCAGAAATGTCAATGTAAAACCTTATTTGTAAGATTACATTGTACATTTATTTTGTACATGAACATATCTTAACATATCTCCAAAACAACAATTGCGATACTATCCATGTTTCAATATATCTCGATCTTGTACACAGTTTATTCTCTTGTATAGGCTCTATCTGCCATTTACATTGTACCACAGAATGTCTGCAACTCTCTATAACTGTTCCTTCTGTCATGGTGGTCTCTTCAAAGACAAACCGACCAATGGGAGCTAGAGTAACATAAGGTCAGAGGTCAGGGGGCAGAGGACAACATGAGCAATGGAAAGTCAAGACCAACTGTCCATGTGTCTGGACCGTCCTGCAGTGGCTTACATAAAGGTCCACTAAATACTTTACGGGGAAGAAAGATATTTTAATAGAAATGCAGAGATGGTTTTATAGTGCATTTTGGCTACTGAAATAGAGATTTTAATATACTTTCAATCTGTTTAGCATTTGAGTTATGTCACTTTTTTAAGATGCACTTTTCTGGTAGTGGTTCACACCTGTTTGTCTCAATGACAATGTTATTGCTTTGCCTTGAATGTTCCACAGTATTATACTTACAAGTAGGTGATGCCATCTGGCCAAGTTACAGGTCCAAGCTGTGGAGATGCCACCCCGCTCACAACAAGAATGCATGTTTTTCAAGCAATAAAACCCTGTAACTGAATAAATGCAGGATAGACTGATGCCATATTAGACTAAAAGAGGGGCATTTTAGCACCTATACTATATTATATTCAGATGAACTGCAATACGTTATCACCAGAATTGTTAGAGAAATATTTTTTCTGTGCTGTACTGAGGGCTCTCACTGTCAGCTCAGTCCTTATTTTCTTAACCTGCGTCATCAGAGGTATAATACTCCCTACAATGGGAGCACAGCCAGACTGGACTAAACACTATTGCAATATCTTGAGGGTTTGTGTCATTGAGTGGCAGGTTCTATGCTGATGGTCAATAAAAATTAACTTCTCCTGAGTTAGAAGGCCAGACTCATGATTCTTCTCTTCAAGTCTTGGAATACTACAATTTACTCTACAACAGGAATGATAAAAAAAAAAAAAATGCCAGCTGCTTACAGGTAGCCTCTTCATCCAAGTTAAATGGCTTTAATGCCGAAAAGTATAGTTTACAGCGTGACAAATTCTGTTTAATCTCCACAGTAAGGATCAAAAACGAGCATTTATTATGTAGCCACCTGCAGAATCCAACCTGCGGAGCGATATGTCAACAGAGCCTAAAATCTGAAATGTATCCTTTCGACAGTTAGAGTCCAGTGCACAAAGAGGTGATGGTGATGTGTTCTCCGCTCCACCACACCCTGACCCACAAAGCCTGCCCAAACGCTCCAAGCTACACACTACGATCCTCATACAGTCACAAAGCTGGCCCTATCAGATCCAGTCGTCTGTAACTGGACCCAGGAGATGGAGAGATGGGAGGACGTGATGAGGGATGAGAGCTGTGGTGCTTGTGAAGTCCTAGCTCAAACTGCATACACCCCACAGCACTATATCAGCCACACTTTCATCCCAAACACCTGCAGATTTACTGGGGGAAACTCAAGCTACCTCGATCTAAAAAGTTTAAAGCTCTTATATCACACAAAATTAACTCTTGCGTGCTCTAATCCATGTTATAATGTTGATGCCTCCTCGAAAACAAACCTGGAGGTATGTTTTGTTTCATTCACACTTGTTTGAGTAATCATATATTATTAGACTGTGTTGTTGTCATGGTATTGGGTATTTTTATTACTGGACAAGTAAGAACAGAAAATGTTGCCTTTACACAAAGAGGCTTACTACTACTGCTGATCTTTCTTGATAATATATGGAGAAATACAACAGATTTTGTATAATACATTTTAAAAATCACAGTATTTAACCTTGTAGGTGAAAAAATAGAAAATAAAGCCTACTCCTGCTCGTTTCCATGAAAATGTTGTTTTGACTGCAATCCTCCACAGTATTGCCTAACGAATGTCCTTAAGTATGGTTTTAACTGTCTATTTCCATGGTATCATGCTGGTGACATGCCTCCTCCAAAAAGGAAAATATTGTACCTTTACAGAAATCTCATATCTAAAGTCATTCAAGAAAATAAAATATCAAATCACTATTCACATAAGTACTTGCTATGTTGTGTTTATTGCATATTATGGGTTGATTTTGACTCATAGCAAGTCTGCAAACTTCTAACACAGACCAAACTTGTGATGTAATTTAACCCTGACACAGTAAAAAACATTAGATTGATTCTAGGCTAGCAGACTAACCCATGGTCAATCAATATTATAATGGGACGGCACCATTACCTGTATCCATGGAAGTCCTCTTTGATGCTCTGGACCAGAGGAGAGGGCAGAGGCTGGACAGGCCCCGGGCTCAGGGGGGTGGGGTAGTGTTTGCCCCGGGGGTCCCAGGTGTAGCTGCCCTGGGCCAGGGTGTGTCCCACTTTCTTTCGTCGAGGGAGAGTGCCGTGAATGGACACTTGGTGAGATGAAGCAGAGAGCTCTGATAGTCCATCCGGGCCTGATGAAAGACTGTGTACGAGATTAAAAATATAGGTTACAATATTTAAATTAACTTACATTTTTGACAAGCCATTAAAATGAAAAATATGTTTGAACCTGTCTTAAACTGATTTATATTTTAACAAAAGTGATTATTAAAAATTCACTTTTTTGGTGGAGAGTGGAGAGTTCACTAGCTTGTTTCCATAGATAATATGGCATTCATTGTATCTATCATCATGGAGACAAGCCTAGTGTCGTGACCGGGCAAGTTATGGGTCAGATCTGTGGAGAATTTCACCCACTTACAGTTAGATGGTTTTTCAAGTTATTTTTGAGTATCTATTATTAAACAAATGCAAGTGAGATGTACTGAAATACAATACAGGCAAAGCAATAACATCTCCATGGAGACAAGCAGGTTGTTGTCATTCACCAGAAAAGTCACATGATGCACCTTTGTTTATGTTGCAAAATGCATAACTTAACAAAAATGTAACATGTGCACTACACTTACCCAGACCTGGAGCTGAGCAGGTCCATGGAGGAGGCCAGTGACCCCTGTAGTCTTCGGGATGAGCAGGTGTTTGGGGCCCCCAGTGAGTACGAGGGTCCGGTCAGAGGAGTGTGGGACATCCCTCCTCCCAGAGAGGGGTGGTGCAGGGAGCGGGGCAGACTGGCAAAACGGCCTTCGGCCATCATCCTCAACTCTACGAAAACACAACAACAGACTTAAGTATTTGGTTACAGTTTGCAGAGATACAGCATAACCTGAAAAATAGTGTTATGTAACGGTGGAAACATATCGTAAGGCTGAATATCATTTTGCCCTAAGAAATCTGAGCTCAAAAACACTGAAGGCGGTTGACATAAACGTGTGTGATATATGACACACTGGTGAGGAGATACAGTACAAGGTGTAGTACAAACAAATATAAGTACTCAGGTGAACGTTATGAGGTACACAAGTGGCCCACGGGAGGAAAGAAGGAACTGTTGTTGCATAAGAATCCGTGACATAATCCTATACTTCTAAAGCTGCAATACTAAAGCTAATTTGTAATGCCATATCAAAGTTTTAATGTCAGGAAAACCAGCTTTATGAAATTCCTGAATTAAAAAGTTAATATGACATAAAAAACCTGATAAACACTTAATATTTAGTTTTACTTGACTGAAGTGTAGATTGAATTAAAGTGACATTTATGCATGTAAAACTCTCACTATTTATACAATTGCAGATGCACCGATCCATTACTGGTATCTGATAGTGGCGCCAATACTGAAAAATTTGCTGTATAGGATATCTGCTTTGAAATATCGGTTCAATCAATATCCTACTTGGCATATTTGATGTAATTAGACCATTTACTGGTTGTATCTGGCCGAGAAATTTAATGTTTGAATTTTTATTTATTCAAAGCTGTTAGTTATTTGAGAGTTAACAAAGAACACATTTGGATCAGTTTTGTCTTATTTTATTTTGTATAAAGAAAATAAATGCTGGTATCACTCTCTGATATTGGTTGATATATTGAATATATAGAATATAGAATCAAAATCAGTATTATAAAAAGATGGATCAGTGCATTCCTAAATTGTATTATGTATTATGATTGATTATTGATAATCCAAATAATCTTGACACCTTTAAGATGCATTGTTTCCAAACTTTGGATAGATGCACCTGTTGTGTCATAAACTATCATACTTCTATCTGATGGTCTCTTGTCTCATGTAGCTAAATGCATCATCTTATAAATAGTCTTAGCTTCTGCAGTTTTATTAAGTATTTATAGGAATCCTCAATATAACCTGGTCGTGCCACTGCTGCTAATGCATTTTGCAACTCCCAAAAGAGCATTTTGCCGCCTCCACCCAAAAACAAACGGTGCACCATTTGAAAACACTATTTCTGGCTCCATTTTGCCATGTTACTGTTAGACAAGCAGATATAAATACTCGGAGATGTCCAGGTTCTGTTGACAGTGGTGGAAACAGTGGGCAGTTCCCTGTTAAATTCCCCAGCTGCGTGTGGATGATGAGTGGACAGTGCACTCCTGAGTCAGTCATCACCAGTTGTTAGTCATACTGTAAAAATGAAATATCATTTTCTGAACACGTTGGCGGACGGGGCACTCCCAAGTCCCAATCTCAACTGTGCCTGTCATGATAATTAGTAAACCAACTTATCAAAAAATAACGAAGATAAAGGATAATATTTTTAGGTTTGTGTACACCTTTTCTCTAAGATTAAGGTTTGGATTAGGCTATGATAACACATTTTGACGTGTGATATATTCGTGACGTAAATATAGACTATAAATGAGCCTAAGTGAGACTAAGTGATGCAAAAACCCAAGAGCAGATTTAACAGAAACTATTGTTAAAAATCATGAACGGTAATAAATATACAGCAGAATAAAACACTTCAGTACTATTTAAGTACTACTTTGCGTCTGTAATGAATCATAGCAGTTATTTATTCTGAGCTTGTCATATAGCCAAAAATAACAAAAAATTTCCCGTTAGTGCACAGAAAATGTACACACGATAAAATTGAGTCCCAAAAAAGCTTTCATACATTGAGCAATAACCCAATATAGTAATTATCCTGACAGGCCTAGTTATAGTGCACTTTATTTGTCCTCTGCATTTGACTCATCCTTCACTGCTGCTGGGACAACGAGTCAAGACCAGCGGGTGTCCCAGGGACCCATCTCTAGGTCTTGAGCTAGTCTTGGTCAGGACTACCTTGGTTAGATTGTACCTAATATGCGTGTTTTGGGTTGATGGGGGAAACCAGAGTCACCAGACACAGGGTGAGGCAGGCAGCCCCATTGTCAAATCTGAAATCTCCTTACTGAGATGAGATCCGTGGGACATATGTTTTTTGGGCCATATTCTTAGCTCATGTTTTTTATAATGTGTTAAATATTTCACTGAGGTTTGAAGGTAGCGTTAGTATTTAGTATTTTTGTTTTAGTGGCATGAAGGAGTTTCAAAATGATCGTTTATTGTGGTGTTTTCTGAAGCAATTTATTACACTTCAGATGTAGTCATCGTGACAGTCCTAATCTCATCCAGACTCAGAGCGGGGCTACTGTTTGTGGTGGCAGATTGTGATCACTGCTTCTGTGCTTCAGGCTAAACACTGGTTTGGATCTGCACACTCCAGATGCAGACAAACAGACACAGCTTTGGCCAGATGAACAGCAAATTCTTTCCTCTGTCGTCTTGTTTCAGCAGAAAAACAAGGACTATAAAAGGAAAGGTTTCAAACTGTAGCCTATCGTGACTGTAACTTGACTTTAAAGCTTAGTTCGTTTTTATCTCTGTCAACTTTTAAAAGCACCATCCAGAGTATTCTACAGGATCACTGCACATGCACATAACACTTTTATATCTTTAATCTGCAAATGTTTCACTGTTTCATGTTATGATTGATGTGTGAGTGCATTCTGGTTGTGTTGTCTTATACTGTCTCTTGGCCAGAAGAGAATTGGCTTACCTGGTAAAATATTGAATAAATAAAATAAAATAATAAATCTTTCTGGGTGAAATGGTCAAATACCTGAATTTGTAGGAGAAAATCTTTTAATTCTTTCTTGGATGCATGAGTCTATTCTTAAAACTCAATTTAAATTAATTAAATCTGGTATCATCTGGTATCACTTCATGACTTATGTATTGATATCACACCACTACAGTTACAAAAAGAAAAGTGCATAATACTATGAACCACCAAAGCTTTATTGTTGTGGATGTGATGCACTGCCTGTTGTGTTGCTGCTGCCAGTGACTCCATTACCTAATATCTAAAGCATTACCTCATCCTCAGAGGGTCAGCCTTTGAACTTTGCGTCTGGCCTGGTCAGGTCCCTGCACAGCATTGATCGGCGCTTTTGACCATAATGTGCATCAGTATTACCAAACTGTGGGGACATTATGCTGACTTAGATTCACATCCTCAAGACAAATTACTGCTTGCCAAGTCTCAACCCAAACTCTAACCTTAACCTTAATTAGCCCATATCTGAACTTTAAATCTGAACTTGTTGATCTAATATAAAGGAATCACATCATAGGGACCTGATTATTGTCCCATAAGGAAGGTCCCCATGACTTACAATGTGAGAAATACTCACACAAACACACACAAAAATCTATATGAACAATCTTAGGTTATCCAAAAAAGTAAACTTGATTCAACTGTCAAACTCTTAATGTTAAAAAAGAGTTTTTATATCTTGAAAGTCTAATGAGGCCGCGATGGGGGTAAGAAATCTAATTAACCATTTTTGTTTGTGTTATTGTTATTTAGTTTATGCAGTGAATGTTGGTTCATCTGTTGTCTGTTAGACTTAAACAAACTTTATTGATCCACAAGGAAAATTATTTGGACACAGTAGGTCACTCATCACAATAAAATATAAAAACAAAGAAAAAAATATAAATGGTAATAATAAATTCTAAATAAGCAGCAAAAAGATATATACAAGAGCTTCATACAAGAGCTGTTGTTTCCCTAATTTTTTGTATGTGATTTGGGAATTTACAAAAATAAATATTGAATTAAATTACTGTAAATGATCCCAGCAAACGTATAACATATTATTTTTATTATGTTATATTAAACTCAACTTCTTTAAATGTCTCCACTTCACACTGCAGCAGGCTGAAGTAGGTCAGTGGAGCGTGCCCTGATGGCTGTCAATAAGCTCGTAGGAGGGACTAGGCCACAGCTGACCACACTTCAACACATTCAAACAAGCCCTTATCCACTCCAGCCCCGCACACGAGACAGGCTACTGTAAGAACAATGGGGGTCGGACTGTGAAGGCATGCTGGGTCAAACACTGGATTCCTCAAGGACCACAACGACCAGTGGATATAGGAGTGGGAGAGGGGAGGGGTGGGGTCCATTATAAGAGCCCGAGGGAGTGACGGTCAGCTGCCTCAAGTGTATTTGTGTGTGGGCCGTACCATCTGTCCCAACCCCCTATAGGCTACACCACTGCAGACTCTCACTGAATACTTTCACAACATCACCAGGCCTACACATTAAGTATTCATGATGGAAAAGAGCTAAACAGGTACAAAATGCTTCTTTTTACTGATACTTTGCAGCTGATGGGGATGTGAAGCTAACTGGAAGCACTACTTTGTTCAAAGCGCTGTTACTCATGTTAGACTTAATCTCAGCTTTATTTTAACACAATCTGACCAGAAAGAGCTGGTGCAGGTGAGATGATTTGTTGTAAAAGTACAGTCACAAGTCTAAAGCAGGACCATGGACGCTTGTATTGCTCACAGGCTCCTGAAAATGTGTTTTTATTGAGTTTCCAAAGTATCTTGAAACTTTTTGGGCAGTTTTTGCTAATGTGTGCATAATTCAAGGATCAATATCAGTAACAAAAGGCTTTTAGGATATTCAGTTGCGCGCTGGCTTCAATAAATACACTTAAAATGCATTTATTGGTGACATTAGTGAAGGGAGTGGTTGATGCAGATCCTGTTGTGTTGAAATGATGACAGACAAAGCAAAAATAATGTGTTTTGGTCTAGATAAGCCTGCATAAGATTATTTCTGTTTCCATTTGGGCTAACTTTGAATTATAAGAGATCAACAAAGCAACGACTACTACGATCTAATAATGGTTGCATTAGTTTATAAGTCTATGATTTTAAGCAGGTTGGAAAAGAACTGCCTGTCACTATAACTAATTTGAAGAGTGATGACACAAAATATTACAACAACAATAAGAAACCCATACCCAGAAAGTGTCAGTGTTTGAACTTTTAAATATACAAAGCTGTTTTGTAGTTACTTGAGAGCTACAAAACACATTTGGATCAGTATTGTCTTAATTTTATTTTTATTTAAAGGAAATAGATGCTCAACATACTACAAAAAATTAGAAAAAGTTGCAACGTACAAAAAAAATAAAATAAATATTGGGTTCATTGGTCTGAAACAGAATCTATATTGTAACTATTCTCTGGCAAAGTCAACATATGAAAACATCAGCTTCATTTTTGCAGTTATAGCATCTTTTTAAGCTCCTTCAGCAGAATCATTTGGATGATTTCAGCCCTGGAATTGCAACTTCTACTAAACAAAAAGTAAAAGGTAGCTGTTAACTTGAAAACCGCCTCCTGAATTCATAAGACAGAACGGAGGATTTTGACTTTTGGAGATGTAGACAGACTATAAAACCAAGGATTACTCAAACACACAGACACAAGAGGAGTCAATTTGTCTAATACAGGACCTTTAATTACTACCTTAACTGGATTTTAAACTAATTACAAAAATGTTATTACCAATATTGTCATTTTGTTCACCAATCCATTACAAGTGAGTATTTATTTGTTTTGACAGACAATGCGACTCCTCACTGCGTTTCAACTTGCCTTCTGCCTCTCCTTTTGACTGGATCTCTCTCATCCATCTTTCTTTTCTCTTCCGGCCCAGTGCACAGGGTCCCTCCTCCCTCATCTGTCCGTCATGATGTCAGCACTTCTTTAGCCCTCCTCGTCATCCCTCGCTTTCTCCCCATTGTCCCTCGGCCTCTTGAACATAATTATTCTTTTCTTTCTGCTCTTTCTTTTCTTAACTCCACGCATCCTGCCGTCTCTACAGCTGTTCGCTTGTCACTTTGTCCCCAGCACATGCCCACACACCCGCACACACACCCGCACACACACACACACACACACTTTTACAGGGGAGATCTGTGAAGAGGCAAAATGCATGCTTTTAAATCTATAAAAAACACCCATAATCAAATAAATGCATCTTATACAAGTGTAATACCATATTGTGGAACATTACAGGCAATAGCATCTCCATGGTAGCGGACCCCAACCTGAAAAGTTATGGAGTGCACCTTCAAATCATCAAATGTAAACCAGCATCTATAATCTGAAAGATGCACTACATAACTTTTCTAGAGAGTTTGCCGCCTGCCACTTGCCTTCTAAAGCATTGTTTATCCTGGAAAGTTCCACAGCATGACATTAAACTTACCTATCTCCATGGAGGAAAACAGGTCAGGCCATGTTACAGGTTAGATCTGTCGAGAAGCGAGCCAGCGCAGGGTAAGAATGCACGGTTTTCCAGGGTATTTTTGAGCAATAAAACAACTGTACTTACAAATGATAAATGAAAGACTGTTAAAATATAATGCTATATTGTGGAACATTACCGGCATCACAGGAGGCCGACTCTCCGCTAGAAAAGTTAAATTGTGTACTTTTGAATGACATAAGTTAAAAAGCTCAAATGGGGCTTGAGGTAATGATGATCCCCTAATCTTTTGGTTTATGAGATCTTTCAACGCTGCATCAGTAGAGACAGAACACAGGGAACGGAGGCTGATCTGAGCTCGCTAAAACACAGCATAATAGACCTGATAACAAACTTTTGGCCCTATCTCGCAATCAATCATGGACAGGAGATTTTTAAGCTTAAATTTAAAGACATACTTAATCAAACCTCTTGAAGTTGAAGCAAATTAAACCCCATCAGGAAACACTAGACACAAATGTTGATATTTTGCAGTGGCATTTTGCTGGGGGTTTTCCACATGCATTTGTATATACAGTAGTTCAATGTTCAGCAGTTACCATAGTGAGACAATTTGCAAACACAGTCAAAAAAGTTTTAAGATAGTTTAGAAACTCAAGAAGAATATAAAGTGGATTTAAACAGCACATTTGCAGGAACCTGTGATCAATATGAATTCACTGCGTTGTCACTTTGCGTTTGATTTTCAACGAAAATATAAGAAAAAAACTGTTGGCGATGTAAGAGGGACTTGTTTAACAGCACAAATCGTCTCAGCTGTTGTAATTCTAAGTAAGTCAACTCTTTCTGGCCATATTGTGTGAAAATAAAGCTCAGATTAAACTCTAACAGAGCTTCAGACAGAGTAGAACCTCCAGTTAGCATCACACCCCCAGGGAACGTGGATGTACTGCGTAGCCAGTAAAGTAAATATGGGCTGGTGTTGTTTAATGGACACTGTACTGGCCAATGCAAGCTGCTATAAGCCTATTATATACAATGAAGGATCACAGTTTTCCAAAGCATCCAGTAGTTTCAATGGGAAAGTTGTGTCCTTTAACCCTGTGAGACAATTTTAGATTCACTTCTAGAGTCAGAGAGGACAGAGAAGAGGGAGAGAGACATATATTTGTTTTATTTTTGTATAAATCCACTAAAATGAGCCGCCTGCCGTCCTAATGTTTACTCGGTCACTTCCCCTTCCTGCTAATCTGTTTCCCACCCAGAGACTCCACTGTCTGTGCACCAATGTTCTCTTTTCAAGGTTGTATTTTTGTAGCTGTATAATATTATGACTTTGGTTCACAGAAAAAGAACTTAAAGGTACAGCATGTAGGGTCTGCCACCTGCTTTTCTCCATGGGAATATTATTGCTTTGTCTCAGATGTTCCCCAATACAGCATTAAAATGTATTTATCTTACAATTATGTTTTTTATTGCTCAAAAAACTGAAAAAGCCTCTCCACAGGGTAAAGCAACAGCATCACTCCGACAGAACTTATAAATATCCTTGTTTATGATGTATAAAATAGAACACAACTACTTGGTCTGATTCCTTAGGAGAAATTGCGCATGACCATTTCCCTTTCTCTGGGTAGCCACAAGTACTAAAAGGTGTAGGTTTGGACTTTTGTTTCCAAAATCCCAGGTTTTGTGTCACATTTCATGTCAGGACTCATCTCTTTTATTGACCTAAACCTCATCAAAACATTTGTGAATGGTTAAGTTTGACATCTTCCCTTTTTAGGTTGAAAGAACATTGAAATTGAGTAGTGTGTATTCAAAGAATAATTATATGGACTATTGTCTGTATTGTATGCAGTCTTTGTACCTTTTGAGTTGTATTACAGTATTTACTTAGTTGTTATAAAGAACTGTTATCAAATGATTGCAACGAAATGCATTCAGATCTGAGTAAATACTGAATAAATATTAAACTAACTCAATTAATTTATCCATAACAATTAACCTGTCCACCCTTGCTAGGCTCTTAAAGGTTTTCTTGTAAACCAGGACTAAACCAGAAACAAAACCTTGACTAAACCAGAAACAAAACCTGGACTAGAACCAGACTAAACCTGGACTAGAAAAGAACCAAACCAAGTGCACATCAAGTCCAAAATGGGCTAAATGTACAACAAAATATTAATAATAATAATTATACATTTTATTTATATGCTGCTTTTCTAAACACTCAAAAACAATGTACAAAGAATACAATTTAAAAAGTACATATTTAATGTATTACTTCAGTGAATGCATCCTGAGTAGCTTTACACCCGTGAAAATAACAAACTCTAGTGTAATATATTTGGGGCTGGGGGGCTCAGGGGGGCTTCCTTTGGCTGGATGGAGGGTCTTCCTGCTCTGGCACGCTCTGAGCACACAAACACAGACAAGAGTGCATTAGGCAAACCACCCCTGGCCAGAAGTGAACAATGGCGTCCACTGTCACATGACCACGTTTAGAGTCAGGCTTTGTTCCCTCTTTACGGCGTGGGCCACCAGCAGCTATGAAACATATTAATGAGGGTCTATTTATTTAAACCCACTGCTCCAGCTGCCTCCTGCACCTCACATGACTGTACATAAGAATACAGGCAATGTCTAGTACCATAACTGTGTAGTTGTGAAATGATTTTTAATTAGTTTATGTATGAATTGTTTTGTACAAATATGCTTGCTTTGACTTGCCTTGTCAGAGGTGGGTATTACTATGTTACATAACTCACATCAAATTTGGGATTAAACTGAAACATTACATTACAAACTAAACATTGCACAGTTGAGTTTCCTACATCCTAAAGGGTGTTTACATTTCAGTATTGTAACCCTATTGTAACCCTAGACTAGCCCAGAACTAACCCAGGACTTTAGCAGGACCAAACCAGGTCTACCATCTGACTAGGGATGCACCAATACAGCTTTTTCAGTTCTGATACCAATACAACAATATTATGGCTTGAAGTATCTGTTGATATCTGATACCAATACCAGTGCAGGGACTGAATTTTTTTTCTCAATACAGAGTTAACAAATTTGATCCAGTTGTATTATGTGACTTATTTATCTTGCAAGTAATTACAGAACAGCTTTGTAGGAAAGTTATTATGAGATGCCCTGGGCCTATATCACTCTGCAAATAGTCTCATTACCAGTTAAAAGCACAACGAAGATATGAACCAATATCATGGAACCAAGACCGGATCCAGCTAATTTTCCAGTATCTCCACCAATATCTGATACCAATATTGTATCGGTGTGTCCCTAATCTGGAATAGAGCGGGCTCATACCAAGACCCAATTAAAATAAATGTGAGCGCTCTCTTGAACAAGTACATATAGATTACTTAAGTAAAATTGTACTTCGTAGAGTACTTTTCAGACACCATACTCATACTCCTCCTTGAGTAATATGTTTGACAGTATAACAGTACTCATACTTGAGTTTTGGTTACTCTTTGTGTGAAGACTAACCAAAACTCAAGTGACAAGTTTTATGTATTTTTATGAAACAATTTGAATGGTTGTTTCTTATACAGCTCCTTTAGATATGAGTTTTTTTCTCATTCTCATTATTTCATGTTTTGTCCTACCAATTCAAATTACCCATCAGATTCCGACAGTTTTTAACAAATACCCAAATAATGTTTTACTCTTTACTACTTGAGTAATGCTATTTTTGAAATAAAGGTACTCTTAGCTACTTGAGCACTTTGTTTGGCTGCTGCACCCACCTGTAGATGTGAATTGCGATAGATGTCTAAACTAGCGTAAATGCAGTCTGCATGTAATCTCAGCAAACAGAATTCAGATAAAAAAGTCTCATTTGTAAACATTGCACAGTTGAGTTTTCTACATCCTAAAGGGTAATTAAAATCTGCCATAAACTGTAATTAAATAGGATCTGTTCTTTGGATGTTGCAAAGAATGTCTGAAATGAGGATACCATTGCAGATATATTTAAATCCACCACAGTTACAAAAACAATATCTGACTACACTCAAATCTTCAGTCATTTGTCCTGATGATTTCATAAGGATAATGTCATGTGTCTATGAAGTTTCAAGGAGGGTTGTCAAAGTATTGAGACAATAATCTATAATAAAACTAGTAGCAAAACAATATACTCATTGGAACAAGCATCGATACTGCAAATGAATTTCCTCATTTTAGGAAGGCCTTGATCTACAACATCAGAACTAGTACAAAACCACAGGTTTTAATATTAAAACTGTTGTTATTCATTTTGATTTTTTAATTAAAGTTACATTATATTATTTAATTAACAAAGATTTTTTTATTGTGACATAGACATTGGGTTGTCAAGGTTTTTCCTTAAAATCAAAATCGTGTTTACATTTCAGTATTGTAACAGCACTAGTTGCAAGCAAAGTCAATGTACAAAAGTAAAAAGTGGTAAAAGTTAGTTTGGTTTCCTTGGTGCAGCTGTCTGAACCGATGCTTTTAGATTTTAGAATTTATATTCTGACAAAAATATGTCAAAATAAAACATTATAAAAAAATTATAAAATCCTGAGAAGTGCGTGGAATAAGTAGTTTTCAGGAACATTATGGTTCTAACAGAGCAATCACAGTCCAACTATCTAGTACAAAATGGGACAAAATGTGAATCAGCCTTTTCGGCACATACCTAAAATAACAACATGCGTGTAAATACAGGGGAGACTGAGCCTGAGTCAGTCTGTCTTTGTAAAGAGCAGCAGGTCACGTAGTGCTGATGGCTGGCTGGAATACCAAACACCTAACCCCACCAAAACCAGTAACTCAATACCATTCACAGACACAGGAGCCCACGTCCATTCATGAGTAAAAAGCTGCCGCAGTATGCAACAAATATCATAGTACTCCTCCATAGTATACAGTGACTCTTGCATTCATAATTATATACCTCAGTATTGATAAAAGTCTGAGTTTTCCAGACAACTCCAGTACAGCTCAGTATGAGAATAACCAGGCGGTGTCCAAAACTGTAAATATAAATGAACAGATCCCATAGGAAGTGTTCCTGGGGGCACTTCTGATTAATTTGACTCTCTTTTTGCAAGTGACTTTACATAAAAAAAAAGTCCCCCCTCTTTCTGTGACTGCTCCAGTGGGCCTCACCATTTTGGTCTTAAAATATTTATATTAACCTGCTCTACATGATCCTAGGGTTTTATTTCACTAATTTGTACATAAATAAATTCATTTTCCTTATATCAAACTTGGCTCCAAATTCCCTCTTATAACTGCTAGCCCTGTGAGCTTCATTTGACTGGAGCCGGACGTTATGGGTGAGGGCGCACTCCCTTCGTCCACTCCTTTATAGAGTCTGTGGATGGTGTGTAGCATCGCGTTGACATGTCTGCCTCTGTCATGGTCTCGTGGGTGGTTCTCTGTTTTAAGATGTCGTCCCATAACTGACGGGTCACAGCTTCAGTCAGTCCACCTGTCAGAGCATTACACACTGACAACCATGTTTACAGCCAGTGTAAATCTACGCTGTTATGAACTCCAATATCTCAGCAACCGCAAACAACATGACTACCACATGTACTTGTAAGTTTGTGGGTTGGACAGTTTCCATGCCTTTACAGTTTCATTGGAAATTGTAGATCTTGTGATCCTATAAAGTCCTCCAAAGTGTGCCATAAAAGCAAATTAAATTGTTCTTATCGGATATGGGAGATACTGAAAAAGTATGATATTGAAAAAAATATAAAATTGCAATGGTTGTTTTGGAGATATGGAAATTTCAAATAAATAGACTATAAAAAGGCTACAAAAAGAGCACATTAAAGTGCAGTTCAGTCTTTCAAATAAAGGTATAAAGTGATATTTCTCCAGATTTGTGAGTTATGCTTATGTGTATTTACAACATATATAGGCATATTTTAACATGTTTTTTAAAAGATTATCACAATATCATCTGAATATCATCAATAGTGACCACCCCAAGCTGTAATTAAAGGTCCCATATTATGCTAAATTGACTCTTGTGAGCTTTAAGGCATGTTAAAATGATTACCTCCTTAAAAACAGTGAGGTGTGTTTTGTTTCATTCACACATGTTTCAGTTACGCTTTCTTATTCTCCAAAACTCCAAATGCTCTGTTCCGCCGTGTCATGTAGTGGTACTAGAGACCGGCAATCCCAGGGCTGAAATTATCCAGATGTTTCTAGTGAAGGTGCATGGAATTTAAAAAACACAGTGGAGCACTTCCTGTATTATCACATCACAGAGTGGAACAGTGTTTTCAGCCTAAATATGCAGGGTTTGTGTGTCAAACATGTGTAAATGAAACAAATGAAACAACAAAACTAAATTTTTTGATGAGGAAACAACATTCGAACATAAATCAGAAAACACACATACAACAAGCTTATACCATATTCAAACTCAAAGAAGCAGACAGCAGTAACCATGAACTCATTAAACCCAGCGCTGGTGTCAAATTGATTATGGACAACAAACCTCTAGTCTTTATGCTTGCGACCACATGCAACATGGCAATAACATGGCTATTTAAAGGTTCCACATCCGCTCACAGCCCTATAAACTTTACTCTCTATGTCATTGCTCCTGTCGGCTTCTCCAAATTAGTCCTTCACAACCTCATATCAAATACTAATGCATAAACAGACAACACAAAAATGAATCTATGGTTTTCTGAATGATGAGGAATTAGTAACAAAATATTATATCAAATGTCTGCAAAATAATATAAAACGTTACATTCAGTCACAATGTTTTTTAAAGGTCCTATATTATGCTAAATTGACTCATGTGCTTTTAGTCATGTTAGAATGTTGTTACCTCCTCAAAAACAGATACCTTTTACCATTATTTCAATAGAGAAGGGTAATTCCTGGACTGAAATTATCCAAATGATTCTAGTGAAGGTGTATGGAGTTTTAAAACACAGTGGGGCACTTCCTCTATTACCACACAACATCCCAAGGTGGAACAGAGTTTTCTGAGAGAAGAACCCAGCCTAAATATGCAAAGTGTTATCAGAAAATCGTGTAATATGGACCTTTTTTCCAATGTCGCTGTCTACCGCTCCCAAATGGCACTTCACTATTAAGTGCTCAGAGTACAAAAACCACCATGACACAAAATAGGTATCAGACACGGGCTGCAGATGAGAATTCCCGCTTTTCCCCAAACAAGCAAACATGACCAAATCTTGCAAAACACTTGATCTTATCCATCACATGTAATTACTCCCCTCAGCCAATCACAGCAACCGCAATGCAGCCGTGACTCCAGCTACACCCAGTGCCTTGGGATGGTATTTTATTGTGCAAAAGTCCCATAGCAAATCCAGGAAGTGGTTAACAATTCCAACAAGGAAAATATTACAAAAAATAATGTAATCGATAATAATGATGTGATTCCTTGTTTTGCAGAAGATAATTAAAAAGAGAATTTAACGGTGCACTGTGTAGCTTTTCTGTTGTAAAGGGTCGGCCACTTGCTTTTTATTGTGCAAAAGTCCCATTGCAAATTCAGCAAGCGGTAAACAAATTCAGCAGCAACAGCAAGGAAAATATTTTTTTTAAATTCATGTAATCAATATTAATGATGTTACTTGTTTTGCAGAAGAGAATTTCAAGATGCCCAGTGTAACATTTCTGGTACAGAGGATCTACCACTTGCTTTGCCTGCAGTATTCCACAGTATGGCAATTAATTTATCTATCTCTATGGAGACAAGCAAGTGACATTAACCAGTAAGGTTACAGGTCAGATCTGTGGAAAGGCAAACCTGCTTACAACAAGAATGCAAGTTTTACAGTATCAATGAAACAGCCATAAAACACATGTAAGTTGTAAAATACTAAAAAGTGAATTAATGGCAAAATTGTGGAATATTCCAGACATGGCAATAGTATCTCCATGGAGACAAGCAGGTGTCTCTCACTAGAAAAGTTACACAGTGTACCTTTAAATCAATGCAGTTAAACAGATAAAAATGCCAAACAGTTCCTACCTGTGAATCCAGCGTCCTTGTATTCACTTCAGATTTTTTTTTTCCTCTTAAGAAATAAGCATAACCCCTTTCATTGTTAGTTTGAATCGGGAGTTAAGATTACGTTATTATGTTAAGTTATTTAAACCGGCGTCTGCTCGCTGGATAACTGCTCACGCTTCTTGAGGCAGGCAACAACAAGTAGCAGAGTTCCAGCCTCTTCCCCTTCACTGTGTCTCTCTCTGGGGAGTGATTTGAGAGCCCCTCCTCTTGCTCTACTGCGCTGGGGAGGAGTACTTCTTTCTTTCCTTTTTGAGCTGACTTGCCCCTTCTGCCCCCCACCCACCCATCCCCACGGCTGCCTCTTGCCCCCCAGCACTAAACAAAACTGCCCCTCTCCCTCCACCACTATCCCTTCCCTGCCTCATATTTCACGCTCCTTTTTGTACCGGGGGGGTCGTTCAGGAGCAGGTTTGGCCATTGTTGCTAATGGTAGAAAAGAGGAGGAAAAAACATTGATTTTTATAGAGTAGTGACATGTTTGGAGACTTTCAAGTGCACTTTAGATTCTGGAGATTTGAGCTTCTGTGCAGGAAGTTTGAAAGATACTTTAATGACACCAGTGGCCTTTTAGTGAACTGCAGTCAGCACATGCTAGTAATAAAACGTGATGTTATGGCAAGTCAATAATGCATGGAATACCTTAGTGAAACAAAGATGTCAGATGATCAGTAAATAGCACAGTTGTCTAAAAGAACAACCAAAGCTATAAAATATAATAGACTCATAATTTAAGATGGACACAGATGTCAACTGAGGCATTCTTGCGTTAATGGTACAAACTAATTTTGTGTGCACTCAATCGTAAAGAAAGACGTAAACACGAAGCATTCAGGGAGACTTTGGAGGTACTGATCTGCCCCTTACTGACCCCTTGTGGCCGGAGTTCAAAATTCAAACCTACAAATTTTAATGGAAAATTAAAAAGTTTGTCTGCAAAGATATTTATGATTAAAGGTCCTATATTACACAGAGTTGAATCTCATGAGCTTTAAGTCATGTTATAATGTTATTACCTGTGTTTTGTTTCTTTCATGTTTGAGTAATCTTTTAGTAGTCTGTCTACATCTCAAGCTCAAAATGCTCTGTTCCACCTTGTGATGTCACATAGTGGTAGTTTTCAGGTTAACAGCTACTTTTTTTTATCATAGTTCAGTAGAGATGGGCAAGTCCAGGTCTGATATTATCCAAATGATTCTAGTGAAGGTGTGTGGAGTTTAAAAACACAGTGGAGCGCTTGAACTAAATATGAAGTGTTTGTGTGTTGATTGAGTGAAGAACCAAGAAACAACTCCAGGTATGTTTGTGACGAGGAAACATTATAACATAGATCAGAAAATAGTGTAATAGTGTCTTCAGTTATTGTGCATTTTAGTGGGTAGACTAGCTGGTAACTGGTTTGGGCTTTCATTTCCTTTCATTTCCTGACAGTATTTCAGTGTAATATTGAATCAAAACAGATACTTCTTACAAATCAATAGATGTGAACCAAGGAGGGGGGCAAAACTACATTTACCAAACCTAATAATGAAACACATGTATGAATACACAAATATGTAAAGCTCAAAATCATTCAATTTAACTCACAAAAACACCAAAAATGTCCATCAACACCACAAAATAACAGTGATATTTCAGCCCAAAGGTTTCTATAGCTCGAGAGACTGGGTATTAGCATTACCTGAACACCACCAAAAACAAAGCAACTGCTTTAGAGAGGATTTGTAAGAGGTAACCTGAAATGCACTCGGAGCACTGGAGGTATCAAAGAGTTTTTTAGCTCTGAAAGAATGTTGGCCCGATTCAATTTCATCCTCTGATTGAAAACCGTTTGTGAGTCAGTCCTTTAGGGATGAGGTCATGGTGAGAGGCTGTGTGTGTGTCTTGGGTGCCCCGTGGGACTCTCTCTCCTGTTTCTGTCCTTCTGTTCCTCTGTATTGTCTGCTCATGATAACATTGGACACGTGCATGTGTGTGTGTCTGCCCTGAAGACAATACAAGGGCCTGTCCCGGTGTTGTGTGGGAGTGGTGATGATCAGATGCCCGTATCAAGCAATCCTCACATCTGTGCACAAGGGAAACTGGGCCAAAACATCCCATTACTTCACACAGCCAACCACCATGACACTTCTACTGTTGTTTATTATTTATAGCCACACACAAAGGCAAGGCACACCTAGTTTTGGCCTTTTTCTCAACTTCTGAAAGGTCCTATATTACGAAAATTGACTCTTGTGAGCTTTAAGACATAGTATAATGCTTTTACCTCCTCAAAAACATATTCAGGATTGAGTTTTGTTTCATTCACTCTTTTTTAACATTTAATTATTTGTCTGTTTACATCTCCAAACCTCAAAACGCTCTGTTCCACACTGATGTCATGAAGCAGTAGTTTTCAAGTTAACAGCTCCTTTTACCCTTTGTTCAGTGGAGATTGCCTGTTTCAGGGCTGAAATGTTTCCAAATGATTAAAAACACAGTGGAGCCCTTATTACCGCATTACATCACAAGGTGGAACAGAGTGTTTTCAGTTTTAGAGAAGGACTCAGTCAAAATATGCAAGATTTGTGCGTTAAACATGTGTGAATGAAACAAAACACAACTCCAGGTATGTTTTTGATGAGGAAACAACATTATAACATAGATCAGAAAATAGTCTAATGTGGGCCCTTTAAAACATTATTGCATTAATAAGAAACAATCTTATGATAATAATTCTCTGGCAGCTATGAATAGTCACACGTTTTCATATGTTATTGGGACATATCTTGCCCAAGGCCACACACAATTTGTTACACACACTTCTCCTGGTTTAAAAACAGCAAAACAACTGAAACTGAGATGTCATTAGCTGTTTATTGACATTAATGGGAACCCAATGGGAGACGCTATTCTGCAGTGCTTTTTGATTTGATAATCAGCTTGAGCACAAACAACAAAAACTGTTAAACTTTCACATCATGTTAAAGGTTTTTGTAATTGAGAATAAATACGCACTGCAATTGTTTTAGTAAAATCAGTGTTTGATTTCAACATTATCATTAACCTTTTGACAAATGTAAAGATTATCAGATGTTACCACAAATATGAGCTATTTATAAGCAAGTGCCTTTCTTCTGCCTATTCTTTTGGCACAATGTTTTCTTGTCTTGTTTTTGTATATATTTGTAGATCAGATATCAGACTTGGAGGCTACAATCTGAAACTCAAGTGTTTAAATAAAACAAATGAATAAAAACACATGTCAGGTGTCTGAAATATTTAGGAAAACTAAACTGAAAACAAAAAAATACAAACTTTTATGGTCAGTCCCAACTTTTTCTTATGTTCTTTAGTCTGCTCAAAATAAATAAATCAAAATAAATGAAGCTTGCCTGTGCGCTCATGGTCACGGTCATTTCCAAAGACATAAATATGAGGGTACTGTTAACTTCCTTTGAACCTGTGGACGGGCAGGATTACCTTTAAATCAACTGACCTCTATGCTTCTCTTTTCACTGTAAATCCTGCCATTATTTTACAAAGACTTGTGAGAATTCTTGGCATGTTTGTGTGCACGAGGGTGGTGTTTCCAGGAAGATGTGCGTTGACTCACTGGACCTAATCTACAATCATGTGTTGACGCACCTGAGCTACCCCCTGCCTGCCCCCGCTCCCATCGGACAAGGTGGACAAGAGTACAGTACCTCAAAGGACTGACCCATGAGTCTGCAAAAACATTTACTACTTGATTTTGCTACTTAAGTAAAAGTACAGATGCAGGGGTAAAGATTACTTAAGTAAAACTACTGAGGTACCTGCTTAAATTTGTACTTTAAGAGTAAAAAGTACAAGTCTTCTGCTACTTTTTTTATGCAATTAAACCAACAAATGCAGTGATTTTGATAAACCTGATTTTATGTGATTCAATTTCTTTCTTAATTTTTCTAGCTGTTTTTGTATTTGGTTCACTCAAAGTTGGGACGTTAACTCAATTTAAATGGTCTAAAATAAGTCTCAAACCATAAAGAAAAGTACTTTTGTTTTTCAGTCCAGATATGAAATGTAGTGGAGTAGAAAGTACAGATACATGCTCTCAATTGTAGTGAAGTAGAAGTAAAAAGTATCTGCTGTAAAATTGTAAAAAAGTGCTTTTACTTTTGTACTTTGTTTCCTTCCAACACTGCAATACTTGAAATGTTTACAAGACCCACATGATAATCTCCTGAATCATCATTTAATGTCTTCCATGTAATTTCCTTATCTACTCTTGCATATTTTTATAAAACCATTTACTTTTAATGCTCCATAATGGGTTTGTTGGAATGAAGATGATCATCCTGCTTGCTCCTTAAGTGATATTCCTAAACTGAAATTATTTTAGTGGGTGGCCAAGAAAATAAAAACTATAAAAACACACTACAGCCTATTATCGCATCTTTTCAAACATTTTCAAGCAAATGTAAAATGAAGTAGGTGTCTCCATGGAGATGTTGCTTTGCCTGGAAAAGGGACACACTGATCTGACACTGGTATTGGATATTAGGCTAAGGCTATGTGCAGACTGCAGCCTGAAGTGACCCAAATCCGATTTTTTCGCCCGTGTGCAACCTGTATTTGATCTTTTATGACAGTCTGAACAACACAGATCCAATTTTTTCAAATGTGACCCCGGTCACTTGGATATGCAGTCCTAAAACCAATACATATCCGATCTTTTGACATGAGATTTCAGTCTGAACGGCCGCACCTTTCTAAGGACGTTGCTGCCACTGCCCCACTAAACACCGTGGCCAAAAACCTTGTGCTTCTTCTCAATCTCCTCCTTAAAATAAATAAACTGTATGTATTCTGGCTCCAGTTCAGCAGCAACACTAAATTTGCCAGATGCTCAATGCTCACATCCATGTTGAGGGAACTTCCGTAAATACTGAGCTCGCTGCGAGTGACGTCATCGTGTCCTCCAATGCACACGTGGGACACTTTTGGGGCGTTTAAAGTTCACACTGGAGATCACACACAAGTCACATTTAATTGGAAATGTAAACGACCTCACAGAAAAATCAAATTTCACAAAAAAATAAAAATTGAGCATTAAGCCCTGCAGTCTGAATGTAGCCTTAGACTCAGACAAACTTTATTGAACCACAAGGGAAATTATTTGGACAGAGTAGACACAATATTGACGCCGATACTGAAAAATGTGTTTCCAAATATCGGTTCAGCCAATTTTCTGGATGGACATATGAACCGATGCAATAAGACTATTTTCACTAATCGTAGTCGGTCCAGAAAGCTTCATAATGTTAGCTATTTTGTATAAACGCAAAGCTGTTCTGTAGTTGTTTGATAAAGGATCAGTTTTGTCTTATATCGGGTTTGTATCGGGTTCCACAGTATGGCATTAAACTTGTCTATACATGCAGCCACCAGGCCATGCTACAGTGGCTCAATCCCACTTTTCAAGGTATTTTTGAGCAATAAAACCACCTGTAACTGAATAAATATAAAATATGAACCTCTAATGCCAGACTGTGGAATATTTTAGAGAAACCAATATCATTTCCAAGCAGACAAGCATCTACTAGAAATGTTACATAGTTGATTCAGTATTTTCAGCTAGATAATAAGGCATTTCTCTTGGAAATCGGTACCACTTTTGCAATGGGTTTTTACTTTATATTTATTCCCGATGAAACTCTGACTAACTAACCACTGGCTACCACACACCAGTGCCCGAATCAAAACACCACCACGTCCACTGTTCAGACACGCAGAGTTCAGGAACATTTTCTTCTTGGTTTTATCCAGTTCTCTTCCTCCTCTGTCTCCCCCTCATTCCATCCACTGCTCGTCCATCACTCGTTCATCTGGTCACTCCCTCTATTTCTCCCATGTGTCTGTGTAAACTCACCATCTCTCCTGCATGTGCCAATGTGTGCTCCATCAGGGTAAACAGACTTACATTTAATACCACTCCCGATTCTTCGTCTGAACCGTCTGTGTTTGAGCAGATCTGCAACTGCCTTTTTAGTAGAAAAATCTAATTGTGATTGTGATTAGATTTGCAATTAAATGTTTTTAAAGTTAGATTTAGTTGACAGGAAAGGCGTTTGACCGCCAGTGTTGCCTGAAATGTTCCGCAGTATGGCATTAACAAGCCCAGCGGTTTCAGAACGCTTGTTTTTAAAGACATTTTCAAGCAAGAGTATTGAATAAATCCAACACAGATAAGTTTAATGTTATACTGTAGAACATTCCAGGCAAAGCAATAACAAATCCTTGGAGACAAGCAGGTACACAATAGAAATGTTACACGGTGCCTATTTGAGGGAAAAAAGTGATAAACAACCAAATAAAAACAAGAATCAGTCATTTCAGAATATATTTGTAAAGTTCTAAACTATGATCTTTTGTTGTATGTATTCTAAGTATTTTATTACCTATTTAATTGTGCAATCCTATAACTTGTGAATCATGATCATATCTATTGTATTATTAAAATAGTTTTGCTAAACTATTTTACATTCATCATGTGATTGTGTGGTTGTCTGTCTCCTTTCACAATTTACATTATAAACCACAATTCGCATTAGGACATCTAAACCACTAAACACCATTACATTATGGAATGAATTGGGTAACGTCTTTGCAAAGCATCTAACTGAATCAAGCCAGTGACACAATCTGCAGGACAACTGATGGAAATTTCATAAAATTTAATTATAGGTGGAAACTAAGGGTTTGCAATATGCACAAAAACAATGACATATTCACACAGTATTATGACAATCCATCTGCTAAAACGTGGAGAAAAGTGAATATGTCACTTTATAGCAGACCAGGACATTTCATCCAGACCTAATTTGGCCACTGCCAAGTTTTTCCTATAATTATTTCATTAAAATAACCTATATAAAACAGAAATTTTCTTATGAGCATCTCTTATACCAGTGATCACAATGTTTATTTTAAAATGTGGCCTCTGGGATTAAATAACGACTCACTCCTGCTTTAAAGGCTTTAACCTTGTTTTGAAGATTACATGAAAGCATTACGGTATTTTTATTTTCTAACTTAAGACACTTTTTTGCAGCCTTTTTATTCTGATATTCGAATTTTGCATATCTCCAAAATGACACCTGCATCATTTTAATTTTCTATGTATGTTGGAAAGCCTATAGGTTGCTCCTTCCTACTTGACATGCTTACAGCTGTTATGCGTGCCCTTGAGCAAAGCACTTCACCAGCCTTGCTATATGTACAATTTATACAGTGATGAATGAGCGTGTGGAGAGGTGAATGAGAGCAGACAATATCTTTACTAACAGGCTAGTAGCTCACTTAAGTGGCCTAATTTTTTGATCTATGTGTTTTAAAAGTCAGTGTTTTTGTTTTGTTCTGAACAGAATGTGAGCTGACGAAATAATTAAGGAACTGTTGGTATTTCGGACAAAGTTACACAAGGCAGACAGATCATGTTTTCAGTACATGTAGTATTAAGTCAGGGTCATGTTGCTGGGTGTATCTGAGCCCAGAGGAGATTATCCTGGTTCAGACTTGCACTGGGAGCCATGATAAGGACTCACGTGTCTATGAAGGTTTTCAGCACCTTAAGGGAAAACAGGCGCCAGGTGTTTCCTACAACCTGTCAATGCACTGAAAATATATAAATATACTGAACATAGGGCCTGGCAGTGGAGTTAAAATTTGATTTGTGAGCTTATATTTATGCGTCTGTTATTTTGGTGAACTTGCCAAATCATGATCAAAGGTGCACTATGTAACTTTTCTGGTAGATACCTCGGCCACCGCTCCACAGTGTTAGTATTTCATTTATATTTACATTTACATTAAGTAAATTACAGCACACAGTTTAATTTAATTCCTTAATTTAGACTTACATTTTCTAATTTTGGATGCACACATTTTAGTTAATATAAGTCTGAATTATTATTATTGCTTAAGCTACACTTGTTCTTTTTTTGTTTTGTTGAAGTGGCCAGACCCTTGGCAGAGACCATCGATGCCGAACAAAGGGGGGCTTTTGCTTTTTTAATGTAATTCCCCCTCTTGTGTTCAGTTTAGTTGGTCCTCCTATATTTATTAAACATTGTTCTCTCTCTGGGTGGGTTAGTTTTTGTTCTGTTCAGTTTGATTTAAGTTACCCCAGTTGGGCCCGGCTTTTTGTTAATGATTTACCAAATTTGAGTCTTTGTTAAACTAATTTTATTTTTTTTAAATTAAATTCACACTTATTTTTTATATACCTTGTCTTTGGCTTTCTGTTTGGTCCACTACAGAGATGTTCTTCCTTTTATTAGCTTTATATCATGTTATACAATTTTTCCCTTATGAATATTTTAGCGATCTCTCCCAGGCCCTATTGAACCTTCCTTTCAGTTAGCTATGAGATTCTGCAATGCTCAGCCCACAAGCCTACAGTACATCACCCATGCTCCCACAAGACTACCATCCATAAATGTACAAAAGCATGATGCAAAAAAATGTACACAGCTACAATGCGATGTTTCATTAGTGGGATGCAAGCTGATTGTCAGAAGGGGGAGTGACTTAACACAGGGAGCAAAGGGAGGGAATCTAAGGTAAAACATGTTAATATGTTGTTTTCCGTGAACATAGCATTTTAAAACCTCTAAAATGTAACATGGTGATCTAAATGTGTTATGTGTTAGCAGTTAATACCTCATAAAAGTCAAATACCTCTTCCTTAAGTTTCTAAGTTTCTTCTACTGGAAATATAACTCTACATGAATCATAGGCTAAAATCAAAAATGTTAAATGAGTTTTTTCATAGCCAAAGCAGCTTCCTCGTACATCATTTACAATGGCGCTTGGTGAGTGAAGGTTATTGCTCAAGGACCCAACAGCAGTAGTAAAATACCCCTTCTTTAAGTTAGCTTCTATTGGAAATATAAGTCTATAAGAATCATGGGCTTTACGGGGCAAAAGTTGTCCACCGCTGACAAATACCTTTTAAAAATGTTTAGGACAGCGAGCAAAAAAGCTATAACTAAACCCTGGCTTAACAAGGACCCACCTACTATTAAAAAATATCCATAACATGGAACGTTTGACTTTTATCTTGAGACTTAAAAAAAAGGGAGATGACTTTTGGGAAAAATGGGAAACATACTTAAGGGAAAGAGGCAATATTTAACTTGTAATACCCAATTGTACTTTTATTTGTTAGATTGTGTATGTCTAGCTTTTAAACCCCAGTATGTTTGATCGTTTGTTCTTTGTTGGGTTATAGTCCTTTTTAAAATATAAAAGATTTCAATAAAAAATCAAGTGTTAAAAAAAAAAGAATTATGGGCTAAAATAAAAAATGTGAGATGAGTTTTTTCATAGTCAAAGTGTCAAAGTAGCTTCCTTGTACATGATGTGAAGGCTGTTGCTCAAGGACACAACAGCAGTATTTAAACCTTTGTGCTGAGGTATAATCAGCTCTTCTTGTGATGACAGGGATGACAACGCACCTCTGCGGACCACCACCAACGTCCCTGTCCAGAGACGAGGTAAAGGTCTTCATTGGACAAGTATGCCGTTACCATGACAACCCTGCAGGTCAGGAGGGACACAAACAGCAAACACGACCACCTGCTGTGTCGATCAGTGCCACTCACAATGTAAAAACACAAGCCAACCCCTGTTTCGCATAGCATTCATATCACCCACTCAACATATAGTGAAGAAGAGCACTGAGTCAAGGTTCTGTATTTGAATATGTGGGTTTGAGACATTTCTGAAGTATTGTTTTTTACAGTAATCTTATCCGAGTTTAATTAAAGCTTATGTAATATTTAGCTACTCATGCATTTAAGATGTTCCCCATGTGTATTCATCCAAACAGTGGGAATGGTCCTCTGTCACCGGGCTCTATTCACGCTTATGACACAAACCAGGAAGATATTTGGAAAAATACAATGACAACTTCCAGCGGGTTCTGTTTGCGGAAGCAAGTCTGACAAAATCTAGGAAAAATGAGAAAAATGGTTTCGTTTTCTTCATCGCCATGTTATTGTAGCATTCTGTTATGTTTGGCTAATCAACCACTATAACCATCCCTCCGTTTTCATAATTTCCCCACTGACGCAGAGCTCTGAGCGCACTGGGTACATGCGATTAGAAGAGATGAGGGCACCAAATTCAAGACTATTCCAAACAGCACATACGTATGCAGTCTTCATTTTATCTCTGATCACATTTACTTAAATGGGTTTTATCACAGTGGGTCAGAGAGTCCAGTGTCGGCAACTACACCAGAAGACATCATCGCATGTTTCCAAACGTCTTCCTGGTTTGTGACGTAAGCGTGAATAGAGCCAATTGTAATCAAAACCTGATCTCAATTCAACTTAACTCATTATAGTGAAGAAGAGCACTGGGTTAGGGTTAGTACTAAACGAAGTACTAGGATTTGAATATGTGGTTTTGAGACATTTCTGAAGTGTTGTTTTTTACCATAATCTTATCTGAGTACAACTTAATGGTTACATAATATTTATATACTAATTATCCAATCCACTTTATTTATATAGCACATTTCATAAACAAAAGAGTTTCCAAAGTGCTGCACAATATAAATAAAACATAGTCAATAGAAATGAAAATAAAAGTCTAGTTGCCTCCACTAGTCCTCGTAAAAATAAAGAGCAAGAATATACATAAAATAATAAAAAGGTAAAATAAAAATATTTTATTTTAATTAATTGATGGGGTTCCCCTGTGTATGCCTGGGTTTCAAGCACTGACTGTATATATAAAGGGAAATAGCTAACTCACTAGCTGCTGCATTCCAAATAGGAAGTGAGAATGGGGGTCTCTTCCGGCTCCATCAACTCTTTTCAATTGACTTTACATCAAAGTGTGGTCTCTCTCTCTCTATAACTGCTGCATTGAGCCTCATCATTTTGGTTTTAAAATGTTTGTATTACCCCGCTCTGCATGATCCAGGTGCTTTATTTTGCCATTTTATACATAAATGAATCCCTACTCCTAACATGAAACTGGCTCCAAATTCACTCCTCTAACTGCGAGCTTTGTGAGCTTCATTTGACTGGAGCCGACGCTATGGGTGACGTCACATTCCCCTAGGCCATTTTATATACAGTCTACGGCTATGGCAATGGTCCTCCGTCACCATAGCAATAAAACAATTAAAATCAAATTCAAGAAGGAATTATTTGCCTGAAAAGCATGAACACAGATTCTGGTTTAACATGTTTAATTGTGTCTTAAATAGAATTTTTATTAAGCCTATTTAATTGCATCAAATTATATCCTACCCGTCTGGTGGTTGCCAGAATCTGAGAGTAAAATAAAAAAATATTTTACAGCTATTCGTTAATATTATTTACCATTTACAATGCCAAAGTCCTGCCCACGTCATGGAAGATTTTTAATAGATGCTGCTTGAGTGCTTTGTGGCTAAATATAGAGAAACTATCCTACACAAAAAAATAATAAAAATACAGGAGCATTCTGCTGATATTTTATGGTGAAAAAACAAATCACAAAACAGGGTGACCTTTAAACATGGAGTCTCAGGTTTTATCCTATAATTTTATAATTGGTGCATCTCTACGACATCTTATCCAAAGTATGAGGAAAGTACCTGGCGCAAAAAGCAACTTTTCTAACCACGTAATCACAGAGTGTGGCCAAAAAGCTTTAATATGACGAGATGAGTATGTGAGATCCCTGTGAGTTTCCCTGTTCTGGTGGAACGCTGTTATCAGGCTCAAATGTTGACTTAGCATTTTCTCTGTAAGTCAGAGTGTTTGTGTGGTGTGAGGGATGCCATTAGCTGAACAAATCTGGCCTTTGAGGTAATGATAGGGATGGCAGGCTGCCAGCAGACAGATAATACCACAGTGCTGAAGCTGATCACCGCGGTAACCACTGGGCCTGGGGCTGCAGGTCAGGGCTGCACCAGCTCTGCTCCGAGATGTCAGGAATGTGTTTAAAGAGATGCTGCTGTCATATTAACATGTTTGGATTGTACTTTTTTCTCTAAGACCATGACTGTCAGACAAGACAGTCTCACTGGTGCTTTATGGATGAAGTTTTGTTTTCAGGGAAGGTCCAATGTTTTTAGTATTACATTTTTCGTTATTAGTGTTTGTATTGATTAGTATCTGGGTATAGATTTTTTGACGACCCCAAGATGCACTGTGTAACTTTTCTGGCGGAAAGTCTGCCACTTGCTTCAGCTGCATTCGTTTATCCAGCGATCTCCCATTCGGATCTCGGATATGATGTCACATCCACGCTTCAACCGTTTTATTAATGTTTCGTATGTCAGACTTGGAGAAAAACATGGACGCTAACCGAAAAGCTGATGTTGCTTTAGGACTGACTATGTACCAGGTGTTCCAAAATAAGTGCTTCAACTACACAACCTTGAGGAAAAATTCAGTATAAATAGTATAATTCAGTATATGAAAAGAAGTGAAAGCATTGGGGTTGCATGATAGATCAATTTTGCACATTTGCAAGCAGGAAATGGGCTAAAAACATGGGTGACACCGATAGGGAATGATACGGACACAATAAGGTATTGAAGTAATAAAGAGTGACTGAAATTGTCATTTAAACCACCAGAGCGTCCAAACACAATGAAAAGAGTTCATACTACAAGTGACACTGGGCGCTGCTATTTTGGATTCTATCTCGGAAACCTTGCTCGGTCTCCTCTGAGTTCTTCCATCCGAGGAAAAGGAGACCTCCAAGTCGGATGGACACACCATTAGTCTCCATAGAGATGTTATTGCTTTGCCTGGAATGTTCCACTGTATAGCATTTAACATATCAGTCAGCGTAGAGACAAGCAGGAAGCCAAGTCACAAGTCAGATCTGTGGAGAGACGAGCCTGCTTATGTTAAGAATGCATTTTTCTCCCAGGATGCTTTTGAGACTTAAACACACTCATAATTTAATAAATGCAAGACAGACCAGCTGAAAACCACTGTGATACCTCCATGGAAACACACAGGTGGCAGACCAACCAGAAAAAGTTACATAGTGCTCCTTTAATGTTCATGTCAAATCCAGGTTAATGTAATTATGTCATAAACCTGTTCAAAATCAGTAGGTAAAACAATGCATACAGGTCTATATGCTCAAACACAATATCCAACCTCTCTTTTCCTCCCTACTGTATCGTCCATGTTCAAGCCAGTGCACTGTAGTGACTTTACTGTGCCAAATAAACTGGACTGATGTCTGGGGCAGTATCCCGGACAACAGTCACATTTCTCTGTATAACGCATGGGAACTCTGCACACAAAGAAGTCTGTGGCCCTCATCACAAACACTTGAGATGTGATTAAGCTCAGCAGGACCAGGTCCGACTGACACATGGCGACAATGAGAGGGTGACGCAGTATTGTCCCCCTATACCACTACGTCCAGACCCTATTTAGTACAGTTTAATGAGGCTGTCCCTTACCCACCGAGGTGAAATACAGTCAAGTCTGGTCAGCGTGGTGTCTCCTATAGAGGCACTGATGGCATCATGTGGAGTTCAATGTATGTGGCAAATTTGGAAGACATGTTTAATTTATGTAAGAAAGACTGTATAAAAAGTCTATTATCCGACCAGTAACTCAAACACATTCATTATTGTTTGCACAAGATATAAGTTTATACAACTTCCAAACTTCAAAATATGCTTATGACCTATAAGCAACTGTAGGCAGGCCAGCTCACAGAAATTTTGAGGCCCGAGTGAAAAAAAAAAAAAAAAAAAAACTCACTTGGGCCTTCTTCTTATGTAAATTGATAAGATGAAGGTCCAATTCTTATTAAAACACTGGGTCCAAGTCCAAGTAAACAGAGAAAGCAATACAACATCAGACTTTAGGCTGAGGGAACCTTCACATGCTACAAGTCAAATAAAACAAATCTGACCTGTAACTTTGCTACTGGCATCTCCTGTTTGTCTCATTTGGAGATAGATAAGTGTAATGCCATACCGTGGGACATTCCAAGCAAAGTAATAGCATCTACACGGAGAAAAGCGTGTGATGGCTCTCTACCAGAAATCCATTTTGTGTTGAATTAGTTTTCCTCTATTCCCAAGACATGCAAATCAGGACAAACCATCCACCTAATCTAATAACTGTATTTATAATGACAATAATGACTTAAGGTTTTGGACTTATCTGGTGTCCCCAAAGAGCATCAGTGGAAGAAATAATCCACTGTCCCTTCATTGTCTGTTTTATGTTTACACAACACTCAAATGTCCATCAACTTTTCTGTCCTGGAAAAGAAAGACAAAGCAAGTGATGGTCCAGATAAGGAAACCCTGTTTGTTTGGCTCTGATTGTCTCTATTGTTTACAGGGCTCCAACTAACGATTATTTTTGTGGTCAACTAGTCGACTAGGACCATTGCCACTTGCCCAGCCAGCCAGTCCTTTCTACATTCTGTTAGAAATCAGAAGTGTCTGGAATCGGACAACAGAAGCTGAAAATCCTCTGTCTAAACTTGAGACGATCCAACCACAGTTCTCATATGTCTTCAGAACTAAGTATATAACTTTTCCCTGAGATAGATTATACCTTTTGAATGGAAAAAAGTCCTTATAACCTCAATGTTGCATGACAAGAAGATGAAACCCATGAATTGTATAACAAATAAAGCTTGATATATGATGACTGAAGTGTTATATATAGAGAGATTTACGAATAAAGTAAGTGAAACATTTAAAATAGTAAACTTTTTTTGACATATTAATTCTGTGTTTTAGAGTCTGTATTATTCTGTGTTGTACCTCTCCTGCGTTCTCGTTCCTGGATCAGACGCAGAGACGTGAGGAGATGCAGCCGATGGAGGTGACTGTGGACACCCAGCTCCAACAGATCATACTCAGACAGATGGAGCAAGTCCTGGAACAAAAGAGTTACAAAACAATCACAAGTCATACTGGCTTTCATTTTCAAATCAAATACTTTACTTAGGTTTTAGAATTGGACTGGACTTTTCTGGTGAAGGGTCCATCAAATGCTTTTGTTCATGGAGATATTATGGCTTTGTCTGGAATGTTTCAAGTTACAGGTCAGATCTGTAAAGAAGCACAGTTAAAAAGGCTGTTTTTCTAGGTATTTTTGAGCTATAAAACCACCTGTAATTTAATAAATGTGGGGTAGATCTGTTTAATGTCATAATGTGGAACTTTCCAGGCAGAGCAATGACATATCCATAGTAACAAGCAGGTGATGGACCCCCAAAAGGCTGTAGTTAACTGGATCATAGAATATCCTCTGCAAATAATAAAATATTTTTATATAAATATCTTTCTGTAGTTATAAACTATCCTGAAACTGATGGAATTTTTGGATTAGTTTATCAGTTCCAAAATTGTGCAAGTCTTTATTAAACTATGAGCTCTTCGCGGAAAAATTGCAGTATTTTTCTCATCCTAATGTCATATTAGATAAATGAGCAAAGAAAACTGAGAAGCCTGACCTAAGCTATAGCTCGACCTTTGACCTTAAGCTTAGCTGGGGGCCAACGCGGACTTTCAACTCAGACGGGTGGTCATCTTTCTGGGGTCATTTATGTGGCATCAAAATGTGACACAAACCCATGGGAAACACAGAGTACATCAATCTTTACTTGTCTTTGAAAAGAGGTTTCCATAAAGGCTGGTGTCATGACGTTCAAGTGCAGATTCTCTTATTTGCCAAAAAATTTAAAGGGTCCATATTACACTATTTTCTGTTACAAGGTTGTTTCCTCATCAAAAACATGCCAGAAGTTCTGTTGTTTCATTCACACAAGTTTAACACACAAACCCTTTTCTTTCTTTCTTCTTTTCCTTTTCTGAAACTAAAAACACTCTTTTGCACCTTGTGATGTCATGTGGCAGTACAGGAAGTGCTCCACCGTGTTTTTAAACTCCATACACCTTGACTGGAATGACTGGGATAAATTCAGGCCTGGAATTGCTCATCTCTGCTGCACAAAAGATAAAATGTAGACTTAAAAACGAAGGCTTCATGACAAGGTGGAAGCTTTGGAGATGTAGACAGACTAATAATAAAGGGTTACTCAAACATGAATGAATGAATCAAAACGCAATTCCAGGTTTTAGGTATAAAAACACCTGTAACTAAAAGCAAGATAGATATGTCTAATGCCATACTTTGGAACATTTCGTGTAAAGTAATAACATGTCCATAGACATAAGCAAACATACACACTACCAGAAAACTACAATCCACTTTTAAATAAATTTTAAAAGTGCTATTTGTTGGTTTCAGTTTCCTCTTCTGTGCTATGTTAAATTTTGAGGACTTAAAAAGATATTTAAATTGTTTAGATAAAATGTTGTTACCATTAAATAAAAACTAACAATCTTTGGGAAACATATAATGGAAAGCCTAAACAGACAGACAACCTTTAATTTCAGTGTGACGGTCTAGACATGTGATCCAGTGCCTTTAACTGACCAGCGCTGCCCTCTCTCTCCTAAAAGTGTGCCGTCTCCTCCCCTCCAGCTCCTCCTGTCATTACAGCAGTGACTTCAATACGAAAACAAACGCACCCTGCCCCATTTGAGAAAGACTCTACCATTAAAGACCCCAAAAGAACCCCTCTGCACGAGTCTTTGAACTAGAACTCAACATTGTAGTGTATTTAACCAGCCCGGAGGCACACATAATTGGCACACACACATAGGGCACTCCCAGGCCCCTGCTTAGACCTTGCTGTTTTGGTTTCCCAACAATGCAGCCATTCTGTCCTGATTTAGACTGTCCGCATATGCCCAGTGGGTAAACTTACGGGCGCTTAATTATAGAGCGGAGAAGCCACAAGAATCTCATGAAAATCATTTATTTATTCTGACTATAAGACCATAGAAGACAAACTGGAAAAGTGATTACAGTGTCCATAAATCAGTAAGGCTTCCTCTGTGATGATTTGTTCTTTTACTGACCCCTAGTGGTGCCATATTAAAGGGCCCATATTACACTAATTTCTGATCTTTTTTATAATGCTGTTTCCTTTTCACAAACATGCCTGGAGTTGTGTTTTGTGTCATTCACACCTTTAACACACAAAGTCTGCATATTTAGCTCTTTTCTCAAACTGAAAACACCTTGTCATTTGGGAATGTAGAAAATGCTCCACTATGTATTTAAACTTTATACTCCTTCATTAGAATCATTTGGATAATAATTAATAGTCATTTCAGTCCTGGAATTTCCTATCACTACTAAACTAAAGGTAAAAGGTAGCTGTCAACATATAACTTGGCTAAAAGTTCACAAGAGTCAATTTTGTGTCATATAGGAATTTATTATTATTAACATCATTTCCTGTAGCTGCGTACATTTCTATTTTAGTTGGCAACAGAACTGAATCAGCACCTGGATTTTGATTCCAGTTGTGCAATACTTTTCCAGAACCTATTACGGCATTTTTCATCATCAAGATAGAACCACAAAACAGTATAAAGTTCATAAATCCATACAGCTTCACCAGAATAATTTGGATGATTTCATCTTAACTGCCAATCTTTGCTGAACTAAACGTAAAACAGAACTGTTAACATGAAAACTACCACTACAAAACATCACAAGGGGGAACAGAATCTGAGCTATGGAGCCAGACTAATAATAAAGGATTACTCAAACATGTGTGAATGAAATAAAACGGCAGGTTTCTTTTTGATGAGGTAACAGCATTATGACACGGTTTAAAGCTCACAAGAGTCAGTTTTGCGTAATATAAGACATTTAACAAAGTCAGATTTTTTTCAGACAGAGATCTATATAAATAGAAAGTTTGTTTATTTAATACAATAAGCTTTAAATGGGAAGAAAAATAACTTTGGAGTTGACAAATGTTTGGATTTTATTTTCCCATATTTGCAGAGCCATCAAATGTCAGTGGATGCCTACACGCCTATAAGGAAGAACAAACAATTCCCTCAATAATAAGCATTTCACAATAGCGCCCTCTGTGTAAAATAACAATTATAACGGTTGACGTGACCTGGCAGCTCAATCATAACATATTAGGTGACAAAGAATAACACTGGGTGTGTTGGCGTTAGCATGTTAGCATACAGCTCTGTGTTACCGAGCACATCTCCCGTGCCGAAACGCAAAGACTTGACAGGTTTTCTTAGCTCCCATCATGCACAGCTGAACCATAACACTGCCTCTCACTGCAGCTCTGCACGGTTGTTTTTAGCACAGTGGATGTTTGTTTTACCCTTGTTAATGTTGTTAATATGCTGTGAACAGAAGGCCAAGGCAAATCTGTGCTTTCCAAATGCTGACTGCTGCACTGTCATGTAAAACTTGTAAACATCTAAATGTCACTTAGTCTTGATCGATGCACATGAAAACATATGCAAGGGTGAAAAGAGTCCACTTGCTGGTGCACTGAGGAGTGAAGTAGTTTGAAGGAGGCAATATAAAGACAGAATTAGGACTGCATGGGTGAGATTTCTAGGCGAATATTACAGCAATCCATCAAAGATGTGCTAAAATATGTCTTTAATAGTCATAGTTGTGACTAAGGTTCAAGAATCACACAGTTTTTTTTGTTGATTTTTTAAAACTACACTACTGTATATTCTAATTTTGCATACCTTCAAAACAACTATTGCAATATTAGCTATTTTTCTATATCTCCCACCTCTTCCTCATCTTTTCCCACCTTCTATGTGAGGGCCTAACTATGACCAATACATTCTGGGTAACCATTAGCAAGGCAAGGGGTAATTGAACCAGACTGAAAATGTTGTTTGTAGAGTAATGAGCTGACTAAATGACTCTTACAAGATGAAGACACTGTACATCACTGTTCATTTAAATAATGGAGTCTTAGCCAAGGTTTATAGACTGACACCAAAATCTTTAGTTCGTTAATGTAAATAATGCATGTTTTTGAATTTCAAATGGGCATTCCTTCTTCAGAAATCAGATGAAAAGACTTTGGACTAGAGTTAAAACTGATCTTAAAAGTATCGACTGTTAGAAAAATGCATTCTTGCAAAATTGGAAAACCTCTGCTCCTCCCAGTCAGACAAATTTAACTAATTATTAACTATTACTTACTGCACTCTGGTGAAGATTCTGCAAAACAACAGGACTTCAAGCAGATGTGGACCTTGGACATTATTGATGAGACTGGACTTGACTGTGGTGAATTTTGAAATATTATGTTTCAGTGTGTGTACAGAGGAGTGGGGTGTAGGTGGATTTTGTTTTTGTTTTGTCTGCTTTTGTTTTTACCAACGTGCTGCAGTTAATTAAGTTCCATTATTTTCATCCTAATTTAAAATTTATGTGATGTTGACATTTACCTCTACTCCATCATATTCCTGCTCCAGTGCACTGCAGTACTGAGGCAGCCCCAGCTGACTCAACCATCTGGAGATCGACTGGTGCTTCATTGTGAAACATACACTCGATCAGTTGGATGTTTTCAGCTAATCAGTGAATGTACCTAAAAAACAAATGGGAGAACACATTACTGACATTCAGCAGTCACAGACCAACAGAATGGAAGGTTGCACTGATATCTCTGAGTTGGAAAAAGCTGAGAAAAGAGCATTGGCGACAGTTGCTACAGTTAACTTGCTGGATTATTTGTTAACACAACTCGTTATTGTCACGCCTTTCAACAACACAGTAACTTTTTTCAAAGCGGATGAAAAGGGATGAAAAGGGATCGTTTGGACTGACTGAGGTCTCAGAGGGACTAAAGTTATTCTGGTTGAACCTAAGAAATTCAACATATGGAAGAAAAAATGACTATTTCCTCACTAATTCATATTACTGTAAATGAGCAGAGGTTGGTGTCTCCGAGAAAGAGACATGTCATTGCAGACGAGAGACCCTTGTTCTGGTAAAGGCGTGACTGAACGCCGTGCCCGTACCTCCACCCCCGTACCCCACCCAATCTGTTTAAGTGATGTCCCCCAGAGCAGCGTGACCACTGGGTGTCATTGAGAGTGACAGGCCCGGGTGCATCAGGCTAATGTACGAGCATGCCGTCATGGAGATGAGTCTCTCATGCACTCTATGTACACTGTCAGGGTCACAGCCAATCAAGACAAGATAATAAGAGACAAGCCAATGCATCATCATCTATAGGGATGCAACAATAACTGAAATATTATAATGTCAAAAATCTCTGAATAATATTGTGGACCATCATATTGAATTACAAGTCTCTTTGGTTAAATTGTTTTGTTGCAACAGCTAAAAAAACAGAGGGAACCGCAGACCATGATCCTCCATTTTGGCGCAAATTACATGAAGAAAGAACTAACTGTAATAAGCGCTTTTAAATGTTAATTCTTTTGAATATGTCTGAACCAAAGGCTTGTCAAGACATTTTAAATGGAAAAAGTAGTAGGCCTATATTGACAAATTTGTTAACCTCTATAAAATATTGTAAATGCATATCGTGGAAATATCGAACAGAGAGATTTGGATACAGTTACATCCCTAATCATCTATGTATGGATGGGCAATTTTGACAAAATCTCAGTATTATTGGGGAACCCGATAATTCAGACAATATTGTGTCAGTCCATCAAAAATGTGTTAATGCAAGTATTTAAATGTGAGGTTTAAGTGTGAGCTAAATGAAATGACTGAACAATTACTTGGAACAGTGCAGACTTTCATTTATAATCAGCTTTTTTGATAATAGACTTGGGATGAGATGGATATGGGAGGGCAGGGGGGTTGTTAGAAATAATTAAATATGTAAGTGTGATATTTTGATACTATTTGATTCTCTTGTCAAATTCACTGCATTTATTGCTTTTTCTACAAATAATCCCACTGCTTTTAAGTAAATTATGAACAGTTTAAAAGCTTTTCTGGGGACTGATATTGCAAATTAGCCTTGACTATAAACATTGTGATGTCTCCATCAGACTAATTCATTGTTAATCTAGGTTTTTTGGATCTGTTCTTATTCAAATAAACAATAAATAAATAAATAAAATACTTGTTATTCAAAACTTTAAAAGCCATATCAAAGTTTATATGATATTAGCTCAACTGTAAAACAAACTGCTTCCATTTTTACTTTCAATTAAGAAAAAGGAAAAACAACTACAGCTAACTGCAGAATTTTGCAGTGGTCTTTTGTTAGTTTCATTAAACATTATCTGACAGTCCGTGTCATCAGTAATTTCACTAATGTATCACAGCTACGCATAATGCTGAAGAAGCAAATATTGAGACATAACACTGTCTTCTTGTTTTAAATTTCATCAATCATCTTAAAATTTATAACAGCAATCAGATTTAATTAGTGTGAAACAAATGCACTGAGACATATGCCGACATTGTGTATCAACAATACTAGACCTATAATACATAAATCACCTCAAAATTAATCTATTAATCAAACAGGACAGTGAGGACGATGTTAGCATTCAAATATAGTGGTATACTTGTTTTTTCTTAATTCAAAATGTTAAATTAATTCACATACATCCATCTATCCATCCATCTTCTCCCGGTTAATCCGGCTGGGCCATGGAGGCAGCTTGCTGCCCAATACTCATAGCACCTGACCCCCAGGAGGGTGGACGTCCCCCAGGAGGGTGGACGTCATGGTCTTTGATGTTAGTTCATAGGGGTGCGGGTATGTTTTGGGTTAATGGGGGATGGGGGAAACCGGAGTACCCGACGGAAACCCATCCAGACACGTGGAGGAACATGCAAACTCCACACAGAAAGGCCCAGGCAACCCGGGGATCGAACCCGCAACCTTCTTGCTGTGAGGCCTGAGTGTTGCCACTCAGCCACCGTGCCGCGCCTTCACATACATACTATACAAAAAAATGTAACGTATATTGCATTTTCCTTCCCATAAAATGCTGGTCTAATGCCATTTTTTTACCAGTAGGAATGCAGAGATTGAAAAAAAAAAGCATTTCATTAATTTAAATGAAAGTAAAATGGGACAAAACTGATCCAAATGTGCCATGTAGCTGTTATTTATTCCTCATCTAACTGCAGAACAATTTTGTATAAATAAAAAATCAACATTATGAAACTTTCTGGCACTGACTATGACCAGTAAATAGTCTTATTACATCAGTGTATATGTTCAACCAGGATATTGCCTAAAACGATATTTGGAAATCAATATCCAATACCAGTATTACACACTGCAGCCCTAATGCCAAGTAAACTATATTTTACTTTACTGAAAACTTAACAAAACATAACATTGTGCAGTTTATACAGAACTCAGAGGGACTGGAAGTTTTCATGTACTTGGTGACCCTGCTCCATGTGATGCCATAAAAAGTGTCTTGAGTTCGCCACATTAAGGGGATGTGAGTGAAACCTGGCCCCGCCCTCTCTACTCTGCTGAGGTTTAAACTCACTGCATCTTTGCTCCAGATGATCCAGTAATTCACCTCAACCAGTAAACAGGAGTCTGCTCTTTTACTACAGCTCTGATACTGAAAGTGGTTTTGCTTATAAAAGTCTGAGTGGAAACGTATGAAGGAACACATTTCCAGACAAGTATTTAATCCTCACAGTTTTACAGATGGACTAAAATGGTTGGTGCTCTATTTTTGTAACATTAAAAAAGATTGAATTAATAAAAATAATTAAATCCAAAATATTCTAACACTGAAAAACAACAAAACTATTCAATATCTGTTACCTTGTTCCACTTTTAATTCTTGTTTATGAATTAGGAAAACAACATCTGAAAACATTCATATTACACTTCTATAGAACCCAAATCAGAATTCTGTTGCGCATCTATCTACCAATATATTACTGACTGAGGTAAGAGGTAAATTACAGCTATTTTTACAAACTTTATATTTCCCTGTGACTGGTGAAATACACCTGTCACTCACAAACAGGAGTGTGTGGGGAAAGTTTGTCTGTGCTTGAGTATAGTGCTTTCATTAAAGGTCCTATGCAAAATGAGGATTAGGATTAATGAGGATACAACATTATAACATAGATCAGAGAATATAAAGCCACTGTTTACAGGATGGTTTTTCATTTTTCACATTATGGATCCTGCCAAGGTCATTGAAAACAGTGGTCAGCAGTGCAAAAATGAACCATGTGAATTCAAATTTTGACATCTGAAACAATAAACATGAATAACTACCACAGACATTTAGGAGAACAACATGATATAAACTATTTTTATTTTATTTTTTCATAATGCAAAGGGTAATGTCTGGTGGTGCTTTAGTGCTGGTAGCGCTGGAGCACCCTCCTCTGCTCCTTCAGTACTGTGAGGCTGTGCTCTTTCACGTTCACAACAAAACTTCAGCAGACGTATCTCCTCTAGTGCTGAGAAGAGTTCAGCAAACAGCTCCTGCACCTTCCTGGACAGTTTCTCATTGTCTTTGTGGGTCACCAACTCCAATACCAGTTGTTTGAGAGTCTCTGCAGGCCTCTGGATCTGACCTGTTTGTGTTTCTTATGTCAGTGATTATATTGTCCTGTGCTTTAAGATGTTCCTTCATCTTTTCAATGACTTTACTGGTGCTGGATAGCTCTTGTTTGAGTTGGACACTTTCTCGCACTGAACTGTTTTACAGATACCAGATGTCCTTGTATGCATTCATTTGGGTCTCCAGCTCTTTGTCTTTCTTCTGGAGAGAAGCTTTCAATTTTTGCATCACCAAATCATCAATCTTATTTTTGAAGTTTGCAAGCTCTTGCTTCAGCTGCACATGTAGAGTTGTACAGGTACCAGATCACCTTATGTGCATTAATCTGGTCTTGCAGTTGCATGTCTTTCTTCTGGAGAGAATCATTGAGTTTTTTCAACTCCAAGTCTTTTTCTTGGTTGATTCTCTCTTGAGACCTAAGCTTGTGGTCCACAGAATTGCTTATTTGGACTTGATCTGCTAGTTTGGCCCTTGCTTGCTCCAACTCTTCATGGAGCGTCTTGACCAGAGCGCCCTCCTCCAGGAGTGGAACGTTCTGGACCAGGGGTGGAACATCCTGGACCAGGGGTGGAACGTTCTGGACCAGGGTTGGAACATCCTGGACCAGGGGTGAAACGTTCTGGACCAGGGAGGGAAGGTCCTGGACCAGAGTTCTGTCCTCTGGGTTTGAGGACTCCTAGATGTTGGGAGACACCAGTTTTGTCTCCTGTGGCTCTTGAGTGCTCCCTGTTGGTATGGGGCAGTGTGTTTATCACACAGATCCTGCATATTTAGGCTGAGTTCTTTTCTCAAACAGAAATCTTGTGATGTCATGTGGTAATAAAACAAGAGCTCCGCTGCTTTTAAACTCCACACACCTTCACATTAATCATTTGGATGAGCTTTGGAGAGATAGACAAACTAATAATAAAGGAATACTCAAACAAAACATAACTCCGGGTATGTTTTGATGAGGTAACAGCATTCTAATATGGCTTAACGCTCACAGGAGTCAATTTTGTGTAATATATTGTAGGACCTTTAAACATTGGATTACGATCATACATCATGTTATCACCCTAGATTTTCACCATTGCTGCTGTATCCCTATTTAACTATATGTGTCTAGTGCCTACTCTATATATGAGAATACTTTTCTGTACTTTGAGATATTCTTGACTCACAACAGTAATAGCCTACTACTCCTAGACTAGACCTGACCATTGCAGACTGCAGAGTAGCCAAGGCACCACATTCTTCCTCGTTTGTAGTCCTTTTCTGGTTTAAAGGTCATCAAGAATTATTAGAGCACTGTCCTCTTCCAGGCTGTCTCCAGTGGTCCCTCGCTCCCCTGTTCTGTGTCCTCACTCTCCCTATTGGCCTGACCACAGCTGTTTCCCATGACCACAGACCTCCAGATCCCATTCCTTGCCTTATTTTACTGTTCGTCACATAGATCATACAAAAGACACATGCCCTTTGACATACCAGAATATAAATGTAAAGTGAATGCAAGAAGTAGCAAAATTAGAAAACAGTTTACCCCATAATGTATCTGTATGCACTGCTCTTACTAGCTGCCTCCTGTGTACTCCAAGGGCATCCTTTTTGCCAATCACATTAGACTCACACAGTGGCACCAATTGAATTAAGTGGTAAAAATATCCCCAACACGATGATACAAACAGCTGGACAACTCTGTGCAACCTTTGATCAGCCTCTCCAATAAACCACCAAGTAGCTCACATTGGGCAAAGGTTAATTATTCACATTTTAATCAGATTTTGATTAAAAAGTTTGCAGAGTTGTTGTAAATTTTTAATCTACATGGTCTGGTCTAGTCTGGATTGCATTCTGGTGGAAAGATTTTGGGGGAAGTTGGAGGAATTTGTTTTTTGGGTGCTGACATGGACGCTGTATTCCAAAAAAGCAGAAATTTAAGTTTTGTGGCTCTTTCCTATAAGTAGGGTTTTCAATTTCAATGATTTCAATGCTATGACTTTAGACCCTATCAACCAATACCAGCACAGAGACTGAAAACAAATTTATTTTCTTTAAATAAAAATAAACTGATCCAAATTTGTTATGTTATGTATTTTCAAGTAACTACGACCTACTACGACCAGTAAACGCTCTTATTAGATTGACTGTATGTTCAACCAGGATAAAGACTGAAACAATATTTGGAAGCCAATATCCAATCCAGCTATTTTTTACTGATATCCAATACCCGTATTGGATCGGTCCATCCTTATCCTTACCTATAAGCCTGATAGTTGAGACTGACACAGAGACACAAATCAGTCTCATTCCTTCAATGGGGGAAATTTAGATTCACCAACTCACTTTAATAACAACAAAGGCAGCAAGCTAACCACTCTGCCACCTTGCACATCAATGAAATGCAACAATTGCTCCATCACTTACACTTGGTGTCACTAAAATCGACCCTCTACTGTGATACAGGGAATGATTTTGAATACATGTCCTTTGAGGTGAAAACAGTAATCTTCTTTGGCCTGAAAAGTAAAAACTGTCAGAAAAGTAAAAACTGTCAGAAAAATAAAAACTGTCAGTTATTTGAGGAAGTAACCCTGAGTCTGATATCTCTTCGTGGATGTTATCTTGTCTGCAAAACAAGCCCTAAGCTGTCTGAAAATGCATGTACAGTAAACAGAGAAGTTTCAGTATATGACCTTTAGAGGGTCATTTACTGAAAGATGATATTATGTCTCACATATCAGTCACTTGATTTAAGTTTCAAACTCCTCTAAAGTTGAATCCAGACTTATAGATGCTTCAAAGCTCTCAAAGATGTGTGATAGCAGACAGACCCAAACCAGAGCCGGAGGGGACGGTGCAAATTACCAACTTCATCATCCTGAGCATTTTCTCTCACTCTCACTTACATACAGGTGGATCTCAGACATGGCTGGGCTTGCACAGATGTAACTATGCTGCAACAGTTGTCTAGAAGGCATGCATATTCTGCTGCTCTGAGAGATACCCTAACCCAATGTACACCAATGGACAATAATCAAAACAGTTGCATTGTATTCTTTCTAAAATTTTAGATAATAATGAAGCCAGTTGATAAAAATAAGAGAATTAAGCATCACATAGAATATTTGGCTAGTTAGTGTAGTTATTCTGAAGTCTTAAACTCGATTAAAGCTACTTTTGTTCTGTGATGGGACCATGATGCTTGTAGCTTTGGAAAGTGCGTTTTAGTGTCTCCAAAAGGCAAGACTGGCAGAAAATGGTAAAAAGTCAAATTGCTATTGATTGTGTAATGTGCATGAGTGCATAGGCTAATACACACAAACGTAGGCTATAAAAAAAAATAGCAACATATTTTTAAACATGTGATTGGTCGACTGTGTTTAGATTTAGACTAGGTACTCTCAAATGCCACGTGTTTTTTAACTGGAGTGCTGGCTCAACGCACTGTAAATGTAGGATATTTGGCACAATATTGCACACGTAGCGACCCCTTATGTTTTATTTAGTTATGCAAAAACTTCCATTGGATCTACTTAATAACATGCCTATCGCAATTGACTTTTGCCATTTTAAATACACGTTGATTTTGATATAAAACTTCGGTGTCTTACCTTGATAAAGTCGCACACTGGCTGCTTAGAGGAGCTGATGGTGCCTGCAGCGCGCAGACTGTCCGTGTCCGATGGCGATGCTGCCGCTCGGGTCACGGGGGAAAAGAAAATACGAAACGATGCACTCTCCTCTTGAGAAAGTTTGTGCTCTGTTTGAAGAGAAACAGAGCGACAGACGACAGCAACTTAGGTTATTTTAATGCGCTATAGGCAGGCTACTTTTAATACCTGTCAGCGCCTCCTCAAGTGAAGTCTGCAAAGTGCCAGAAACACGAATAACGCACCTGTCAGCAGAGACAGAGGGAGGGAGAGAGGGAGAGGAGAAGAGGAAAGAGTGAGAGGTCAGAGGGACAGAGAAAGAGAGGGCAAGAGAGAGAAAGAGGGAGAAAAGAGAGACACAGAAAATGAAAGAGATAAAGATGGTTAATTTTTATATACTGAGCATTATTGTGTCTGTCAAAACCATAGAACTATAATAAAATCTCTCATTCATGGTCAAAACATTTTGCCATAACATGCATTCACAATTCTTGCTATTTGTACTGAGACTACAAAAAATCTTACTAAAGTTTCAGTAGCTTCATTGGTTTCAAGCTATGGCAATACAATAGAATAATCAAAATATTATGTCTTTTTAACAGGGAAAGGTCCTCACAAACTACTATACTATTTACAAAACAATCTGATTTGAAACTAAAATTGTTAGCTTCGTAGAACTTTTTAAAATTACTAATCTTGCTAATTTATTTAGGCTCTAATATCGAGTTTTAGTTTTGACGGTAATAGCAAAGTCGGTCATAGCAAAACCTGCGTGTCAGGATCCCAGTGTTATTGCGCCCTCTTGTGGACGGACTTCACATTTCCCCCACAAACAAGCTCGTGCAGCTCATATTTACACTCACGTGCACCAGAGCCTAAAATAGTGTGGACCTATACTCTGCCTCTCAGTGTTACACTTTCCATGTTACATTATTTTAAGTTAACAGAGGCATTTTCTTTACTTTTAAAATTGTGTTTTGTGGGTTGAAGTGTGGATTTTCACAGTGCAAATAAAATAAATGCAGATATTTGAGTAAAATAAATGCAGATTTTTAAGTAATTGTCTAATACATTACTAAATACTAATAAAATAGAACACTAAATACAGTACTAAATACTGTCCCACTTTAACTGTAGGCTTTTAACTGTATGTTTTAAATCATACTTAATTTGTTTATGTTGTTGTAAGGCGACCTTGGGTGTCCAGAAAGGCACCTAATAAATAAAATGTATTATTATTATTATTATTATTTATTATTATTTTTTAATAACTTTACTCCGATACCTGCATTTATTTAACCTGCACTTCTGTACTGTGCTGCACGAGGATAGAAAGTGGTCGCTCAAAGTGCAACAACTGACCACCTTTGTGCAATGTTTACTCACAGTCAGTACTTGTGTATATAGCCACAATTGTCCTTCATATTTTTATTATCTTTAATCCTTATTCCATAACTCCAGGCTACATTATAAATTCCTATGCAAACAATAATCAATTATCATCAAAAGGAACAGACCATAATGTGTTGCAACAAGACCCAGTTTCATAATGAATCCATGCATATTCAATTCCAGTGGGCTGGGCTGCCATTCACTTTAATTAAAAAAGCATTTAGCTGAAATCCATCTCCCACGGCAGCACAGCAGAGATGAGGCGCACAGTGAGAGGCAAGAGGAAAGCCCCGTCACCATGGTAACTGGGAAACCAAGTCTGTTATTAACGCTGCTATAACCAAACATGAGTATAGGCAAAAACAGCCTGCATTATCATGTTATTTTACTTTCACAATACACATGAGGAGGCTGCAGCATTACACGTTAGAAGATTTCAGTTGGTTTCCCATTTGAGAAAAGACTGTGGGAATTTTCATTGTTTATCATAAATAAATAAATAAAACTAAGGTGCTTTAATTAATTATGTTAATCTCAGACTGAAATCATACACAATACACAAAATAGATAAGTAAGCTTCTCCCTATCCATGGGTTTTACAATTATTACAAAAAAATGGGACTGTTGCCATAGCAATTAAAAGGTAGAGAAAAGGTAAAACGTAACTCAAACATGTGTGAAAAACAAAAAAACACAACTCCAGGTATGTTTTTGATGAGGCAACAACTTTAACATGACTAAAATCTCACAAGAGTCAGTTCTGCGTAATATAATCTTTAAATAGGAGACTGTTTAGTCTGTCACACGGGGACTCAGAGAATGACAAAGCTTCCTATGTGGCTGTCAGAAGAGTCATTCCCCGTCTCATCTCCACTCAGTCGTCATCTTGTGGTCTTATCAAATGCTTTTTATAACAGTGTAGTCCATCAGCATAAGCCATAGCAATTAACAATTTAAGAAAAATCCTGTCATGTGCATGACAAAAAAGTCCCCAAAGTGTCACCTATAACAGGAAGATGAAACACGTGAATATACTATGTTAAAGTAGGTTTATAACAATTAATTGCAAAACCTCAATGGTCAGTTGGTCAGTGATGGTTACAGAAGCTGCTATGGCAACCAGAAAAACCATCTGCAGCACCTTGGCAACGGCAGGCGGCAGACATCCGTGCCATCACTGTCACTGGTACTGCAGGTGCTATGGAGCAAGCTGAGGTGCAAATGGATCTCTACACTGTCTCTACACTAGCCTCAGAATGAAGAGGATCTGCTGGTGTGATAATATCATGCTTCCAGATGGGGCCACAGACAGATTTCCCTATTGATGAATCACAAATGTTGAACCAAATGCTGTTTCTTTTAGTCTGTCAGTTATTCATTTATAGTGACTAGATCCAACTCGCTGTTACAAGAAAATCTATTGTGATGTTGCGAGCAGTAAAGGTTTCTTAATGGTACACTTTGTAACTTTTCTGGTGCACACGTATCCATGGAGATGCAATTGCCTTGCCTAAAATGTTCCTCAATCATTGAAGATATCTACATGCAGACAGCAGCTGATGTCATCTAGTCAAGTTACAAATCAAAGTAGTTATTTTTGAGCAATAAAAACCATTGTAACTGAATAACCTCAAAATGGATAAGTTTAATGTCATACTGTGGAACATCTCCAACAAAATAACAACTCCATGATGATGGGCCTGCTACCAGAAAACAGAAAAGTCCCCAAAATTATCAGTAGCACAAGGCATATAATCCTGAGTATGAACACATGATGAAGCTTAGAAGACAAAGATGTGACTGTGTGCTGCAGGTGTTCCACAGTAAACCTCGAGAGTGCTCATGGAAACAAGGTTTAAACTGAATTCAGCCAATCTAAACGAATGCTGCACAGGAAAAAGGTCTTTGTTTACATGACCAAGCCAACATGTTTCGCCATACAGCAGTCCTCACCAGGGCTTAGATAAAATCATGCTTTATTGTACACATCATGAATCTCTCGGATCAAATGTAATTAAAAATGGTGGTTTTCAAATGTGATGATGTCAAACTGACAGTTTTGGGGTAAGAGCCAGTTTCCATACTGATTATATTGTACTGTTCCACAAAATGGTAAAAGGTAAACCAACCAAAACTTGCATTTTAACTATAATAATAATTTTAGCCACCAATATTAAATATTATTGGCCAATGAAAAGTTGTGATGTCATCTGAAACTGAGCAAATAAAAGTGTACTTGTTCAAAGAGAGATTTAAATGTGCTCCAACTTGGAGACTTCATGTATAAATAATCGTAACTTAAAATCCTAAAGGTAGTATTTGGTGATAGTCTGTTATTCTACAGGTTCTACATTACGCAAAATTGACTCTTGTGAGCTTCAAGCCATTAATAATGCTGTTACCTCATCAAAAACATAGTTATTCATATAGTCATTCATATGCTGCATTATTAATCTGTCTACATCTCTAAAGCTCAAAATGCTCTGTTCCTTGTGATGTCATGAGGTGATAGTTTTCAAGTTAACAGCTCCTTTTACCTTTAGTTCAGTAGAGCTGGGCCATTCCAGGGCTGAAATTATCCAAATGATTCTAGTGAAAGTGTATGGAAGTTAAAAACACAATGGAACACAAAGTTTGAGAGAAGAATTCAGCCTAAATATGCAGAATTTGTCTGTTAAACATGTGTGAATTAAACAAAACACAACTCCACATGTTTTTGATGAGCAAACAACATTATACCACAGGTCAGAAAATAGTGTAATATGGACCCTTTTAATCCAGTAGTTTTGCATATGCTTTTCTACATAACAGTCTAAAAAGACACATTCCTTTATCTGTGTATCTTTGTGGACAGCAACAACAGCCCCACCCCCAGCTGCACAAATCCACGCTCTGCTCCGTATTGGATCCTCAGAAAATTGATTTTCAAGTATGTCATTGTTGGATACCACACACACCCACCCACACTATTGGGCCTATAGACTCAGAGCTCATGCACACTCCTACACAAGCCTAAAAATCACATTACAGGCATGCTCTAAAAATGTGCAGCCCACGTGCGTGCAAATTGTTGATGTTTAAAGGGCCTATATTACACTGTTTTCTTATCCATGTTGCCATTATCTCATCAAAACCATACCAGGAGTTGTGTACACACACAAACCCTGCATATTTAGGCTGAGATCTCTCAAACTGTGATGTCATGCGCATGTGGTTATACAGGAAATACTACACTGTGTTTTAGACATGCCTGGATTTGTAAACAAACTAATAATAATAAAAGGTAACTTAAACATGTGTGAATGAAAAAACAAAAATACAACTCCATGTATGGCCAAAGTGAAGATTTTTGAAAACTCCGTTTATGCCTGTTTGTCTGGACAGAGATAACTGGGGTTTTGTGTTTTAAAACGTCACTGTCTGCGCCAAAAAAATATGAATCTGGCCTGACGTCAAACGTGCGACCTTTGTTTAGGCTACTGCAAAAGCCAAAGCAGACTATGGATCGGAGTCGTGTCTTGAGACCTGTGGTAGCATTAATTATTGTGCAGGTGCTATGTACATGTTTAATTGCAGAAGTCCAACTACTGCTCCAAGAGCAATAAGATAAGTTTAGGCGGAAGTGACGGCGAAGTGAGGGCTCAATGGAAATAACGCCACCTACAGATTTGGAATGCGTATGAATGTGGTTGATATTCGGGGGGGGGATTTTAACATGACTAAAATCTCACAAGACTCAATTCTGCGTAATATGGGGTCTTAAAATAGGAGACTGTTTAATCTGGCACACGGAGACAAATGATGCAGAGAATGACAAAGCTTCCTGTGTGGCGCGGTGTTCGTCGCCAAAAGAGGCATCCCCCGTCTCAGCTCCACTCAGCCGTCATCTTGTTGTCTTTTGATAACAATGTAGTCCAGCAGGTGCACTGACATAGTAACTAAAAGATCAGATAAGAACTGATTCCGACGCACACAAAGATTCACTATAGCATATTTGTGTTTTCAGTTTGGAGAGAAAACTATTCACTAGCACCAGATGGCGGTGTTGCGTGTCAGAGTCAAAGGCTTTGCTAAATACTAAAACAGATTAGAGCACGCACTCCTATAAAACTGAAACTTTAAAGACTGAACATTTTCTTTTGCTTTTTGCTTTTGTAATTGTTTTTTTTTTTCTCTCTTTTCTTTTTTTTTGGTAATTTGAATATGTATTTCATGTCTTTTGCTCTCTGCTAATACTGATATAATGTGTGAGCTTCTGTGTCCAAGTAATTTCCCCAATGGACGAATAAAGTTTGATCCCAGTCACTATAAAAAGATTAAAGAATTTACTTTGCGTAATGTTTATGGTTTGTTTATTACAGCAGTTCGACGGCCTTATTCCATGTCAGATGTTTTATAGATTTTTCAGCAGCCATTCAGATGAACTCCCTCCTGCCCCCCTCCCTCTTTCTCTCTCTGTCTCTCTCTCTGTGTCTCTCTTTGGCTCTGTTCTTTCTCTCCTGCACTAGTCACATGGAGGGCAGCGGTGGCCGGTCGCTCTCTCGCTTCTCTGGTAATCGCTCAGTGGCGCGCCTCGGGGACGCACTACTATCAAAACGCGCAGACTTAACCAATTGAACAGGCTACTTATTGTTTGTAGATTTGTTTTATTCGTAAGGAGATCCTCACGTTTCGCTGTGTAAAAGGATACTGTGTTGAAGGAGTTATTTTTAGTGCCACGACAAGAGCGATGAGTGTGCGTGAAGCGGCCGTGAGGACGAGCGGCGCTGCGCTCTGGTAAAGCAACTCCGCGCACTACCGCTCCGCAAGAATGAAGTCACGGCGAGATAAACTCAAGATCCCCTCTCTGACTCTGGAGTAAGTTTACTTTTATTCTCAAATCCAAGCACTATAACTGTAATCATGTTCCCTCGGTAATCAGATCAGCATTATGAGCGCTTTTCATTGGACTTGTTTGTGATTTGACTGTCAACACACGACTGTCAAGTGGCACCATTCTGCTACTAGTCTGAGAGCTCCACTGTCACCTCTGTGGAGATGCACATTCTGTTACATTGGCGAGGTCTTAGCTCGGACCTAGAGTCTGTTACGCGCCTCCAGCCACAGAAATTGTCCAGTGTTGTGAGGTAAAGTAACAGGTGTCATCTCGGTTCTTCCCAAAATATTGACACACCTTGTCAAGCAAGCCAAAACTAGAGAATACTGCAGTTTAGTTGTATTCACTTAATGTTTGAACAGTAAAAGATCTTTAGCAACGATAACAAAGACATAATAGCGCATGATTAGACACCTGGAAATTGATTGGACAGTTGGCTACACTGCTGCTTGGCATTAGGAAAGAAGGAATGTGTTCCTCGATACTCTCATTATCTCTCATCTTTGTCACTGTTTCTCTTTGTTAACGTCAAGAATTCAATCAAAGTCTTGGGTGAATCCCATCCAGATATTGTAAATATCTCCTCAGCATGTCTTGTCTAGATCAACGGACATGCCTGCAGTGTCCCTTCCACCCACTCTCTCTCCTCCTCAGGGTGTTTTTAGGGGGGACGTCTGTGGATGCTGCTGCTCATCCCAGAGGCGTAGGAGCTCTTTTCCACATACTCCTCTGATCCATCGTCACCGATCATCTCCTGCTGTGCTCTGTCTGTTTGTGTGGCGTTTATGAGCAGTCTCTTCATTATAACCACTAGAGAGGATTGTCAATAAAATTCCAGCACTTTTGAAGCCATATAAGTACAAAGATTCCCCATTGTTTTCTAATCATTTTCTGTCCAGTTTAGCATGGATGAATCTGGCGTAAATTAACTGCAGCTTTGTTTTTATGTGAGCTAATCGCTTTCAGCAGTGCGCAGTCTTTTACATACCTTAGTAATGATCAACATTTGTATTGCTGTTGGAGCTCTTGGTGACATCGTGTTGTTGTCCATTTGTGGTGGTGATCTACGAAAGAAAATAAATCAGTAGGACCTGAGCATTCTCACTCTCAGTCGAGCATTAGCACAGCGTCAACTTTTCAAAATATATTTCAAGAAGTGTTCTTTGGCTGCTTTCATACCTGCACACACTACATCAAAATATTGGCTAAAGTAAGAGTAAACTAAGATTAAACCAGGACTAAACCAAGATTAGACAAGAACTAAACCAAGATTAGACCAGAACTAAACCAAAATTAGACCAGGTCTACACCAAGTCTGCATCAGGACTAGAGTCTGACTGGTATGTTTTTTCATGACCGATGCAGATTGTTTAGAATCCAGAGCACCCAGTGGTCAATAAGCCCTGTCAGTGTCTTTTTAAAAAAATTATTCTCCCTAAATTATGTAATTTTAATTTACTACAAACTCATCCATGGCCCCTTTTTTAACCACAAACATATTAGAGCGCTGTGTAGTCATGTTTATGTTGCTATCTCTTCATGTTAATGTGTTAATATTAAGCTTTGTGTGTATCTTTAAGCCAGCAGATCGACCCTTGGAGTCTTAGATTTAGATTTAAAGGTGCACTATGCAACTTTTTCGTTAAGGTCCATCACCTGCTTGTTTCTATGGATATGTCATTGCTTTGCCTGGAATGTTCCACAGTAAGACATTAAATAGGTCTATTGTATATTTATTAAATTACAGGTGGTTTTATAGCTCAAAAATACCTAGAAAAACAGCCATTCTGACTGTGAGCAGCGTTGCCTCTTCACAGATCTGACCTGTAACTTGGTCTGGTTTGGTCTCCAAACAAAACAACAACTATAACATCTTCATGGGGAAAAGTATTTGACAGACCCTCCACAAGAGAAGTTACAATGCATCGTTAAGGCGGATAGCGCATTGGCTGAAAAGTGCAAATATCGGCCCTATCAAGACTAAACTGAGCCAAAACCAAAACCAAACCAGGAGAAGTGTGAATGCACCAGATTTCCATAGGTAATAACAGTAAGATCTGAGCTAAACATGTGAGCTACATCTAAGAACATTGGACCCAGTGGCGATAACAGCATGCCAGAGTCACTGAAATGTTTACTCACTTGACACTGAGACTGGAGTTCCCATGAAGTGTCAACAAATTGAATATGTAAAATGGAAATACTGGCGGATGGTTTAGTGTCGTGCTGTCTGGGCCATTGTTTTGGGCTTTGAAGAGGAAATGTGTCAAGACGAGAGGTGTAATGAGCTGTATGTTGTATAATTACTGCCTCAGAGAGAGGCATCTTTGTGCAGGAAGCAGTTGTTTTCCCATCATCCTCCCTGCATCTCTATGACAACACCTTCATTAGTGTGTTACTAGCCAGTGCTGTGTTTAGCAGTGAGGATTCTCTGCAGACCTCAGACAATAGCGGCACTGTGAAGCTCTGAGCCCTGAGTACATCTGAGCAGGAAATCAATAGAACACATCTATAGTGCTGGGTCAGCAACTTTGCACTATTCATGAACTGCAGGGCTAGGCTGAGCATGCATATTTTCCTGCTATGTATTATATTGTTAAAAAGTGGTTTATATGTTGTTAAGATTCTTTCAGTAGTTGGGGTTTGCTTTATATTTTATCATGAAACACTCCTACTCTGATAAATATTTGTGCATGCGCTGTGAGAGGAGAGATATCTTGTATTTTATTCAAAGTAAGTTGATTATTTCTGAGAAAAGGAACAGGATAACACAACTAAAATAAGGTTAGACTTTGAATAACAGCATCATTTCTCAAAAACTAGCTCTGTTTTAATATAGGTTTGCAATAGGTTCAATAATCAATGATTTGACTGTGATTTGTTCTTGGTAAGGTGCCAATTTCCTGCTACACATCATGGCCCAGTCCTGAACCAAATGCGCTTGTGCCAACATGCCCTAACCCATACAACCGTGTGTTGCCTTTCAGTTTGTCTCCCACCTGTCAGAGCCCCACCCTCCTGAGCCCATGCAGTCCCTGCAGTCCCTGCAGCCCCTTACAAACCCTACACCCCTGGAGGTAAGACAGCCTGCACACTGCACACACCTGAGTCTGCGCCCAAACGTTCATTACTATTAGGCCTATACTATTACATTATGTTTAAGTTAAGTTTAACTTATCAACAATTATTTGTGCAATAAAGACTTGCATGCGTAACTTTGAATATTTAATATTAAAAGAAGCTTTGTATATTTAGGTGTGAGTGTTTCACCAGTGAAAGCCCTACTATTTATTAGTTGCCTCTAAGTCTGTGTGGGTTGCTTGGCAACGGCACTGGGTGCTGTGGAGGAAGGCAGCACTGCAAACATCCAGCATGTGTCTATGTGAGCCTGTCACATCACACACTGACACTGAGGGGCAAAGGAGCTGTCTGCAAAATAAGATGTCAATATAAAGAAATACACCTTAGTGGAGAATGATTATTTTGTATTGCTTTATTATTGCTAAGTTCACTTTTTTCAACATTTTGTGCACATCATGTTTCTTCATGTTCTGTTGCATCAGATTAGTCAGGTGTCTATATGTTTGTCTCACTACACACATGTACAGTTTTTTGGATTAAGCTAAAACAGGGCAATTGTTTTGGTTTCTCAGGGCAGGCACATAGGCTGGGGAAACAGTTCAGACCACACAAGTGCATAATGATACTAACAAATGTGATGTTTAGACCTGTGGAGATGCGTGGTCTTGAGGAAAATGAAAGTGTGCAAACCATCTGCAGCCACAGACGTGGGCAGCACTGGGGGAGTAATAGCATGCTGTCTTTGAAGATGAATATGAGATCCAGAATTATGGAGCCTTGTTTTGCTACTTATGTCAAGCATAGTCATATCACATAAACCAGTGGTCCATAAAAACAGACAAAGAAATCACCAACACTATCCTGAATTATGTCTGTATTCATGGTTTTCAGCTTATATGAGACATTTTGAGAACTATTCAAAAGAAATCACATTTTGTTTAAAATTGTGAATTGCTATGCCATCAGTCCCCTCTGAAGCCCATGATAGCTCCCTCTAACTAGATCTAGTGGTATAATTCAGCAGCTTCTAGTGCTTTTAAGTTCTGTAGGAAATCAGCACAGTCTATACACGCACAGTCGAATATACAATATACTACATTTTATTTTAAATAAATCCATAAATGATTAAGACAGCTACTTTTAATGCAGATTTTTTTTTAGATTTTTATTTTATTTTCTTGGTCCACATTTTTTACCTCTTAACAGTTGTGGGCAATGCTCAGTGGTAGAATAATTATCGCATTATTTTAGCGGAAATGTATGAATATATAGTGACTTTTATGCAGTTTATTATCTTCTCTTCGCAGCCTTTTTTTTTTTTACCACTCAGCAGTTGCGCCGCGGTGCTCAGTATCTGTAATTTACGCATGTGCCCTGAATGCGTCTTGGGCTCCAGCTTCCTTGCACACGGCTCCACACTTGGCCGCGTCTGTGCGTTCAAACGTCGGTATCGTGAAGTGAAGTGGACCGTGTAACCGGGGTCACACCACGGCGGCTATGGGGATAACGTTTGCACTTGTGGACCGATCATACACACGGCCACGGAAGATGTAGTTCGCCTGCTTTTGGCGCTCAGGCTCACCTAGACTACAAAGACGAGACGAGATGATGGCGGGGTGCACCGAGACACCAGCATCGGGTTTACCGTCGCCCCGAGCCCCACATTTCTGAATTGAATCTAGTCTGCAAAAAGGGCTTATGCAAGAAAAATCGTCACTATGTCGGACCCAAGTCACTGGTCTGCGGTCCCGGGGCAGAGCAAGTCCAGTTTTGTTCCCGGAGCGTTGCTAAAGCGGTCGAAAAGGTAGTTGCCAAGTTAGATTTAATGTTACAACTCAAGCTAGGTTTATCCCCTGTATCTTTGTGTTTTAAATGTTACCGATCTCTTTATTTACTGCATTAAACATTAAGCTTGTTTGTGTTGATGGTAACATGGGAGGTCCTTGAAAGGCGATAGCAGTCACGTTATTCCTTGTGTTTGTTAAGTTTGTTAGCTTCTTAGCCCTTGTTCCATCTTGATAACAATCACACTTGTAGCAACCGGTGTTTTTTGGCTACGTTTTTGTTAGTAGATTACTGCAAAATGTAAAAGAGTATGCATGCTATTCTGCTATTATAATGTGGTGTGGTCATGTTTGAGATAGTTTTCTTATTTAAAGCATCTGTCAAGTCACACATGAATAGCTATATGATCAAATTGAAATATGCATACAATATATATTAACAACTCCAGCATACGAACTGATATTTTCCTACTTTTATAGCAGACCAATATTAGTAATACTATTTTATGTATTGTCTGTGATCTGTTTTCTGATCTGTCATGTTTCCTCGTCGCAAGCAGTTGTGATTTGTATCATTTGCACATGTTTAACACACGTTTTTCTCTCAAACAGAACCCAAATAGAAAACTTCTTGTAGTATGGTAAACTAGGAAGTGCTCCACTGTGTTTTTAAAGTTAGCACACCTTCCCTAGAATCATGGACAATCATAGATAATTTCTACTGAACTAAAGGTGAAAGGAGCTATTAACTTGAAAACTACTACTTCACAACCATAAGTTGTGAATAAAATAAAACACAACTCCAGGGGTATATTTTTGATGAGGTAACAACATTCTAACATAACTAATGGCTCACAAGAGTCTCTTACTTTGCATTTTTGTTCAGCTTGTTTGTAGGTTTTGGGCTGCCAAAATTGGACTATGTGGGGCCTCCGTAGTCCTCTGGATTATTTGGAAACGCTGCTATGTTTGTGTAGAAAATCCTGTTCTTTTATAGCAGCACATGAAACAGCAATAGAACCAGTTACTGTGAGGATTATTTAGAAGCTTGTTTTATGGACACACACCCATTGGACATCTGTGTGTCAAGCTGCTCATGCTGTTGTTGGACCAGTCACTGTCAGCTCATAGAAGAGACTGGAGGGTTCTCTTAACTTGCAACATCTTCATATTAGTCTTATTTAAAGGTGCATTGTGTAAATTTTCTTCTTGCTTCTATGAGTCATTTCTCTGCTTCGAATGTTTCTCAATATGATATTAAATAGCTCTATCTTACATTTATTAAATTTAGTCGTTTTAAAGCTCAAAAATGCATACAAAACATGCATTTTGACTGTGAGTGGGGTTGCCTCTCCACAGATCTGCCTTGTAACTTGGTCTGGTTTGGTCCCCAATAAAATAGAAAGGTTTAATGCCATACTGTGAAATCCTCCACCAGAAAAGTTACAAAATTCACCTTTTAAATTTTTCAAAAGGTAGCTAATGCAAAAATAAAACTCTACACTAACTGGAGTCACTTACAACAGCTGATGGTTGGATTTCAGTTTAACAATGCTCTAACCTTGTTTTTGTTGACGGTTAACTTCAAGTTTTCCTGCTTTTTATATGTCTTTTGTATGCTCAAGATTGTATCTGTTGAAATGACTCCCACCTTTTATGCAACAAGTTCAATAGCGAGAGTGCTTTGACTTACACAAGTTACACAATAGGGCAAAAATAGAGCAACGGATGATCACACTATCATTTTACTTGTTTTATGCTATTCATTTATCATGTCTTAAGGCACTTTTTTGTGGTTTTCATTTAGCTGCTTGGCCATGATTTAACTTGAGCACTCTAGTCTTCTCAATGCTTTGAACATATTCATAAAACACGTGAGATGACCATTTCCGTTTTTTCACATCCACTTGCTGCCAGGCTGAAGCACTTGCTGCCAGGCCAAAGCAACAAGACGACACACTGGCAGAGAGATGGTGCAGCCCATTGCCTAGTGACTCAAGCATGTAATTATAGGTCGATAAACCAAGGGCCAAAATGATTATAGTCAGCTTGGAGGAGTACGCTATGATCAGTTTATCTCTCTGTGCAGCTGTTCACATATAACTAGAGAAAAGGCCACATGATGTCCTGTAAAATGTGCCAAAAATCCGAGTCACAGACCACATGTTTTGGTTAATTTATTTGTATATTTTAATTATTTGTACATCTTATAAATGCTGACTAAAATGTGCTTATTCTGTCTCGCATGTGTTTATGTAAGTGAATGTTTATGTAAATGTCTCTTCCTTTTTTCTTGTACAGTTGTCGCAGTAGCAACAGGAAGAGTCTTGGTGTGGGGACGCCCTCACCCACTCTCTCCCGACCTCTGTCCCCGCTCTCACTACACACTGGTAAGACAACTCACTGTTTGGCTTGTCACTCACAATAACAAATTTTGAATTTTGATGCATTGCTGAAGTGAATGTAGACAATAAACAATAATATTGAAACTAATGTATGCCACTGATACAAAAACCAAAGAGCAGATTTAAACTGCAAAAACTATTCTAAATATACATTATTAAAACCATGAGATGCAAAAAATAAACAGCAGAATGAGACACTTTAGTACCTAGTTTGTATCTGTAATAGGGGTGGGCGATATTTAAAATATATCGAGATATTTTTGAAACTCGATATGAATTCTGACATATCGATATATCGCTATAATGCCTATGTTTACTTCTGGTTTCGCCGCTTCGGTTGTTTTGCCTTTTCTGTGCTGCGCTTGCCCACGCTCGCTTCCTCGCTTTTGTTCCCCGAGCTCCTTCGCGGAGCCCGGAGCTGGCCACGGACTAAACCAGGGCTAAACGCGGCCGCAGACCCCGGGGCTCGGTTGCGGACTAAACCAAGACTAGGACCAGGGCTCTACAGTGCGCCCATTTCACTTGCATTTGCGAGCAAATATTTCGTCGTGCGAACGTGGAAAACAAAGCAGGCGCATATGTACGAGTGCTTCTGCAGCCACAATAAGGAGAACTGCGCACAGACGTAACATGACGAGTTAAACTTTCTAAATGCACGTTTCCCATCGCGAGCGCATCCACATGACACCTCCGACCGCGCACGACTCCAGCATACGAGTTCCGCGTGTGCGCCGATATCACTCATACGAACAAACTCGTTTCAAAACACACCCACACCCACCTTAAACGAGGAGCGCCCCGCAGCAGGACCCACACCTGTCCCACCGCTCAGCAGACACCCCCACACCGCTGGAGTTCCTTCTCCACTAAAGCGAGAGTTTTGTCTTGGTCTTGTCTCGGACTCGAGCGCATTTGGACCCGGTCTTGTCATGAATTCAAGGTCTGAATACTGAGTGCGGCCATTTTTCATTTAGGCCGCTGCTGTTGCCAATAAACTCATACTGATTTGCGGGAGCGTGCGGGAGCGTGCGGGAGCGTGCGGGAGCGTGCGGGAGCGTGCGGGAGCGTGCGGGGCTTCTCTCTGCAGCCTGTGCCAAATGCCAAATAAATCTGTTTGTCACAATGTGTGTTTGATTTGATAAATGTGCAGAGACTAAATACCACTTTAAAACAAGAGAATGTAACTCCAGTTTTGGAATTTGAAAATACAGGTTTAAATATCCTGCACACTTTACTCACTTCGAAGCAGTTTTCTGTACCACTGGAAGTTCTTTTAAAGAAGAGGTTCTTAAACTGTGGATGAGGGTCAAAAAAGGGGTGCAGAGTGTTTAAGTGCAGTAGTAAATGAATATTAATCAGATAAAATTTGTTTTTTTGTTTTTGCAGTATTTTTCCTGTAAAGATATCGAGATATATATCGTATATGGAGATATAGGAAAATATATCGAGATATATTTTTTGGTCCATATCGCCCAGCCCTAATCTGTAATGAGTCAAAAGTTATAAATTCAACCTTCTATGGCTCAGATCTTATCATATAGCCAAAAAATAACCAAATAGTTCCCAGTAGTGCAAAGTATATTTACACACGATAAATACTGACCTGAAAAAAAAAAATGTTCTCGTATATAGTTTATATTGAGTGATAAGTCTATATAGTAATTATCGTAACAGACCTGCTCACTGTCCGAAATGGTTTGAAACTCCTGTTGCTTTAACACTTAACTGTACTACAGTGGTATGTCTGTGTAAGTTGTACAAGTTTTCACCTTCATGTGAACATATGACACACATATCTTACCAAACACATGGTATTCCTGGAATTGGCCTGAAGATAACTGTCTGTCTTAGCACTGCTCGCCATTAAAATGTCATCACTATGTACGAGATAATAAGAGACTGATTATTAAGTTACGGCTGTTATGTCATGTTAGAATGCTGTTACTTCATCAAAAACATGCCTGGAGTTTTGTTTCTGTCATACATTTGAGCAATCCTTTTATTAGTCTGTCTACATCTCCAATGCTCAAAATGCGCTCTTCCACCTTGTGATAGTAGTTGGGGTAGTTTTCAAGTTAACAACTACCTTTTGCCTGTAGTTCACTAGAGATGGGATGTATGGAATTTAAAAACACAATGGAGCTCTCCCTGTATTACCACATGAGGTCATAATGTAGAACACAGTTTGAGAAAAAAGAAAATAGCGTAATATGGGCCCTTTTAAACCAGTGGATAGTTTAACATGCTGATGCTAATGCTGTTTTACATTGTTTATTGTTTTGGCTAATGCAGGGGTATCCAAACTTTTTTCATCGAGGGCCACATATTAAAACGGATCAGCATGAGGGCTGATTGAGGGTCATAGACTGAAGGTCAAAACAGTGACTAATTCAAATATGTGCATTTATAACAGGTTTGAATGACCCACTAGAGCTTTGTTCATGTGCAGACTGTCAAAACAACACACTAAATTTTCTTGATCAAAGTAGAGTTCAGAAACATGCAGTAAAAAGTACTACTTGCGGTAGTATGAGCCAATTCACCTGAAGGCCAAAAGATTTTGGTCTGAGGGCTACAGTTTGGACATGCCTGGGCTAATGCATTTCTATGGACATATTGCACTGCTGCATCAGACATGTTGGATTTTACAAATAATGATTGTTTTTGGCATCCTGAGCCTTGTGGTAAGTTTTCTGAGCTGTAGTTTGAAATGGTTATTTTCTTCTATATTCTCTCATAAATATGTAGTTGCATCAAAAACATATGCAGGATAAATTAAAACATGTTTTTCTTGTATTTTCAGCTCAAATACTATAGTATAATAGTATCTGATGGTTAACCCAGCTGTTATATGTTCCCTAATCTCTTCTCAGAGTTACGTAATAGGCGAGTGTGCTTGATGTTAGCCTGCAGACAGCCCACATTTGTTTATCAAATCAGGAGGACAGATTATGTTTTCATTTGCCTGGGATCATGATTTCTTGTTACTGGGTATTTTTCTGGTGGGTTTCAGAGGGCATCACAGCATTCTATAGACCACTGACATTTAACCTCTTTCCACCCACCCGCCCGCCGGTGGGTGATTACACAACATTAAAAAGTCAAGCCAGATATTCACCGTACTTATTTTTCCTTTATTGACATGCTATACATTGTTTGAAAGCTTAATTCCTCAGTAAAACAACCATATCATTCATTTTATGCCACACAGCGAGCCCAAAGAGCCATAATTTATAATTCCCAAAAATATTCAAAACATATTTGCGCATTTCTTACCTTTGAGCCGGTTCTGTTGGTCCGAAACGGGTCCAGTCCAGGAATAGCTGTGCTCAGTTAGTCCGTAACAATCCACAGAAAAAGAATATCCAGTTGTTTTTTTCATAAAATAATTCCATGTGGAGAAATAATCCATAAAGTCCGTGTTTGTCTGAATGGATGAGCGACGCATCTCTCTACTTCTCTCGCTCTTGGTCCTTAGCATAGCTAAATGCTTAGCTCCTGTTAGCGGTGTGGGGTATGTTTGTTTTGTCCACACTCTTAGCTACAAAACAAGCGTATCCAGGCTTCAGTGCGGCTTCGGGGCGGCGCGCAACAGCTCGGGGACCAAAAGGAGCGTGTCCAGTTAGCGGCGTATTGCGCATGACCAAGGGACAGGTCCACGGCAAAAGCTCTTCAGTCATTGGTTCTTTCAGGAAATGATTGACAGATCTGAGTAGCCTATGAAAAGACGATTTCGGCGGTGGGCCCCATGTGGGGCAGAGGTGCGGTAGTGATAGGCTAGCTCCATGCGCGCTGTGTATGGAGACTCTCTCTCTCCTCCTCTTACGCACAGACACTGGTGGAGGCACCAGAGGCATATGGAGAGAAATTTTTTGGCTTGTTTTAGTTTTTTATCTTAAGAAAACATGCCTAAAGTTCAGAAGAAGATTTATTTATTATACATTACATCTTATTACAGTTTGGAACATCTGGTACATATTTGGACACTTTGGACATGCCGAATTTACATATTTTTACAAAAAGGGTCACAGCATCCAAACCCTTAGGCCTAGAGGTTTGAAATTTTACACAGTTGTTGCCAACAAGTTCAGCAGTGAGTGTAGTGAGCCACCAATGTCTAGGATGAAATATGCCCAAGTTACAGCCTTTATTATTTTTATTTTTTTTTCTGAGGCAAAAAAATTCAATTTTTAGACATATTTGAATGTCTGTACTGTAAATTAGCCTGCACTCACAGTCTTCATATGCATATCTACAGAAACTAGAAGGTCTAAGCTTTAAAATGATGTATCACACAAGCATGTGGGGTCTAAGATTTTCTTTTAATAAGCTTTGGCACTTGGGTATGTGTTACGTGTGCACACACCAAATTAGGCGGGTGTTAACAGGTTAATACAGATTAGGGGTGTGCAAAACTATAGAAATTTTGATAAATCGTGATACAGTCTTGTTATCATGGGCTGCTATATTGATTTAGAATATTTTTGTATTTCATATTAACTTTGCACAAATAGTGGTTTAACAAAGAAATATTGTTTCTAAAATGTATTTGGTTCTTAAAAAACAGATCACAGATTATATTGATTATCACATGTATCACCATATCATGATAATATTGTATTGTGAACCATGTATTGTGTATCAAACTGAGAAGGACCAGTGATTATGAGCATTAATACACATGGGAGGGCAGCTAAAATGAATTTTGTTAATGCATTTTGCTGTAATATGACAAGTTAATGTTGCTAGTCACTAATAAAAATGATCATATTCATCATTTGTAAATTCATCTTTTGGATATTTCATGCCAAAGTACAATATTATCAACAGAAAAACTGGCTCTTGTCCCTCATCTGAGAGAATGACAAACTCATTCTAGAAAACCACCAGCGCTGTGTTTATTATTGATTTAATAGCATTTGTATTCTTGGCAAATGTGAAAAGGCTTGTTAAATGTGGGTAACATAGACATAACAAACAGGATCTTGCAGAATTAATTACAATCTCTTTGCAAACTGTAAAATGATTTATTTTAATTTCTGGTCTGTTTGAAGTACCAGATTTTTGTCTATGTAGTTTTGCCCGACTACACATATAGTGTAAAAGAAGCTTGCCAGGTCAGATTGAGCCTGCTGTGTGCTGTCTACATCCAATTATAAAGAATTTTATAGCCCGAGAACCAGGAAGTGTGTTGTTAGCATGCTCGTTGTTGTTGGCATTACCCGCAAAACTCTGCTCTGGTCTGTGAAAGTTGAGAAAAGAGGTTATAAACTCTTTGTGGTGATTAATAAGTCTGGACAACTGCAAATCAGGATTACTATCACCTGCTTATCTCTACGCAGACGTTATTGTTTTGCCTGGAATGTCCCACAGTATGGCATTAAACCTGTTCATCACCATGGAAACAAAACAAAATTATGAACAATTCATGGTTTTCAAGGTTTCTTGAGCAAGAAAAATGATAAAACAATATATGCCATATAGTGGAATAAAGGAAAAGAAAGCAAGTGCTTTTTATTATCATTGTGGTATTCGGTATTGGTATTTATTTAAAGTTAATGTGACAGATAAAAAGAGTTGACATTTAGGCTTAATTTATAAAATAATCTACTTATTTTTCCTTCTAAATTTTCTTATTATTTTTCAAAACCAATTAACCTTGAAAATAAGCATAAGCAGTTAAAAAAATTAACCATATTTTTCACATTTATAAGACTGTTAAAATCAGGTACATCTTTAACTGTGTGCTCTGGAGATAAGACATGTGGCTCATGTAAATTACCACAGTGATCCCCAGATACCCCTTTAGACCCATGTAGCAGCTGCACTCTGTGAACAGGGTCTCCCTCCAGAGCCCCTCACATCAGCAGGGTGTGATCTGCCTCTCCCAAACTCAATCATCTGAGAATTATCTAATCAAGGGGTGTCATCAGCCGCTAACTGCTCCTCTCTTGTGTCTTAATAGATACTCACTCTTCAATTTGCTGTTTTCTATTAGCATAACTGACTGCCAACATGTTCTGCATTTAGGGGTTTTATTAGGTCTGCAAATACTATATTGACTTAGCGTTCACTGTATGATAAATGGAACAATGTTTTTGGCTGGGTCAGTATTTATTGTGTGTACATTTTCTTTACACTACTGTGAAATTTTAGGTTATTTCTTGGTTATATGCTAAGATTTGCGCTGATTTATAATTTCTCTGACTCATTCTGACTCAAGTGTTTCTTTCTGCTATTTACTGCAGCTCGTGTTTTTTTTTAAACAATATTGTGGATTTAGAATAGTTTTCGTGATTTAAAGCTGCTCTTGGGTTTTTGTTTCACTGGCATAAATTAGTTTCGATATTACTTCAAATTTTCAAGTTTAGTTTCAATATAGCTTCAAAATATGGTATCCCTAGGGCTTATAAAGAAAGAACATTTTCTTAATTTTTTTTACATGGTTAGATTTATAATTATTACTTTTGCTTTATTTTGTTTTCAGCTGCAAGTAGCCCACTGGACAGCCCCCGAAATGTGTCAACCAATGCTTGCCTCAACTTTCCTTTCGCTAGAAGGTTTGTAATTTAATCTAAACTTTATTTTATTTTGCACAAACATTTGAAGACTAGCTTGTTATTAACAAATCCGCATGCTGTTTTGGTCTGCACTATGTAGAAATCTGTTCTGCCTGGACTGCTAGAGGTGCACTGTGCAACTAACTATGCCACCTGCTTGTGTCAGTGAAGATTTTATTGCTTTGCCTGGAATGTTCTGCAGTAGAGCATTAAACATAGCTCTATAAAGACAAGCAGCTGGTCCTACAAGGTCAGGTTATATTTTTCACGGTAGTTTTGAACAATCGAAACACTGTAATAAAATAAATGCAACATAGATGGGTATAATGTTATGCTATCAAACATCTAAGGCAAAAACATCTCCTAGGAGACAATCAGGTGGTTAGAAAGCTACACAGTGCTCTTTTAAGGTTAACTTAATGCAGTAGTATAGTATATAGGACACATTCACAGAACACCCACTCTAAACCATGTGTTAGACTGGTCATAATCATGTCTGTTATATTAATATTAAAATAAAATGGATAATATGTTTGAGATTTAAATAAACCTAGAAAAAAAAGTGTATAATCGGACAATAAAGCGATAATAAAGATTGGTAATATATCAAACTATTAATAATGTTGTTGGGAAGATAGTGTTTTTTGATTTAAAACAGCTCAAAATTCAGCAAAAATAGTATATTAATGATGAAAGATGAAAATGTAATAACTACAAAGCTGTAATATTTTAAAGGTGCACTGTGTAATTTTTCCAGTGGAGGGTTTTACCTCCATGGAAATGTTATTACTTTGTTGAGAATGTTCCATAGTATAGATTAAACCTATCTATCATAAGGGAGACAAGTAGGTTACAGCACTACGCTGCATTACAATTCAGATCTGCGGAGAGTCGCCTCTATTCACAGAAGGAATGAATGTATTTTTGAGCAGTATAAACACCTGTCATGAATAAATGCTAGATGGATATGTTTAATGTCGTACCATGGAACATTTCAGGCAAAGCAATAACCTCTCCGTGAAGACAAGTAGGTAGCGGACCCTCCACCTGGAAAGATATGCAGTGCACCTTTTAAACATGGGTATAAATAGACAATAATCATGTTTTTCTGCACCTTTGTCTTTACACATTTGTCTCATACTTGAACTTCAGCTAACAAATAAAAAGAAACATTTAAGCACTGTTGAATTGTCAGACTATCTTCCAGTTATTGTTATCAGGGCACTAAAATCGACATGTTAATTTTTCTTCGTAACTCTCGCCCACTTCTGAAGCAGTAGTATGTGTTGTGCCCTGTGGTGGCAGTTTGAAATGAAAAAGCATGTGTTGATGTTTGAGGCTGACTCACTCCGTAGCAGCAGTTAAATGTAGGGTACCCCTGGAAGCCCACTCGCACATCAGTCAGCCTGTTCCCATGACAACACGCTCGTCTGGCTCTGGGCCTGTGTAACCGGCAAGAAGGCAGCACCTCACAGAGACCTAAGCAGCTTAACTGGGGATAGCACTAGGCAAAATGTGTCGAGACTGTTGTGAGAAAATACATTATTTTTCATGATTTTTGACACAGGGACTTAACGTTGAATCTTTAATCCTCCTTATTTACAAGTCTTAATAGGTTGCCATTCCTATAGTATGTGGTAGGGCTGTCAGAAATATAAAAAATCGGACACTAATCCATACTAAAACTTAAAGATGCTCAATTAAACAACTATCAATACTAAAAAAGTCACGTTCACAGGACAGCAATGAACTTTTCCTGAATAGCTTTAGAATGATCTTGAACTGTATTAAAGTAGTATAAGATCTCACAGAGTAGTTTACATAGTTTACATTACACAGTTTACATTACACAGTTATAATGCTGCGTTCTTTTGTGCTCGGGAGTGGGAGAAACCCGACCTCCACCTCGGGAAAGTGCAATGGAACTGCCAATCAAATTGGGGTTCTGAAACACAAACTCAGGCTATTTCAGAGCAGACCAAGTTGGATGGATTTCTGAACATGTAATAGTTAAACTGCCATAACTGAGTCGTCGACAGCTAACATTAGCTAACAGACTTTATTTATTAGCAGGAGATAGTGATACCTGACTTTAACTATATAAGCTAAGAAATTAAACGTTCTCAAGCACCCATGTTTTCCTGACTGTTGCAATGGAATACTTGAACAACGGATGTCGGGAGAACTGACTCAGATTTATCAACTACTGACATTCAAATGAAAGCAGCATAAGGCCATGTGGTAATATAAAAGAAAGTACTATTATGTCATGTTTTAAATGACATTTTATTGCCTAAAAAAGGATGCCTTTTATTATCATTGTGCTATATGAATCAGTATTGAGTGTCGAGTATAGTCTACGATGTCAAACTTTACAAATGGCAAAGTAAAGTTAACATAAACAACCAGATAAAACAGTGGAACATGTAGGTTTAGTTTTTGGATTGTTACTCAGTGACTTTTTTCCCTGTCTAAATATATTTTTTTCTTATATATATGGTTACTCATATTATCACAATTATTGATTTGCCAATTAATGTTGGAAATTCCTGAGCATAAAAGCAGTTGCAGTTAAAACCCTTGCACAAAACTACATGATAACCACACTGATGACATGCTCCATCTATGGAAATGAATGGCTGAGAAGTGAACCACTTTCCCTGTCTAAATATAGGAGAAAGTAAGTGTTTTGTAAGTAAGTGTTTTATTTATACGGTTGGAGGGACCGGTCCCTCCAACCACCACCATCACTCACTCACACAACTTTCACATCTACAGTGCATGTTTTGGGAAAGTTTGAGAAAGTCAAGTTTGATTCATAAAGTCCCCATCCATAGGTTTCAGACTAGAGTGATAAAAAATTAGCACTATATAAGATTTGAATGAGGAAAAAATGCTCAAAATGGCGCCATCATGTATCTGAAACTCATGAATGTTTGCTATGCTGATTTTCTAGCATTCAAATGTGTGTACTTAAAATTCTCAAACTTTTTATGGGTTAATTGTGCTGATTATAATCTCTCACTTAACAACAGAAATGTTGATCTTAAACTAGATTATAAAATGTTGACCTATCCTCTATTATCAAGTAAAAGAGCCATTCAGAATCTGTATGACATAACATTAATGCAATCCAACTAGTTTACTCTAATCTACTTTTTCACTTGATTAATTCTTGGCTGTTTGTAGAAAAATGCAGGATGCCTTTGGGGAAAGTCTTACTCACTTGTGAAACAGATGTTATGTGAATTGACTTGAAAGTTAAAAATTCAGTGCATGAAAAATGTGTCTGCTGCATTCCTGTCTCCCTCTGCCCTGTCATTTCTTTTAACCAGCAGCTTTTAAAAACTCCACAGCAATATAATAATACTGTTTTGAGATTAAAGATGCTGTGTAACTTTTTTGGTTGAGGTACACTACCTCCTTGTCTGTTACGCTATTTTGTGATCTATGTTATACCGCTGCTTCCTCATCAAAAACATATCTGGAGTTGTGTTTTGTTACATTAACACCTTTAACACACTACAGTAATCTTCCATATGTAGTTATTCTCTCTGACAGAAAACTCTTCCACATCCACCTTCTGATGTTATGTGGCATTACAGGAAGTGCTCCACTGTGTTTTTAAACTCCAAACACCTTCACTAGAATCGTTTGGATGATCTCAGCCCTGAAATTGCCAATCTGTAAGGTAAAAGGTAGTTGTTAACGTGAAAACTACTGCTTCATGTCATCACAAGAACTGAACATTTTGATTTTTGGAGGTGTAGACATCTTAATGATGCAGGATTACCGAAACATCTGTGAATGAAGCAAAACACAACTCCAGGGATTTTTTGATGAAGCAATAACAGTCTATCATGAGTCACTTTTGCTTAATTTTAATGTACAGAGCCAGTGGATCGTTCACTTATCTGGTCCTATCTTTTAATCTGCATATCAGCCGCATATATGAAACTCATTCACACATTTTGTCATGATGAAATGGCTTTATCTAGTCATGCAATAAATCTGCGTTACATAAACTCATTCATATAGTAATCTACTTGGTGAGACACTCTTCACTTAACATGTGACAGAGAGGCTACACTTATATCACTGGTTCTTTCTCACCACATTTCCAAATTACACTCAACAAAAATATAAACGCAGCACTTTTTGCGGCACGGTGGCTGAGTGGCAACACTCAGGCCTCACAGCAAGAAGGTTGCGGGTTCGATTCCCGGGTCGCCCGGGCCTTTCTGTTGCATGTTGCATGTTCCTCCCCGTGTCTGGATGGGTTTCCTCCGGGTACTCCGGTTTCTCCCATCAACCCAAAACATGCCCGCACCCCTATGAACTAACATCAAGGACCATAATGTCCACCCTCCTGTGGGCTCACCACCTGCAGAGGGGTTCATAGGGGGGGTCAGGTGCTATGAGGATTGGGCAGCAATTGGGCAGCGCGACCCAGCCGGATTAAGCGGGAGAAGATGGATGGATGGATGGATGGATGGCAACACTTTTGTTTTTGCTCCCATTTGTCATGAGATGAACTCAAAGATCTAAAATTCATTCCAGATACACAATATTACCATTTCTCTCAAACATTGTTCACAAATCTGTCTAAATGTGTGATAGTGAGCACTTTTGCTTTGCTGAGATAATCCATCCCACCTCACAGGTGTGCCACATCAAGATGCTCATCAGACACCATGATTAGTGCATAGGTGTACCTTAGACTGTCCACAATAAAAGGCCACCCTGAAATGTGCAGTTTTGTCTCACAGCAAAATGCCACAGATGGCGCAAGCATTGAGGGAGCGTGCAATTGGCATGCTGACAGCAGGAATGTCAACCAGATCTGTTGCTCGGGCATTGCATGTTCATTTCTCCACCATAAGCCGTCTCCAAAGACGTTTCAGAGAATATGGCAGTACATCCAACCGGCCTCACAACCGCAGACCACGTGTAACCACACCAGCCCAGGACCTCCACATCCAGCAGGTTCACCTCCAAGATCGTCTGAGACCAGCTACTCAGACAGCTGCTGAAACAATTGGTTTGCATAACCAAAGAATTTCTGCACAAACTGTCAGAAACCGTCTCAGGGAAGCTCAACTGCATGCTTGTCCTCATCGGGGTCTTAACCTGTCTCCAGATCGTCGGCGTAACAGACTTGAGTGGGCAAATGCCCACATTCGATGGCGTCTGGCACGTTGGAGAGGTGTTCTCTTCAATGATGAATCTCGGTTTACATTGTTCAGGGCAGATGGCAGACAGCGTGTGTGGCGTCGTGTGGGTGAGTGCTTTGCTGATGTCAATGTTGTGGATCGAGTGGCCCATGGTGGTGGTGGGGTTATGGTATGGGCAGGCATCTGTTATGGACGAAGAACACGGGTGCTTTTTATTGATGGCATTTTGAATGCACAGAGATACCGTGATGAGATCCTGAGGCCCATTGTTGTGCCATACATCCATGAACATCACCTCATGTTTCAGCAAGATAATGCACGGCCCCATGTTGCAAGGATCTGTACACAATTCTTGGAAGCTGAAAATGTCCCAGTTCTTGCATGGCCAGCATACTCACCGAACATGTCACCCATTGAGCATGTTTGGGATGTGCTTGACCAGCGTATACGACAGCGCGTACCAGTTCCCACTAATATCCAGCAACTTCCCACAGCCATTGAAGAGGAGTGGACCAACATTCCACAGGCCACAATTGACAATCTGATAAACTCTATGCGAAGAAGATGTGTTGCACTGCATGAGGCAAATGGTGGTTACACCAGATACTGACTGGTTCTGAGTCCCCAGACCCCCAATAAAGCAACAACTGCACATTTCAGGGTGGCCTTTTATTGTGGGCAGTCTAAGGTACACCTATGCACTAATCATGGTGTCTGATGAGCATCTTGATGTGGCACACCTGTGAGGTGGGATGGATTATCTCAGCAAAGCAAAAGTGCTCACTATCACACATTTAGACAGATTTGTGAACAATGTTTGAGTGAAATGGTAATATTGTGTATCTGGAATGAATTTTAGATCTCTGAGTCCATCTCATGACAAATGGGAGCAAAAACAAAAGTGTTGCGTTTATATTTTTGTTGAGTGTACATAAATGCTGCTTCTTCTTTGCCTTCTCTTTTTCTTGCTGTCATGGCAGTCACCTGGCTCGTGCTGACAGGTATAGACTTTCATAATTCAATGTGCAGTGATGTCTGTGTCAGTGAGAAAGTAATAATTTTCATGTATTATTTACTTATTGTTATATAGTTAAATGGCCCATATGCAATTTTCTGATCTAAGTTATAAGTTGTATCCTGATCACAAACATGCCTGGAGTAGTGTTTTGTTTCATTCACTCATGTTTAACACACAAACCTGCATATTTAGGTTGAGTTCTGTCAAACAGAAAACGCACTGTTCCACCTTATCATGTGGTAAATACAGGAAGTTCTCCACTATGTTTTTAAAGTCCATAAACCTTCAGTAGAATCATTTGGATAGTTTCATCCCTGGAATTTCCATTCTCTACAGAACTAAAGATAAAAGCTAATTTAAAAACTACCACTACATCTACAAGTACATCACAAGGTGCAAGACTAATAATCCAGGATTATTAAAACATGTGTGAATGAAACATAACACAACTGAATATATGTTTTTGATGAGGTAACATTATAACATGGCTGCTCACAAAAGTCAATTTCAGATAAAGTTTGTCTATGAAATATCAAGCAATGGGAATTGATTTAACACTGGTTGTTTGTTACATAAGGCTGCTGCACTATGAAATGCTTACTAATGCTTCTCCACTGAGCCTTATGTAATATGCATGTCTCTTTTACTCAGGGCTGAGGGCAGGAGATGGTCCCTGGCCTCGCTCCCCTCGTCTGGCTACGGCACCAACCCGCCCAGCTCCACCGTCTCTGTAAGTCCCTCCTTTACAACGCTTCACAGCATCATGACTATTCTGACACCTCCAGCAGCCCAAATACCACACACATACACACTTTATGCAATGAGGCAAAGCCAACGCCAAGACGGCTATGACAAACCGCTAATTGTTTTCCCTCCATCATCTGCTTCAGTGAGTCATTCTCCTCATCTGTGGTGCTAATATACACACTATGTGCTCTACATTGGTGCTTTAATTTTCTTCTTTACTGATCAGTTTTAGATGACATCACATCTCTCTACAGACCAATCATATTTAATACAGATGGATAAAATAAATATAGCTAAAATGCAGATTGGATACAGTGAGGTCTAGGGTCTGTTCTAGATATTTCTTGAGAATATCATGTACTCAGTAGGGAAATCTGCCGCTTGCCCCCATCTGGTAGTATGACATCTTCACATTTTAGAAAACCACCAATATTGATACTTTGCAACTGATGCCATCAACGTTCTCTGGGGTTGTGTTGCTAACTGAAGGTACTACTCAATCTGAAGCTCTGTGACTTAAATTAGACTTTAATCTGAGTTTTGTTTTCTCACACTCTCACCATAAAGAAATGACGTAATTGAAAGTACGACAGATGAGATGATTTTGCATTCTTAAACAAATCTCTCACATAAAATTACAGACACAAGCTAATTAGCACTGGCAGCAGTTTTTCAGTTAGTTACTCTCATCTAAACAGGACCATGAATGCTTGATTGATCACAGGCTCTTGAAAATGTGTTGTTTAAATCTTTTTTTTCCCTTCAGATTTCTTAACCTCAACACTGATGTGCTAATGTGTGCATTTTGTCTTCATGGTGATGACTGAACATTCCAGCATAGAGATACACAGAGAATACCCCCAGCATGAGGCCACTGCAAAGTATCAATAACAACATAAAAATGTAATATTATTGGCACATTTCAATAGTGTTGGAATTGCATTAATTTAACACTACAGAATACAAATGAATGTGTCAAGCAAGGACAGACTGCTTTGAAAATCTTTCATGTGTGGCTATTATAACCTAGTTTATTGGTGTTGAACCTTGGCTCATAGGTCAGCAGAGACAATGGGACAGCTCAGTGGCTCTCAGTGGCTCTTTATGTCCAGGCTTTATAAAAAGACTGCACAGATGCTGTCCTCTGCCCCCACTGCCCCACTCTGTTCACCACACATGGCACAGACAGCGGACAGATTGTCTGCTACACTCACAGCATCCTGTTTAAGAGAAGTTTTTTCAAAATTCTGTTGATAAAGAACTATACTTTGAGCCACTTTAAATGCTAATTCTCTTATTGCATAATATAATAGTGTGAAAATAATAGAGATAAGTAAGCACACAATAGCTTCAGACCTGAACAGGCTTGTTCAAACATGTTCCTCACTTATAGAGCAGGACTAACCAGAGACACTGACAATGATTGACTCAACATTTATGCCATTTGTAAAAATGAAAAAAATTGCTCATATATACATATAAAGGTTCTTTTTAGGCCTGTCATAATCATTACTATTACTATTGACTTATATATTATAGTTCAGTTTATAAAAGATGGATTAGTATTTTTTGGGGCTCCATATTTTGTAATAATCTGCAAGTAAGTAGTTTAATTAATTTTGGGGTATTTTTGTTGTAATGTGATACGATTTGAGCTGTCAAAAGGTTGAATAAATGACTTCTAAGTTTAGATATTGGTTCATTCTGTTATTTATTTATTGCAGCTCATGCCTTTTGATGATACTGTCTTTTTAAAATACTTTACTGGGATTATCCTGCATTACTGTTATTGTATCAGTGGCTTTAAGTAGTTTCAATATCATCGTTTATCACAGTATTTCTCTGTAGCAATATATCATACTAATAATTTGTTATTGTGACAGGCCTAATTCTTTTTATGGTACTTTGTTATTCACCACTCAGGTTCAACATTATGACCAACAGCTTGTGGCTCACAATAGTTTTGGATGTTTTCCTGACACAGTTGCATTTCTATCATGATTTGACTTTTGTTATTGTCAATTTCACATTTTCCTCTTTCAAACCCATGTCTTAAAGGTGCATTATGCAACTTTTCTGGTGGAGGGTCCGTCATCAGCTTGTCTTCAGGGAGATGTTATTGCTTTGTCTAGAACAGTGGTTCTTAACCTGGGTTCAGTCGAACCCCAGGGGTTTGGTGAGTCAATCTCAGGGGTTCGGCAGGGGTCAAGACACACATCCAACTTGTGATGACACGCCCCGTTTGGCCGTTATTAGCTGCAGGAAATTTTGTCGAGCAAAAAAAGAAAGTGGTCGGACGAATATGGGCAATATGGATTCACATGTGTGCACCAATAAAATATATATACCTACGTTTTGAATTTGAAAAAAACATTTTTTTTTCCAAGGGTTCGGTGAATGTGCATATGAAACTAGTGGGGTTCAGTACCTTCAACAAGGTTGGAGGTACTGGTCTAGAATGTTCCACAGTAAGTCAAGGAAAATGACAATAGGCTACATTACAGGTCAGATCTGTGGAGATGCGACCCTATTCACACTCACAGAGAGCATTGTTGTATTTTTGAGCAATAGAAACACCCATATGAATAAATGCTGGTTAGATGTGTTTAATGTCATACCATGGAACATTCCAGGCATGGAGACAAGCAGGTGACCGACTCTACCAGAAAAAGTGCGCACTGCACCTTTAAGGTGAAATTACTCACTGCCTGTGTCCTACCTTCACAGAGATAGACGGTGTATTCATCTGTGATATTCACTGCATTGATTTTGTGTTTGCAGTCGTCCTCATCCTCTCAAGAGCGTCTTCACCAGCTTCCATACCAGCCAACTCAGGACGAGCTGCACTTCCTGTTCAAACACTTTCGGAGCACAGACTCTATGACCGATGAGGACGGGCGGCCAGCCACCGTCATCCGGCCACGCTCTCGGAGCCTCAGGTGAATATGGGTTACTTCACTTCAGATGCTTACTTGTGCACTATGTAACTTTTAGTCAACCGTTCTGTCTGCATGGACACAAAACCAGACCAAGTTATCGGTCAGATCTGCGGATCCGCTCACAGTCAGAATGCGTGTTTTTCTATGTATTTTGAGCAATAAAACCACATGTAATTGAATAAATTCAAGGTAGATCTGTTCATATTGGTCATATTGTTAATTAATCACTGCATTTCTATAGTGCCTTTCAAGAGACCCAAAGTGCTTTAGAGTACACGATTCATTCACTCCACACTTGGTGGTAGGAAGCCCCAGCTGCCCTGGGGCAGACTGATGGAAGCGAGGCTGCCAATCAGTGCCATCGGCTCCTCCGACCACCACCATCACTTATGCACACACCACATTCATACTATTATGGAACATTTGAAGCAGAGCAGTGACATATCCATAGAAACAATAAGGTGACAGACCCCACACCAAAAAGTTACATACTGCACCTTTAAGGCTAAACTTTATTGTGTCGTAAAGTTTTTTGTTTTCTATAAAGAGCTTGTTTGTGTTTGTTCCAAACTGTTAACTGAGAGTGACCAACTCAAAGAGACATTTGGTGTCCTGTAAACAGGCGGCTGATGGCACATGTCTGGCGGGCAGGTGGAGATGACTCCAGAGCTCTGTGCTTTTAACAACTCGAGTCTTTTGGCTCTGTCTGAACCCTGTTTGTGTGATGCCTGGGTGCTCAATGTTCTGGCGCCATGGTGCGCAGTGTGTGGGTGTGCTAGCTAACAGAGCCTCAGGGAGAGAGCTGCTGAACTGTAGTCAAGGTTGGGGGTGGTTCAGGAAAAACATGGAGAGGGTCTGATGAAGAGAGCCACAGCAAACTGCTGCAGAGCTGTTGGAGCCCAGCCATTGTCAGAGAGCCATCTTTCATGATGAGAAAGGCTTCTGGGGCCTGTATTCATGGGATAGTCTCTTCCATCTGTGCTCCTTGAAGCTTCATCAAACAATACTTTTTACAATTGTACATCTGTGTCATTGGCCTAAATACACAAGTGATGCAGCAGATGACTGTTTGAGGTGTGTTAGCGTTTAAGCCTCTTTGGCCAAGAAATTTAGCAAAACAAAATGAATGTAACTAAACCCATCAGCATAAATATTCACCACTGAAATCTGTTTCAGTCAATTCACCAAACAGTGGGACAAACCTGCCCTAATGGTCATCTGCTCTGGTCAAATTCTCCAACACCATTGGCTTTGTCATCACTGCATATTCAATCTACATAAATGTTTTAATGAATGAATGAATTGTCTTTCCTCTTCAGCCCCGGGCGGTCAAGTGTCTCCTATGACAACGAGATAGTGATGATGAACCATGTTTACAGAGAGCGCTTCCCAAAGGTACAAACTTTCTTCTATTGTACAGTACTTATAATCATAGGAACAAGTATTTATAGAGCAATTTCTAGAGATCAGCTCACATGCTGCTTCACAGATTAAAAATATTCTTATTTAAGGACCTGTATCTAATCATTTTCATTTATGTATTTGAGCAAAGTTCATCTTGCCCCAGTACAGATACAATATGTTGTACAAGCAGCTCTTGAGGTAAAAATAAGATGGCTGTATTCTGTCTGTGTGTAATTATAAAACGTTTTATTGTCTAATAATCAGGAAGTGTGCTGCTAGCATGCAAATTGTTGCTAACTTAGTAAACTCTGCTCTGGTATCTGAAAGTTGTGAAATGGCCTCATAAACTCATTATGGGAAATACTTAGGAAATGCATAAACTAAGGGAGGAATAACTTAAGAAGACCGCAACCTGTAAAATTAACGAGTTCTGATTTTCAAGTTTTTAAGACAATCTGAAATGCAAAACATTATAAAACACAATACAGTCAGAAAAGACACCAAGATTTCCAAAAACAAATGTCTCTTCTGTATGTGTGTGTTTTCCTTGCAGGCCACAGCCCAGATGGAGGAGCGCTTGTTGGAGATCGTCACCCACTGCTCTCCAGACAGCTCCCTCCCTTTGGCCGATGGGGTCCTGGGCTTCATCCAGCACCAGTTGGTGGAGCTGGCCAGAGACTGCCTGGACAAGTCTCAGAAAGGCCTGGTGACTTCATGCTACTTTGCTGAGCTGCAGGAGAAACTGGAAAAGCTACTTCATGAGGTTGTGTAATAGTCACGTCTGCTCACATGTTTAGGTTATAATTTTATTTCACCTTGAACATCATTGAATGCATGGCCTTCTGAGCAGGGTTGGGTTATGTCACATTACACTCATCACACTGTGGTGAACTGCTGTGTTTCATATGAGATCACAACATTATGTCGGCCAATAGTAAATGGTACAGATGTGGGGAGCCAAAATTTAAATGTTAAAATGCACATTTATGACGTAAGAAGGCCAGCTCTGTGAATTTACTTTTTAGATCTTTTCTATGAAAACGCCAAGTTATTAATAGGGAAATCATCACATCTGAAAACCACCTACAGAGATGGGGAGTGTTAAAGATTTATAGACCTTAAATGATTCTGCTTATCAAACTATTATTTTAACCGTAGTTTGATGATAGATTTGATAGGATATGATAGATAGATGGATGACTTTATTATAAGAAAATACATTTTTCAGGCAGCAGCAATACATGATAATAATAACATCAGTAATTCATAATTTATTTATGAGCCCTTTTAGCTAAAGCTTTTGGCAAAAATATAACAAACTCTTTACTCTGGAACATTCACTCATGATTTACTTTCAACTTTCAAGTTACAATAAATAATTTTTAACTTAAGAACTACTTCCATCTAGCTGTTAATTAAAATTTATTTAAAAAAATATTGAATAACTATCTTATTACAATTTTGGACATGGCAGTAGTTGGCGTTATTTCAGTGGTCAAAGTTTTGCTGTCTCCGAGTATGTGATAGCTGGAGTCATACACAGTCCAATAGAGGAATTTGTCCGTTTTTTTGAGAAGTACCTTTGTCACAAGTCGTATCTCTGTTGTGTTAAAATGTTAGTTACTATAGCAACCCCTTTCCCTGTTTCTCTGCATACTGTCAGACAGAAGGCCTGGTCGCATTACCTCCAGCTGAACTGATATGTCTGTTCCCATGCAGTCAGTCAAGAGCTGTCCTCCATTTTGGGGCCTATGTAAACACAGAGGTTCATTGCGTATTAAATAGTTTTTTAGTCAGATAGGATAGAATAAAGGTCATTACACCAGTCCAAGTCCATGCATGTAGTTTATACTTTATTCATTATCATTCATTATATTGGTCAGAAATGTGTGTATACAACTGAACCAAAGCACCAATGCACTGTACGTCTTTTAAACTAAATTATACTTGTATCTTTACATTTTTTGGCAGTTTTAGGAAGGGGATGGGGGGTCGCTCTTCAAATTACTGTGATGAAAAAAGAGACGATTGAATTATTGTCCAGGATTATTGACACCATAACAAAAGCACAGTTAATTTTCTTTCATTCACATTGTCTTACCTTGAACCTTGTCTGATCAGATCACCACTCCTGTGATCAGCGTTATAAAACCAATCTGGCATAAACACATAGATAAACATTTATCATCAAGATAAAAAAACAACACTTGCAGTACAGACAATAAAAATTACTTATCCAAAATTCTCACAATTATTTTTAGTTCTTGTAGTTGTAAAGAAAACATCAGAATTAAAATTAATTACAAATAAATCAACTTAACAATTTTAACATGCCTAGTTAATCATCATAAATTCTCTGACTCAATCTTTGTTAGACTTTAATCTGATCTTTATTTCAACATAATCTGATCATAAAGAACTGGTTTAGTTGGAACTATGACAGGTGACCTGATTCTTTCGCACATAAAATTTTACACAATAAAAGTTTTTCACTTAGTTGCTCTCATCTTTTTTGTTGAAAGTCAAAGACCTAAACAGGTCCCAGAATGCTTGTATTGACCACATGTCCTATGTTTTTTTAATATTTTTTTGTTTTTTTTTGTGACTTTGTTTTGGCACTGTTTACTAATGTCTGCATTGTGTCACAATCGTAACTGAAGAACATTTCGCCATGCACATATACACAGAACACCCCCAACCAGCCACTGGAGCCAAGAATGAGCCATCACTGACACCACACCTGGTCATTATTATTTTATGATGTTGTTTTTAGATGTTGTCTGTGTTTTTACTTCCACTTGTGTTTAATGTTATCTCCATCAGCTGAGTACCTCATGTCCTGTTCTACACTATCACTACATACCACAAAGTACCTCTGAACACAGCCCTTATTTAGTGAGTGTCTGACATAACAGTGTGACATGGGAGGGTTATATAGGCTCTTCTAGTATTCATAGATTGCATAAGCAGAAAAACATGTGCATTTATTGTTTGCTTCCTGTTTTGTTTTGTCTAGGCTTATGAGCGTTCTGAAAGTGAAGAGGTCAGCATCATCATTCAGCTGGTCAGAAAACTCCTCATCATCATCTCAAGACCAGCTCGCCTGCTTGAATGCCTGGTAAGATAAACAAACAAATATTAAGCACACTCAAAGGACAATGGAAAGAATATGTGTGACTCATTTAGGGATGCAACGCCAAAACCCTCACAATACAATGGATATGAGTGACGCAATACGCACACATCACCACTTCAGCACTTTAATCTTTCCAATACTGAAAATATACTCCCATCAGGATATCCTTAAAGGTGCACTGTGTAACTTTTCTGGTAGAGGGTCCACCACCTGCTTGACTCCATGTTGTATTTTCTGGAATGTTCTCCAGTATAGTACTGAATTTAACTCCACTAGCAAGCCACATCACCAGGGCAACTTGTGATCTGTGGAAAGGTGGGCCCTCTCACAGTAATAAGTCATGTCTTTGCGGTAGTTTGAAGAAATAAAAACACCTTGACTAAATAAACAGTATACTAGTATTTGTTTAATGCCATACTGTGGAGCATCTCAGGCAACGCAATGACATCACCATGGGACAAGCAGATGGCAGACACTTCACCAGAAAAGTTACACAGTGCACCTTTAAGCAGCTTCAAATTAGCTTTGTCTGGATGAAATTTACTAATAATATGAAATGAAATGAAAGACCTTTTGTGTTACAAGCCACTAAGAATAACTGCCTAATTTATTATCAAAATAATTATTAGTTCCAGTACTGTTCTAGATCCATTGAACTAATTTCTTTGCAGGAGTTTGATCCAGAGGAGTTTTATCATCTTCTTGAAGCAGCAGAAGGTCATGCCAAAGTTGGGCAAGGTATCAAAACTGACATTCCTCGGTATATTATCAACCAGCTTGGGCTCACAAGAGACCCTCTCGAAGGTAAAATCCCTTTGGAAAATGACAATATCCTTTCATGTCCTTGAGGTAAAAACAGATTCTCATACTCAATTCTTTTGTAGAAATCCAACTAGAACAGTTTGATTCCAGTCCTACGGCGTCTGGTGAACCAGAGCCCACTGCAGAGGTAAACACGTGTACTGTGAATCAGTTCATATATTAAGTGTTAAGTGTTTATATTATACTATCAACTCCTGAATATCTCTTTGCAGAATAAAACACCGCAAACCTTGACCCCAACAAGAAGAAAACCTCTTGAAAGTGATTTTGAAACCATCAAACTTATAAGCAATGGTGCCTATGGGTAAGCCAAAAATACAAGTTGATAAAGTTTATATTGTACTGAAGTTTAAAGATCTAACTATGTAATTTTGATCTCCAGAGCTGTGCATCTGGTCCGTCACAAAGAGACACGACAGCGCTTTGCAATGAAAAAGATAAATCGCCAAAACCTGGTCTTGAGAAATCAGATCCAACAAGCTTTTGTGGAACGGGACATTCTGACGTTCGCAGAAAACCCGTTTGTTGTGTCAATGTTCTGCTCCTTTGAAACGCGGCGTCACCTCTGTATGGTCATGGAGTATGTAGAAGGTAATAATGGTTTATAATAGTTTATATGACTAATACAGTGATTGTCCGAGTCTGTTAAATAGAATATAGAATAAAAGTAATGTGGAAATGCTTTTCAAACGTATTCTTGTTTATCCAGGTGGAGACTGTGCCACTTTGCTCAAAAACATGGGCCCCCTCCCTGTAGAAATGTCAAGGATGTACTTTGCTGAAACAGTTTTGGCTCTTGAGTATCTTCATAATTATGGCATTGTACATCGAGATCTCAAACCTGACAAGTAAGTGTGCAGAAGGAGTTTATAACAGGCCAACATATTAAAGGTTGTGGCTCATTTGACCTGGCTCTGTGTACTTCACGCACACTTGATGGATGACAGCTGTTCACTGTTACTCTGTGTTATTTTCTCCCACTAGTCTGCTAATTACATCCATGGGGCACATCAAGCTCACGGACTTTGGCCTGTCTAAAATTGGCCTTATGAATATGACCACAAACCTCTATGAGGGTCACATGGAGAAAGACACAAGAGAGTTTATTGACAAACAGGTGAGAGGAAACACTCGTGATGAGACAGAAATCTGACAAACTTTTAATTAAATGACATGTCATTGTTTCTTTGTGCAGGTCTGTGGCACTCCGGAGTACATCGCTCCAGAGGTCATCCTCTGTCAGGGATACGGGAAACCTGTGGACTGGTGGGCCATGGGCATTATCCTCTATGAGTTTCTGGTTGGCTGTGTACCATTTTTTGGTGACACTCCTGAAGAGCTTTTTGGTCAAGTTGTCAGTGGTAAATGACCTTTATGTAATAGTGCTTTTTTAATATTAAAGAAACATGTTTATAATAGGCATTTATTGTTCATTCTTAGATGAAATAGTGTGGCCTGAAGGTGATGACGCACTGCCTGGAGATGCCCAGGACCTCATCACTCGCTTGTTAAGGCAGAGTCCATTAGAACGACTTGGCACTGGTATATACATGTGCATTTTGATTTCATAAACAGTGAAATATACATTTGATTATTTACCAAATCCTTCTGCAACTGTAGGTGGGGCCACAGAGGTGAAGCAGCATGCTTTCTTTCTGGGTTTGGACTGGAATGGGCTCCTGAGACAAAAGGCAGAGTTCATCCCTCAGCTGGAGGCAGAGGACGACACCAGTTACTTTGACAGTAAGTTACCAGTACAATAATATACAGTACTTGTGTATTTTATTTTTATTTTTTTCTCAGTTTACTATCAGTTATGTTTGCTTGTATTCAGCTCGTTCAGAGCGCTACCACCATTTAGCATCTGATGAAGATGAGGAAACCAATGATGAAGAGTCCTCTTTAGAGATACGCCAGTTTGCTTCATGGTCCAATCGCTTCAGTAAAGTAAGAACCAAATTACTTTAGATTTATGAAGTTAGTAGAACTTGACTAAAAATATTTGTTTTTTAGGTTTACAGCAGCACAGAATATCTGGCTACACCGTCCAATCTGAGTTTCTCATCAGATCGAAGCCACAGTGAAGAGAAAGAGGACCGGCCTGATGCAGTGCTCAGTCCCTCTCAGGCTCCAGCAGAGGGCACTGTTGAGCGAAGGCACTCAGGACGCATGGCCAGGTAAATGTAGATTAAATTAAACATAATAACAAAAAGTGTTTTGGCCTTTGGACTAAATCACATGTCTGTGTACAGCCTTCGCCCCAGGGCTTCCTCCAGCTCATCCCAGTCTGAGAGGAGCACGAGTCCTCTGGTGATGAGCAGCACCCACAGCCTGGAGACGATGCCTCGCTTTGCACTCTCCACTGACGATGAAGGTAACTGTTATCTGGTGGTCTTTAAATGTCCAATCATATATTATAATGAAAAAGGTACCAATAATTCATCTTTTGATCTTGGATGTAGCTGAAGTTGTTGTGTCAAACCTACGGAGGATTCGAATCCGTAGCAACAGCACTGGAGGCAAACACTCGTCTCCCAAAGAGCCCACAGGCCCTCGGAGATTTGGAAACCAGCTGGAAACACCAGACAGACAAAAACTTCCATGTGGAGGAAAAGTCCCTAAATCAGCCTCAGTGTCTGCTCTGTCTCTCATTATCACGCCTGGTACTTCTATATACTTTAAATTCCGGACTACAGAGCGCACCCTATTAAGAGCCGCATGCTCAGATTTATGAAGAAAAATCAATTTTGTAATTATATGAGCCGCACCATATTATAAACCGCTGGCCAAAGACTAGGCGGGGGTTCGCTTCTGTGTCCCCGCCGCCTGGAGCGCCTCCGGGACGGGCCGCGGACGAGGTCCCCCGCTGAACTCTGGGGACGGACTCGCTCACTGGTGACACTTGGGACACACACGCGCCACAGGCAGTTACACACCTTCACACACTTGGGACACACACACGCGACATGCACATACACACCTTGGCGCTCTGGGAATAAACCACGGTAGCGATCGCTTTAGCCTTCAGTCTGATTTGTACAGCGGAAACATCGCGGCCGCTCTTGCGTGTTAACCCAGTCCTCTGAAAGCTTTGGTTGTCTTTTACACTGGCTCAGTTCTTCTTGCTGGAGCCTCCACCTTCGCACTATCTACTCGTTTATGCCAATTTTACGGGCAGCAGCTCGATTTCCTTCTTTTACTGCCAGAGTGATCGCTTTTAGTTTAAAAGCTGCATCATATGCTTTTTGTCTGGTATTCTCCATGTTGATGAGGGTTAGCAGAAAGACTGAAATAAGGAAGTTGTGATTAATCATACAATTTCATTGGACCTCAGTGAACTACTTATTCATTTTATTGGTCCATGTTTTTCCCGCGATGAAAAAAAAAAATAAAAAGCCGCTTCATATTACACGCCGCAGTGTTGAAAGTGTAGAAAAAAGTAGCGGCTTGTGATCCGGAATTTACGGTACTTTAAATTCTATCTGTTTTTATGTCTCAAACTTGTCTGCATTTTACATGTGTTTGTTATTTACAGATGATACTCCCACTGGTCTTCAGCCAAGTCCTATTTCCCCACGCTCTTTGTCCTCCAACCCCTCATCTCGCGACTCTTCCCCGAGTCGAGATCTGTCTTTCAGCCCCAGCAGCCTGAAGCCCCCCATCATCATCCACACGTCAGGGAAGAAGTTTGGCTTCACTGTACAGGCCATCCGCGTGTACATGGGCGACAGTGACGTGTACACAGTGCATCACATGGTGTCGGTGAGAAGCCCCTTTTGTTTGGAGAAGTAGACGTATTATGCAATTCACTTTTTATGAGCTTTTAACTGTGCTGTGATGCTGTTCCCTTATCATTATTATCATATCATTATTTTACATTAGTTTCCTCAGAGCGTGTTTGAGTATATGTTGCTGTGAATCAGTGTTGCAGTTTTGACCTACCCTATTTCCACCCACTTTCCCTGTACTAATTTGTGTTTATTACAAGAATTTCAACTCTGAGTAAAATGTAGGGTCAAACATGTATTCATGAGTTTCAGTTAAGTTAAGTTTTCATCATTCGGATGTCAGTCCCATGTCTACTATTGAGCTGTTTGAGATCAGTTTTGTGGTTTACAATGAGCAAAATATAAAATGTTGACACTAATGCTGTTACAGAGTGTAGAAGAGGGCAGTCCAGCTCACCAGGCAGGTCTGTGTACGGGGGATCTTATAACATACGTGAACGGAGAGTCTGTCCAAGGCCTAGTTCATCCAGAAATGATCGAACTTCTGCTGAAGGTAGAAAATACATATAATTTATTCCACCCACATACAGTGTTTTATTGGCTTTCTCATCTATGTTGTTCTTAATATTTTGCAGAGTGGAAACAAAGTGGCCCTTCAGACAGTTGCCCTGGAAAACTCCTCGATTAAAGTGGGTCCAGCTCGGAAAACCAAACACAAAGGAAAGATGGCACGACGAAGCAAGAAGAGCAAGAGGAGAGACAATTATGACAGGTTAGAGAAGGCTTTCGTGACTCCTGCTCTAGCTGTAGCTGTAATTGTATTCGCTCAACCATCACATACTCAAATTCTGTTAAAATCCCCTTTAAAGGTCCGCTATTATGCAAATTAGATTTTTGTGAGCTTTAAGCCAGGTTATAATGTTCTAACGTCATAAAAAAAACGTACCTTGAGTTGTGTTTTGTTTTGTTCACACATGTTTGAGTTGGTGGGTGTCATTCTTCAGTCTCCAAAGCTCAAAATGCTCTGTTCCAACTTGTCCAACATGTCATGAAGCAGTAGTTTTCAGTAGAGATTTCCAAGTCTGAAATCATCCACATGAGTCTATTGAAGGTGTGTGGAGTGTTTTCTGTTTGTGTTTTAAACATGTGTGAAACAAAACACAATTGCAGGTATGTTTTTGATGAGGAAACAAACAAAAATAATGTAATATAGGCCCTTTAAAGAGGTATTTTGATAGGAAACCATTTTTAATCATTTTATTTTTGCATTTCTCTGTTTTTTTATTGACTAACTGGCCTTGCACATACTATACTTTTGTATCCTGTTCTTGATAATTAGATTACTGTGTATATTTATGTATGGGATTATGTGAAGCACTTTGTAGCCAAGAATGATTTTAAAAGGTGCTATACAAATAAAAGTAGGTAGCTGTAGTTTATATTGTTTAACCTTTTTTAACCAAGTGAGCCCTGGTTGAAAGGGATTAGTTTAACACATATATGCATTTTATTTATTTGGCGCCTTTCTGGACACCCAAGATCGCGTTACAACAACAGCTATAGCGCTTTTTCACAGACACATGTCCTCAAAGACGCTTTACAGAGCATTATTAACAGAGCATTGTTCATTCACTCCATTTCCAATGGTAGTAAGCTACCACCAACACTCACACACACACCACTTTCACACCTACAGTGCATGTTTTGAGTACTTATAACATATACAATCAAAAATAAAATTACATGGATCGCAGATTAAGAAAAACAAGTGCACATTATTGAGGCAGTCTCTGATGTTAGTAGTTAGTAGTTAATAAGGGGTAGTAGTAAATAGAAGTAGTATCTGTCTCCCCCTAGTGTTGCATGTTGAAAATTGTGAAACACTGTAACTCCTTTTTTGCTTTTATTTATTTTTATTTGCTCATATAATTACCTTTTATTTATTCTAAATATCCTGTTGGTTTTCCTCAGACGAAGAAGCATCTTGAAGAAACTGTCCAAGCAGAGCACCGTGATGCACAGCAGTCGTAGTTTCTCCTCTGGTCTCCATCACTCTGTCTCCTCCAGTGAGAGTCTCCCAGGCTCTCCCACCCACAGCCTCTCCCCGGGCCCCTCCACACCCTGCCGAAGTCCTGCTCCTGACCACCAGACCTTTGGTAAGATTTTAAAGATGCACTAACTTTTCTGATGAGGGGTCCGCAACCCTTTTGACTTCATGGCGATGCTAATCCTTTGCCTGTAATGTCCCTCAGAAGGGCATTAAACGTATCGAGTATTTGTTCAAGTGCAATTTTTCTTATTGCCTTGAAAAACATGCATTTTTACAAGATTAGGAATATTTATCTTCTTAATAAAATGTGTTCATTTTCAATCTGTGTCAGACAATAAAGGCTTGAATGCCAAAAATTATCACAATACAGGTACATCTCTTACCTATATTATTATCAAGACATTTTACCATTCGAAAGGTAAGTTTGGATGGCAACAGTCTTTTTACATCATTTTGAAACCCATGAATAGATGAAGAAAATAAATCATGCATTCTTACAGTGAGCGCCCACACCTCTCCACAGATCTGACCAGTAGTTAGACGAACTTTATTGACCCACAAGGAAAATTATTTGGACACAGTAGCTCAGACATCACAATATTATATAATAACAAAGAGCAATTGGAGTCAAATAAGGCATAATTATAGAAATGTTTAAGTACAAGTGAAAATAAAATAGAAAAATCTTGCTATAAACAAGAGGTCATAAGGAAGCCAGTGCAAAAATGATATGATGACTGACAGGACATAAAGTTATCTAAATGTATATAAAGGTATAGGTGAATGCCATACTCTGGAACTTTTTCACCAAAATAAAAACATCTGCAATGTAGATGACAGGCCCTCTACCAGAAATCTGCACCTAAACATAGCAAAAGAAAAAATGTAATTCTGTCTGGACAATGGATTCTACCAGGAAAACTGAGACACCTTTTAAACATAAGTAACAGATATCCAGATGGAAACCATTTTAAAACATTTTTTGTTCTTCAGTTCTGGTCAATTTGCTTGTGGACACTGCCTTATATCTGGCGAACATTTTGACCTGAACTGAAGAAGCAGCTTGGATCAGCTTTGAAACGTCTTTACTCAAAAAAAACATTTGTACAGTTGACAGAATTCCATTTTTCCTTTTGCTATGGATCCTACCCAGACAACTGAGGGATTACACAAACGCCTTTTAAACATAAATAACAGATATCCAGATGGAAATTATTTTAAAACATTTTCTTTCTTTTCCCAGACAACCACTCTCCTCAGAGCACCTCTCCCTGCTCCAGCTCTCCCAGTTCCCCGGCTACGCACATACGCCCAAGTTCACTTCATGGGCTGAGCTCCAAACTGAGCACACAGAGATATACTAAAGTGGGGCGTCGCAAGTCCACAAGCAACATCCCCCCTTCTCCTCTGGCCTGCACCTCCTCGTCTTCCACTCAGCCTCTTTCTCCGCAGCGCTCACCCTCTCCTTTGCCTGGATTTGCAAAGTCCTTTCACGCGTATCACGGCAAAACTCTGTCTCCGCCCACTATTGTCCGACATGTCCGACCTCGTAGTGCAGAGCCTCCTCGATCCCCACTGCTCAAGAGGGTGCAGTCTGCTGAGAAACTATCCGGTGTCTATCATGTGGATAAAAAGTCTTACGCCCCTCGCAGGCATACTTTGGAAGTGCCCTTTTACGGGGAAGGGGATCTTCTCGGGGACTCGGAGGCGGAAGGAGCTTGCGGTGGTGGCGGTGGTTACTTAGCGAATGAACACAGCAGATTGGGGGGCTACATCACCGGACAGAGAATAAGAGAGTCAGGTTTGGACAGATCTGAGCAGCTCGTTGTAATGCGAAAACTCAACTTATCCGAAAGGCGAGACTCATTTAAAAAGCAGGAAGCGGTACAAGAGGTGAGCTTTGACGAGCCTGAGGAGAAAACCTGCTCTTCCCCAGTTACCCCCACTAATCAGACCCAAACACAGCTCCAGCACGCCCCCTACAGGCCTTCCCTGTCACTGGGTCGCACGCAGAGCAGTGGGGAGGTGGAGCTGGAGGTCCCAGTGGTCCGCAGGTTCACTCTAGTGCCTCAGATCGCGGTACAAGGTTCAACTGAAAGCGAAGGACAAGACGAATGGGAGCCTTGTTCAGATGGAGAGGATTCGAATGAGAACGCAGAGCTGGAGTTGGAAACATCGGTGCAGAAATTAAATATTATCAGTAACAAGAAGACTGAAGACACAGCTCAAGTTATACAAGCAACAGAGACAAAAGAGAAGAGAGAGGAGTCTTTACAAAAACCACATCTGAAGAAGTAACACGCATTATTGCTCTTGCAAAGCTCGTATTTACCCTCCAAATGTAACACGAAAGTTGTTAAGGGAAATCTCAAAGGTGTTCAGTCTGTTACACAAACTTGAGAGAGTTGTAAGCTAATTTCCTTGTGTGTAAGTGTAAGAGTGAGTGCTCAAGTGAGACTTTTGTTTACTTGAATTTTTCTATTGTAAATACCTGCTCGAAGGCTTTGTTTATTATTTATTCAATTAATCTGACTCTTGAGTTAGAGAAGCAGGGTATGTGGGATGTTCTCATTGGTCAAAGAGCCAAAACTAAACATTTTGTATTCGTAAAAATGTGGTTTACGTCTTTTGACTGGATTTTTAAAGATAAATGTCTATTTTTTACATGAATTGTTGAAGTACACAGATGTTTGTCAGTGCTGGACTGAATTTGCTGCTGGACCAAAAGGTACCGTGTGTAGATTTGATAGTCTAATTTTTCAATATGTCTTAAATCTGAACTTACAGCTTCCAGTGTTTTGTATCGTGCCACATTTTGAAGATCAGAAAAAAAGGGGCACATAACGTCAACATTTTTTTTTTGTCATCAATTTCTTCTTTCCTTTATAGACACATTTACTAATTCGGGAAACATGGAAAATATTTGATTATTTTCATACTCCATTACATATTTCCACATGCAGGTTCTTCCACTCTTCTTAAAGTGCCCCGATGTTATTCCGGTGTTGTCCCAATATGCTTTGTGCCATCGTAGCACCTTGTCTATGCCATATCATTGGAGGTGCTAATGCTAAGCTAGTGTGGCAAGTTTGTTATTGTTAGTCATTAGAGACATAATTTAAAGCAGATTTCAGAATAACATAAGGAAACTGAAACTTTGTTTATGGAGATAGTATTACTTTTCCTGGAAAGTTCCACAGTATATGTTGCATTTATTGAATTACAGGTGTATTTATTGCTAAGAAATTCCTTCTACATTCTTACTGTGAGTGGAGTCGCCTCTCCTCAGACCTGACCTGTAACTTGGCCTCACAGCATATTTACTTGTCTCCATTGCGATAAGTTTAATTGTGTAATAATCTTGACAAGACAAAGCAATAACATCTCCATGGTAAGAAGAATGTGGCGGACTCTCCACCAGAAAAAGTTACGTAGTGCACCTTTAAGGTCAATCTCCAAGTGAGGCGCAATCAATATAAAATTTCTGAGGACAATACAGACAGGCGACAGTTTGTGTCAGAGTTTTCCTTAACCTGCAGTGTATGATGTTTACAGCAGAAATGTGCACTAATGTATTTCTACATAACTTTTGTATTGTCAAAGAGACACCAGACCCAGGGCTCCTTCAAACTGTTACAATCTGTGTCTTTATTTTCATCAGATATCGTTGTATATTTTGAAGCTAAATTGACTTCCAGAAATGCAAAGAAGGATATGCACATGGGGGGTGAATTGATGTATGTTTGAGACTCTTTGGTAGATCGGTATTTTCTATATAGCACGAATGGATGTAAGTGGTTTCCTATCCACAGTGCATATTTGTTTAATCAGTGACTTTTGCTGCATTTTGTACTGTTTTTCTCCTTCAAACTACAGTCTACTGGTCTGTCTTGCAAAGTCTTGTCAGTTAAAAACACGGCAAAATATATAATGTAGATACAATGTGAGCTATTTTTGCAGGTTGCCAAAACTTGTTTACATTGAACAAATACATGTACTATACCAACATTTTATATCTACAGTGGTTGTATACTTATGTATGTTCTTTGATACCACAGAAAATGACAAATGCTTGTTTTTGTTATAATTTAGCAACGAGCTGATTTGTTCCCATTTCAAAACCTTCTGAAATGTGAAGTAGCCAACAAAACATTTTCATTAATTTTCTTTTGTTGTTTTTAAAGGTGCACTGCAAAACTTTTCTTGCGGGGGGGGTTCACTAGCTGCTAGCTTATATGGAGGTGTCGTTGCTTTGTCTGAATGTTTTGCAGCTGATCTATCTCCATGGAGACAAGAAGATATGTCTACCAGCCCAAGTTACAGCTCAGATCTGTGGAGCTTTTTAGCAGTAAAACACCTGTAATTGAATAGATGCGGGATAGATAAATTTAACCCCATACTGCGGAACATTCCAGGCAAAGCAGTGACATCTCTATAGGAATACAGATGGCACACCCGCCCACCAGAAAGGTTACACAGTGCCCCTTGAAAGAAACTACACTATATTTTGCAAACATGGAGTTCCTGGCCTTTGTTGTGTGTATGTTTAGTTGGTTGAGGTTCAGCTTGTGTTGTATTGTCACACTTGAGTCTGTGCAGGTCAAACTTTGGTACGCGTGCATGTGTTCTCTGTGGACACGTCTCTTTGGTGCATGCTGCATGACACAAGCACACTTCTGTAATACTTGACTGCATGGTATATCGGCGTCAGTGCCCTGTACTGTGTTTTCTTGTGAAAAGGAATAAAATTTTTATTTCTTGGATTTATGGCTGGTTGTTTTGTTGTATATAGTAGTGCGGTGGATAGTACTAGGTTTAAGGTACATTTTCTTGAGTATTAAAATATAGACTACTTTTCAAAGTAGTTTTCAGACAACATACTTTTACTCCCACTTAAAGTCATATTTTATAGCGTAGTAGTACTCTTGAGTAAATGTAATGACCCACTGTAAATCTAATATAAAGTGACAAAAGCTTTGAGTTTGCATTATTAAATGATTCAAACTCTTTCAGGTATGAGTTCATTTTTCTCCTTTTTGAGGTCCATTTGTTAATTTTGTACATTATTTCAGGTTTTGTCCTTTTATGATATTAAAATTAAACAATTTATGTCCAGGCTATTAGTCTTACAGTTACACTTGCATGAGCACAAGTTTCCCCAAAAACACTGTTCTGCAATTTCTTGGATGACTACTTTGTGTACCGTATTTTTCAGACTGTAAGTCTATAAGTCAGACTATAAGCACGAGCCAAAATGCAATGAAGAAGAAAAAAAACATGTATAAGAAGGCGAGTTATGGAAGTTATAGTAATAAAAACAACCAAATAGAGCAATCCATGTATCATTCGTTTTTCAATATAGAACCAAAAACAAGAAAACGAAAAAAACTCTTTCCTTTATTATTTGTCTCCAAAACCAAAATGAAAAAACGGATAGCGATTTGTTTTTTTCATTTTTGATTCATATATATGGCCTATGGACTGCCAGTGTGAAAAAATGTAATATATAAGTCCCAGGACTACCCAAACCCTGAAAAAAGTGCGACTTATAGTCTGAAAAATATGGTACGTTCACTTGAGTAATATTATTTTAAAGTAATGGAAAGATAACAAATTTAAGTACAATTTATGACAGCTCCATCCCCTTTTATTATGGGATAGACCTAAATCTGCATTAGTTTAATTAAGTCACTACTAGATATGAACAGAGAGATCATTTCCAGCACCATGTCGTTCTGCAGCTGCACGGTTGTACCTCTTGTCGACCAGTAGGCGGCGCTCAAGCGCAGACACTGTGCGGCTGATCCCGAAGAAGCCGGAGCCGTGTCCTTCACAACAGCGAACATGGCGACTGCCACCAAAATTATACAAAGGCTGAGAAATCTTCTGTCTGGGGTAAGCGCTAATCGACTTTAAACCTTATGTACAAGTGTGTTAGATTTTATTTAGCAGAAAAATAAACGAATCTACCAGTAACTTGTAGAAAAATGCGTGTTTTGTCCAATTCTTCTCAAATTCTTCTTGTTCAGATCTAGTCGGCTGCTGTATTTTTTTTCTCTATTTCCCCATGGTTAAATATTTATTTGTTCTTTGTACAAGGTGTAACAATTAAGTTTGTTTTTCAGCATAATCTGCAACCCAAACTTCAACTGCGATATGAAGAGATAGCCAAGAGGTAAAGCTTTCTGATTTTCTTTTTTTTATTTACTTGCATGCAGCACTAAAAATACAAGATCAAATACACAACCTTCAGAATATTTGTAAAATTCAGCCATCACCCATTTCATATAGGATTAACTTAGATCAGTAGGGTTGCTGTATTAAACGTGCCCAGGTTCAATGGATTATTTTGTCATTAAAGGTACATTATGTAACTTTTCTGGTGGAGGGTTTGCCATTTCCTTGTCTCCATAGAGGAGGTGTTATTGCTTTGCCTGGACTGATCCACAGTATGGCATTAAACTGAGCTAATTGTAGGTTTGCATTGTAAAACATGCATTCTTACAGTAAGCAGACTTGTCTTCCCATAGATCTGACTTGTAACTATTCCTGTTGGTGTTAGCTGCTGGTCTCCATGATATAGATCGTTTAATTGCGTACTGAGAATCAAATCAGGCCAAGTATTTCATGGAGAAAGCAGATGCTGGGCCCTCAATCTGAAAAATTACATAGTGCATTTTTACATGTTTCTTTTTCTGTTTTTAAACTCCACACACCTTCACTGGGATCATTCGGATAATTTCAGCCCTGGAATTTCCAATCCCTACTAAACAAAGATAAAAAGTAGCTGTTAACTTGAAAACTACTGCTTCTTGACATCACAAGGTGGAAAAAGAGCATTTTGAGCTTAGGAGATGTAGACAGACTAATAGACCTTTTTCACAATGGCCCGGAAGTGCCCCGCTATAGGTTTGCAGAACTTCCGGTTAATGGTTTTCTATAGTAAAATGTCTGTGGAAATGTCTGTGGAAATGCCTTGTGTATTTTCCACTAGCTTCATAAACCTGCCCCTTCACCAAATCTTCATCCAACAAGGTTGACAAAGGATAAACATTCTTCCATGAAGAATTTATCCACAACTCTCATGGTAAGAAAGAGGAAAGCTTAAAGGCGAACATCGACTAGCATTAGTGAACTACTGCTGAGCAAAACTAATGTTTTGATAATGAATAATGTAAGTAATTCAAGACACTTAAAAATTGATTTCATGATTTTGATATTAGCGTAGACAGAGAGATTTGTGCAGTTCGAATGCTACAGATGTTCACAGATTACATATCTAGCATTCAAACTGCACAAATCTGTCTAACGATGCTAATATTGACATCATGAAATGAAAATATTTAATTTTAATTCTAGCACTGGCCTGAGTTAACAAGTTACTTATGTGACCAAAATGTTAGTTTTGCTCAGTTGCAGTTCACTAATGCTCATCGTTCACCTTTTAAGCTTTCATCTTTCTTACCTTGATAGTTTTGGATAAATTCTTCATGGACATAGTATGTAATATGTCGACCTTGTTGTTTGAAGGTTTGGTGATGGGGCAGATTTATGAAGCTGGTGAAAAATATGTGAGACATTTCCATGGATATTTTGCCATAGAAAAGCACAACATTCTAACTTGGCTTAAAGCTCACAAGAGTCAATTTTGCATAATATAGGACCTTGACTATTTTATGTTTTCTATCTGTCATAGCACAATAGGTAGATTTGATGTTTTAACTTCTACGTATTGGTGTCGAAGCTGCTGGCTGACATTGATTTAATATGCACTGTCTTAATCCAAATAAACAAAACCCAGCAATCTTTTTTTAGAAAATGTTGCCTCATATGGACTTTTCTCACAGGACACAGCCTCCACCTAAATTACCGGTTGGTCCAAGTCACAAGTTCGCAGGCAACTACTACTGCACTAGAGATGGGCGCAGAGAATCAGTGCCCCCCACAGTCGTCATGTCCACACAGAAGGCACTTACTCCTGGCAGGTAAAAGGGAATAACATTAAAACCGATTGTTATACTGATAGTTTTGTCCATAATAATAGAGATGCATTTGCTTTGTGTTCAGTCAAGCTGCTGAAGCCCCTGCAAAGCGCCCAGTTACCCCAGGCCAAGTGTATGTACCACCCCCTCTGTCTACAGATCAGCCATACCTCTGAGCAGACTGGTGAAAAATCTATCTTCTAAGTTTCTGTATAAAAATGTGAATAAAATATGTTATATGTACATTTCTTCTGAGTTTGCTCATTTCAGTTGTTCTTTTATGGTCTTTGATGGTCCCTGAGGTTTTTGGTATTGATACTTAACAGCTGTTACTCAAGTTAGACTTTAATCTGATCTTTGTTTTAACACAATCTGACCATAAAGAACTGAATTACAACAGGGGAGCTGATTTTTGCTGCTGAACAAGTTTCTCTCACATGAAATTATAGTCACGAGCTAGCGAGCAATCACTTTCACCCTTTTGTTGGAAATCAAACAACTGAACAGGGGCCTGTTCCAGAAAGCGGGTTATGTGAAAACTCTGAGTAAGTTAACTTGAGTTGAGGGAAAGTCTGGGTTTTCTGTTCCAGAAAGCAGGGTAACTGAAACACTGAGTCAGTCACCGCGGTAACAGAACTCTGTGAACATAACCTGCTCGAGGCAGGTTTGCCAAATAACCCTGAGTTTTCCGCTCCTCTCGCATGAAAATCGCTTTGACACAACATGGCTTGTCCATTCCTCCCAAACCCAATAGACATGGAAGCACAAATTATTCGAAACGCTTTGCGCCGAGAGAATCTTTCGGCCGAGGCTGGATATTCTGTCATTTCCAGATGAATATCTGTTTGAGCGCTGCCGCTTTTCATCAAACGGGATCATTTATCTTGAAAGTCTCCTCGGCCTCACATTACAAACTTCACCCACCGCGGACGTGCGCTCACTTCCCTACAAATCCTGTGCATCGCGCTACGTTTTTATGCAAACGGGAGTTTTCTGTACAATATTGGCGACGCGGAGCACTATGGCAAGGCCACACAGAGCGGTGAGGAAAGTGACCCTGGCGCTGAAACGCCTGTGTGGTGATGGTGGTGTTCCCTGGACACAAACCCACCCGCAACATCAAGGAGAATTCCACAGGATTGCAGGTAATTGATGTAGAAATAATATAGGCCTATTCATTTAATTTATTTTTTTGGTTATTTCTTTACATTCTGCTGCTACCTCAGTCAGTCAGATTAGTTAACTTAATTAAATGTAATTTTGCAGGGCTTCCTAATATAATAGGGTGCATAGATGGGACCCACATTCCCGTCACTGCACCTACAGAGAATGAGGCGGATTATGTTAACAGAAAATCTTTTCACAGCATCAATGTACAGGTATATGATCTATAATCTTAAAAAATATGTAGGCTGCATGAAAATGTAGGCTACAGTACAATACAACTAACTCATGTCATTCTCTGCACTGTGAAGATCATATCGATGCAACCTACATTATTACAAATGTAGAAGCCAAGTGGCCTGGCTCTGTCCATGATTCTCGGATCTACAGGGAGTCTAGTCTGAGCAACAGACTTGCACGTAGTAAGGAAGCTGAAGCTTTGTACAAATGTTCTTTGTCTCTTTTAAATGCACTCAAATGTGTCCTCTATAATTACAGGGGAGTTTAATGGCTACCTATTAGGGGATCAGAGGCTACCCATGCCAGCCCACTCTGTTGACCCCTGACCCTGAGCCAGGGCCCCAACAGCGTTTTAATGTGGCCCACTGCAGGACTAGAGCCCGGGTTGAGTTGACCATTGGCCTACTCAAATCCCGGTTCCAGTGCCTGCACAAGCTCAGGAGTCACTCCAGAGAGGAGCATGTGACATCATTGTGGCCTGTGTTGTTCTCCATAATATTGCAGTTATTGGGGGAGAGCAACACCCTGTCGTCTGAGTTAATGACTCAGAGGATGACCACCCCATCCACCCTGCAGATGTCCGGGATGGAAGAGCTGTGAGAGACCTCATTTGCAGGAACTACTTTTGAAAATAAAACACATATTCAAATGTGATTGGGTTCATCTTTATTCCCTACAGTACAAAAGCAACAGTTAGGATTTATAATAGTTCCAATTATTAACATATTCTTCCATTTCACCAATGCACCACCTCAACTGGCGTTCCAGTAACTGAATTTCCAGATCTGCCTTCCTTATCTGCAGATCTAGATAGGTCATTTCCTTTTCTGTTTTTTTTAATTTTCTTTATCAGGTGCACCCTGTACAACTCTTTGGCTGGTAACTGTGAAACATATGCACAACATTTAAGTGCTGCAGTTCTACATACAGATTTCACAGGAAAATCTCACTGTATGAAGCTGTGCGGCTGAACTTGATGGAGCTGCTCATGATGCCCAGCCATGTCCTGTTGAAACATCAAAATGTACGTAGTCTTTTGTCCACTCATCACTTCAGTGTACATGAAACTATATTTCACTCAACAGTGTAAAGAAATGTGAATGGGCCTCATGGCTCTGCAGTAACTTCACATCATATTAACACATACTTCAGTTGGCCCCTCTGGATCTATTCCTGAGACAGCAGTCAGCGTCTCCTCCTCCTCCTCCTGTGATAGAGAGACTGTTTCAGTACTTTCAACTACCACCTGAGGCAGGATCTGAGTATGGAATAGTTACAGCTGCAGGGTGTTGTATTGGGTGGGAGGCTGCACCAGGCAGAGGACACCATCCTCAACTGTTGGGTGAATAAAATAGGATATATCTATTGGTCTTATTTTATTTGATTAAATGCAGACAGAAGTGTTTACTTGCATCTGATGTAGGCACTTGTGTCCATGGGGGTGCTGGGCTCAGAAGAGCTTCCCCCAGGGCCCTCAGCCACTGGCCGGGAGGCGTTTGGCTGAGGGCCTCACCTCAGCCTCGGTCAAACTCGTCCTCGTCTTTTTGGCCTCTCCCTTCTTTCTGTTGGCTGAGCAGAACTCAGATGATTTTTTTGTCGTGCACAGTCACATTTCAAATGCAGCCTATTAAACTATAAATGTATAGGCTAAACAAATAAAGTTTTCATTTACTTTAAGTGGGAGGGCATGTTTAAACAGCATTTTGTTAATAATTAGCATTACTATTTGAAGTAGCCACTGAATTAACATTTACTTTAACAACCTAAGGCATTTAAAAAAAAAACATGCCTTGCCGCTTTGTACGATATTTTTATATTTCATTTTTAGCTGCTTCCAAGTTCTTCTCTCCCCTGTTGGATTGCACCTAAACGAAAATCAGATTTTATTCCTATTTAACTCAGCAAATAAGCGATGATCTTACAGTTGAATGTTAACTTAATTAAACAATTTAAACTCACGCATTGACTCGGGCTGCAATTTCTTCCCACGCGCCTCTCTCTCCTTTGCCGCTGCAGCGTGTTTGATTACGCAACTGGAAAATCTGTTCTTTCTCCGCGTAGCCTCCATTAGGACTTCGAGCTCAAGCGGGCTGAAGTAGGTGGATCGCTTTTTCGTAGTTGTCATGGTGACGCTCATGGTTTCGGGGATCCATTGACTATGGCTTTTTATAGTAGTCGTGCGCGTAACGTAACTCGAGGTAAACCTACTCAGAGTTGATTAACCTCATTCATATCACCTGTTCTGGAACCGAAAACTCAGGGTTTCCCGTCTCAGGAGTAAGTCAACCCAGAGCTCATGGTTAAACTCAGAGTATGTTTGAACCCGCTTTCTGGAACAGGCCCCAGGACTGTGGACGCTAGTATTGATCACAGGCTCCTGAAAATGTGTTTTCTAATCCATTTAGTATTTTTTCTTGAGCTTTCTTATCTTAAAACTTTTGACTGGTTGCTAATGTTTGCATTGTGTCACCATGGTAACTGATGAACAGTTTGCCAATAGAGATACATGTAGGACACCTCCAGTGTGATGTCACTGCAAAGTCTCAGTAAAATTTATGTATAACTGGGCTGCTCTGCTTCCCAGGTCCAGGTTTGTGTGCAAGCAACTAGTCCTGCTACATTTTCCACTCCTATAATGATTAAATGAACTGGAAATAAACTGTATATCGTCCATGAAAACAACAGAGCCAATTACCTTCTGTTTTCTCCAAATTCTGTTCAAGTATTGATCCACATAATGAAAAAAGATAGATAAGATTAGATACTTGAAGAAAGATGGAAATGTTTCTTTCTCCGTGTGTTTCATTTATGAAAATGCAGCATTGCTCCAATAGCAATTAACAACGCAGCACATAGTATTATGTCTTTTAATCGTCATCAAAATGTCGCCTCTGAACATGGAAATACAATAAGGTCAACAGGAGCTACAATCCAGAAAAAGCAGATTATGTGGTTCAAGCCAATCAAGTGCCTTGATTAGGCTAGAAGTCTCTATTTACCCGGGACCGTCCCAGTTTTGAGCCCTGTATCCCCTGTCCCAGCAGATTTATCCACAACCAGTGATTTGTCCCAGTTTTACGTAAGACATGTCCCAGGTGTCCCTATTTTTGACCACTTTGACACCTGGCAACGATAAAGGAACGCAAAATCATTTGCTGAGGTAAAATACAGAAAAGCTTCTTAAAAATGACCAAAACGCAAAGAAATTGTGGCTATACTCACTCACATGTTAGTCATGAATGAGTGCAGAACAACTGTCCTTGATTATGCACTTATTTCACAGATTTATTATTACAAAAGACTCTAAACCAGGCATAGTCCCAGTTTGTGAAAATCTGGTCACCCTAATCTTGATACTATTAATAAAATGGTAACAGTGGATACAACTGGTCGTCGCTGGTTGGATATTGTCAGTGTAACCATATCTATGTCATAAATAATAAATGTATCATAAATAAATAATTTACAGGTGAAGTTCAAACGCGTTAAAGCATGTTACGTCATCTCTCCGCGCCGCGTGTTTTGGCCGTGGAGGACATCGAGCATGGGACACCTTGGTGCTTTATTACTAGTGTTTCTCTTCGTGCATTCATGGGATCGTATATTCGGTATGGCATAAGTTTCACATCTAGAAAAGCAGTGGAAAACAAATGCATGATCAAAACAGATATAATATGATGTTGATGTATAATATAAACTATCCGAGTCTCCAGCCTGGTGCGCTTCCATGGGCAGTATGAATGAAGCCACTGTACCCATATGGCTTTTAGTTCATCTATTTGCGAGCGTGCGTCTCTCGTAATGTTTGCGTCTGGTTTAGGGTGACCATATTTTCAGAGTTCAACACTGGGACATACTCCTGTTGAGATAGAATAGAAATAAAATTGTAAAAAGAGCGTGTAACATCGTGCATTATCGTGTCACTCATAATGTGAGGGGCTTCTGTCGCTGCTTTTTTTTTTTAAATGGCCATTAGCAAACACAGTTTTCTGTATTTTGGCAAAACAAAGGAGAGTTTATGCCCCTCTCTAATGTTGACAGGGATCAGATTAGTCAAGAATTGTGATCGTCCTGTTTTAGTCCTGGTTTAGACCTGGTTTAGTCTTAGTTTAGGCCTAGTTTAGATCAAACTGGTCAAAAGTAGGGACATCTGGAACTGGGACATTTCTTGCATAAAACTGGGTCAACTCACTGGTTTTGGACAAATCTGCTGGGACAGGGATACAGAGCACAAACCTGGGACTGTCCTGGGCAAATGGTGCTGTCTGGTCACCCTAGTCTGGGTTATCTTTCTGCTCACGATGTATACTGAGAAATGTAATTTGTAGTATTCGAATAAGTAATACTCATTAACAAATAAAATGGAGGAAGTTGGTAAGACCCCTGCTCACATGGATTTATGGCTCCAGCACTGGCATATTTGTTATTTGTACATTTCAATAAAAATGGGCAGAATTATTTGTCATTTGTTACATTTCTGTTTGAGATTTTGTCTGTCCTTACACTATAAACATTTCACTATACAGTTAAATGTATCCTGTATCTTATGTGTTAAAGGTGCCCTGGACCCCCCTCTCTGTCAGGCTGGGGGGCAGTTCAGATGTGACAATGGTTTGTGTGTCTCCAGACTCAGTGTCTGCGATGGTCAGATACAGTGTAAAGACGGATCAGATGAACGGGAATGTGGTGAGCCTCATGTTTACAGAGCCCCTCTCTTTTGTTCTTTTACACAGCGGGCCCTGTTTTAGGTTTCATCTGTGTTTAGGGTTGGAACAATATACAGTAAATAAATAAAACATGAAGCTAATCTGCTTTTGTGCGCTACGTGCACTGTGTGTTACAAAGGTTTAGTTTCTGTGGGGAAATGGCATTACACCTTTAATCTCTTAATCTGTTGTTAACCTTTAGGGCAATGGTATATTGTATTTGAAGAGTTTCCAACTTTCAGGGTAGTGTGTATATTTACTAGAATGTACATAAGTAAACAAAATACGTTTTATTTTCTAATTTCCTAACAAATTGCCTTTTTTTTAAAATAATCCTGTAGAGAAGCATGAAATCTTACACATATATGACCTACAACGAACTTTAATCACTGTCCAGTGCAGCCCCCTAGTGTATAGTTCTATTAACACACCTTTGCTCTAGGTAAATACCAAAATGATTTTTTACTCTAAGTTTTGTTCTTGTGGCTCTTCACAGGTGGTCTTGTTTGTATGAGTGGTGAATTTTTCTGTGACACTGGACATTGTATATCAGTGCAGCTCCTCTGTGATGGGGAGGACCACTGTAGTGATGGGAGTGATGAGAGGCTTTGTCAGAACTGCACCTCTGGTGTCTCATGTGGTCCCTGGGGTCCATGCCTGTCCAGATATCAGCTCTGTGATGGAAAGAGTGACTGTGGCAATGGGTGTGATGAGGATCAGCGTGTGTGCGGTGCCCTGAACCACGCGTGTGCCGCCTCGGAGTTTAAGTGCGGAGACGGGAAATGTATTCGACACTCGTACAAATGTGACAACACAGCGGACTGCAGCGATGGCAGTGATGAGGAGAATTGTGGTCAGTGAAATAAATGATCTTACAATATTTGAACTTACCCTGTAAGAGATAGTTTTGTCCCATATCCACCAGAGTGCAGCATTGTAGCAGAATTGTGATTTTTTTTTTTTTTTTTTTTTTTTTTTTTAATTTACAATGGAATTAAGGAAGTCCATACATAATACTTTGTCATAAATGCATGTGCAAATGGAACTGTGAACATTTTTTGTTATTGCAGATGTCAACGAGTGTCTGTCCAATAATGGGGGCTGCCCATACATTTGTGTGGATGAACCACAAGGCTTCCACTGTGAATGTCCCAACAACACAAGGCTGGTGGGGGACAGCCACTGTGAAGGTCACTAAACAAAATTCATATTATACATTATGCAAGTAACTATTAACTATTGCTATAGTCATGTAATTTGAGAGCGTCATTATTAGTTTTTAGTCTTGATTATTAAATACCATTATTTATTTACCAAACCCCTTTTCCTTTTAGAAATTAACTCCTGCCTTGAGGCTGATGTGTGTGACCAGTTGTGTTTGTACACAAATGACCACCTCACCTGCAGGTGCCAAGAGGACTACGTGAAGGGGTCTGCTGCAGGAGACTGTAAAGCTAAAGGTAAACTATTTATTTAAACAGGAAAAGTTATTAATGAATAAAGCCTTTGCAAACACCAGTACTTTTGTACCATAAAATAACCATAAAGCATATTTGTTATTTGTACATTTCAATAACCATGTATGCATTTGCATCTAAGCATGAAGTCTGTTCATGTGCTCATGTCACTGTAACAACATCAGGTGCAGAACCCGTAAAAACAAAAGTTCTTCCGCTTTGGTATACAAACTTTTTTTTTTTATTTCCCCTAGTTATATGTAAAATGCTTTATGTATAATATGCTCTGATAATAATAAAACAAAAATGTATTTCAGGCTCTGCAGCCCACCTGTTGTTCACTGACCTTGGAGGAGTGAGGATAGCCAACATCACTGGGTCTGTGTATAAACAGCTCAAGTCTTTACGTGGCAGTCGGCATATGACAGTTTTGTCTTCTAATAACACATTATACTGGGCACAGTCAGGAACTACGTCCATATACAGGTAACACTGTACTAACCTCACAAGAAAAGTCAATTTGCTTTGCAGAGACTGTCAAACAGCTATGAAATTACGTTGTGCTTTATGTTTATACAAGAAATTCTCGATGGCTAAAGTTTAACATCATGCGTGGGAGCACCCTCACTCTATACTGTTACCAAAACATGGATTTCCATGACCTGTTGTGTGTTTTCAAATAGCATGTTTTTTCATGTCATGCAAAAACAGTTCCTGTTATACTTGCTTTTTTCATAGGTTGTCATTTGGTGGGAAGCAGCATGATGCCCAGCAGGTTTTTGAAGCTCCCAGTTCAGTGTCTGGCCTGGCCATAGACTGGGTCCACAGTTTATTGTACTGGACCAGTGCAGAGACTGGCTCTGTTCATACTAGTCTGCTGGATGGCTCAGTGCAGCGCCCCCTACTGACTGGACTAGACCAACCCTGTGCTGTGGTAGTTCACCCTACTCAAGGGTAATGGTTATGTACCTTGGCACTACCTTTTTAAGATGCAGTGTAATCTAGATTACATATATTATTTATATCTAGATCTAGATATAAAATTGATTAAGACTATGTTGTTTCTCTTTCTTTACTGGTGTGCCACTTTATTTTTTATTTAAGATATAAAATCTGTTGTAAAAATGTGTTAGTATTTTGTGAGACATTATGTATTTCAGTGTCAACATTTTCTCTTTTTTAGGGTGATCTTCTGGGCAGAGTGTGGAAACAATCCTAAAATTGAGAAGTCTAGTTTGGACGGCCAGTACCAAAAGACTTTAGTCAATACTTTAATACATAATCCTGTTGCACTTTCTCTTGGTGAGATAAGATCACCATTACAATAAAACAAATGGCACAGTATTTTGCTTTCCAAACAATAATAGCTTTGTATGTTTTTTTTTAGATCTCCCCCGACAGCTGCTGTACTGGTTGGATCAAGGACTGAGGCGAATCTCCAGAGTAAATTTAGAGGGTCATTATCGGAAAACGGTGGTAGAGTCGAATGGGTTCCTGGATCAGGCTTTTGGACTTGCCCTGTTTGAGGTCAGATTGTTGTTTTAATTACATGGAAATATATGGTAACTTTTACTCAACACATTTTGTCACGCTTTTAGGGTTTTGTATATTGGAACGATGAAGTGAGTCATTCGATCTGTAAGGCAAATAAGCATGATGGCCGTCAGTTTGAAGTAATCCTGAAAAACATTACATCACCAGGCAGTGTGCTCATTTCCCATCCTGCTCTCCAGCCTAACAGTAAGTCCACACATAACTAACATAGGAAGTTTTATATAGAATAAACAAAACTAAAAAGTAGACAAAAACTCTCCTACCACAACTCACCCCTCTCTCTACACCACTATAGGTACTGTAAAAATTCACTGATAACAATGTCTTTTCTAAGTAGCAACAGTCTATCAGTGCCCATAATTCATTCAGATTTACCTCAACCTTCCTTCCTGCATCAGAAATCTTTGTTTCTGCATCAAAAATGAAATAGTAGAGCCAAAGGGGTGGCTGGTTGTTTAGTTTTACACAATCTTTATAAAAAGTATAACTGTTCTATGCAATTTTTTTTGTTACTCATCTCGTTTTGACAATGATCAAAACTTTTATTGGTAGTTTTCATGTTATACTCCCAGATAGGGGTCAAGAGACAGTTAATTACATTTTACTTTGCCCTGAAATATCCAAAAGATAAACTCACAAATGTTGAACTTGGTATTTTCAATTAGTGACTAAACCTGAGAACTCACTGTTGCTTTTACTAGGCGTAGTTTTATATATTTTAGCATGTTAGCGTGTGTGTGTGGGTAGTTTGGTTGTGTGGGGTCGGGCAGTTGTTGGGGGCTGAGTGGGTGAATGGAAGGAATTGTGGGATTGTTTTTAATCATTGTAAAGCACTTTGTGTTACATTTTTGTATGAAAAATGCTTTACAAATAAAGTTTGATTGATTGATTGGATTTTAGCTGCCCCCCATCTGCATTCATTAATACTGGCCTATAGTATATTGTGATGTCATCTGAAACCCAGCAATTGTCAATTTTGATCAAAATTCAGTTGACGAAAAAATACAAATTATATTCCACCTATTTTTTTACTGCCTTAATTTTGATTTTCCTTTTATTATATAATTTTTTAATAATATGTGTATAAGAGATAATTTAGTGCTTTTATTTTGGTAGTCAGCAGATTGGAACTGTTGTTTGTTCAGTTTTACTTGATAGAGACGCATGCCTGGTTGAAAAGCAGTAGTGCGGCGTGTCAGCAAACCTCGCCAATTAAAGTTAAAATAACTTCAATCAAGCGTGTTTAAAGGAAATTCTACCTCACAAGTATGGGTCAGCCAGCGAGTTCACTGGTGTTGTTGGTGGCGTCCGTGGCCAAAGTGGCTTTTATTAAGGCTCAAGATTGTTCAAGCCACAATAAAGATTAATCAAGCCATCAGTTAAAATAACTCTTTATTGAGTTCTATCATAGTCTGTATTGAGGAGGTGGTGTGATAGTCGAACTCAGCCATGATTCTTAGTCTTGGACTTTGCTAAAACCAAGACAAAGCCTCCACTCCCAACCAAGAGACAAGACACAGCTAAAATCTTCACTACTAACACAATGAGAAAGGTGCATGAACCTGTTTGTTGTGTAAAAAGGCACACAGCAAGTGTTGAACATTCATCAAAAGACCATTTACAGAGAGAGAGAGCGAAAGAGAGAGAGATTCAAAGTAAAAGACTGATACAGATTATGAGGCCAAGATGAACAGTATTCTCAGTGACACCACCACGTACAAACTACTAAAACGGGATCCCACCAGTGGATACAAGAAGAAGATCATTGACTGCTTGCAGAAACTGGAGAAAGAAGAAGTCATTGACCGTCAACTGTATTACAGACTGTATCCAGGGAACTCCACTCCTTGCATCTATGGACTTCCTAAGATCCACAAACAAGAGGTACCACTCAGACCAATTGTGTGCAGCACTGACTCCATCACCTACAATGTGGCCAAACACCTGAAGACCATTCTGGCCCCATTGGTGGGTAACACGGCACACCACATCGAGAACACAGCAGAGTTTGTGAATAAAATCTAAAATCTCCAGTTCGACCCAGATGACTACGGTTTCCTTCGACGTGACCTCTCTTTTCACCTGCATTCCGACAACAGTAGCTGTCGAGGCAGCAAGAGTAAGATTACTACAAGACACCAAGCTAGAAGAGAGAACCAAACTTTCGCCTGACCATATCTGCCAACTGCTGGAAATCTGTTTAAATACCACCTATTTTCAGTTCAGAGGAAACTTCTACAAGCAAATCCACGGCTGTGCAATGGGCTCACCGGTCTCCCCCATCATTGCCAATTTGTACATGGAACAATTCGAACAGAGGGCCTTGGCTTCTTATCCCCGAACGAAGCCCACACACTTGTATCGTTATGTAGATGATACCTTTTTAAAAATCTAAATTCAAGAATTTGAACCTTTTACTGCACATATCAATTCAATAGACCCCAACATGAAATTCACCCGTGAGGATGCCAGTGAGAACAGACTGGCCTTCTTAGACTGTGCAGTAACCATTGGAGAGGACCGGCAACCTCATGTGGATGTCTTCAGAAAGCCCACACACACGGACCAGTACCTGCTTTTTGATTCACACCACCCACTGCAGCACAAACTTGGAGTGATTCGGACTCTACGACACAGGGTCCAACTGGTTCCTACAAGCACAGAGCTGAAGGAGAAAGAGGAACGACATGTGCAGAACGCCCTCTCTGTTTGTGGTTATCCTAAATGGGCTTTCAACAAAACCAAGAGAGAAGAAACAAGAAAACACAGAACCAGAACCCAGGAGAAGGGGTGTAACTATCCCTTATCTTGCTGGTGTGTCTGAGAAACTCAAGAGGATCTTCAAACGTGATATTCCTGTCTACTTCAAACCCACAAACACTTTAAGACAAAAACTGGTCCACCCTAAGGACAAAACTCCGAGCCACAAACAAAGCGATGTCGTCTACTCTATTCAGTGTAGTGAAGACTGCAGTGAGCTTTACATTGGAGAAACAAAACAACCATTACACAAAAGGATGTACCAGCACAGACGAGAAACCCAGAGTGGACCTCAGTCTGCTGTACATCTCCACCTTAAAGCCACGGGCCACTCCTTTGAGGACAGTGAGGTGCAGATCTTAGCCAGAGAGAAGAATTGGTTTGAACGTGGAGTTAAAGAAGCCATCTTTGTTAAAAAAGAGAACCCTTCTTTAAACAGAAATGGAGGACTCAGGCACCACCTGTCTCCTATCTATAACTCCATTCTCAAACCTAAATCAAAACAAATTAAGAAAACAATAGGTGTAGCCAGGTCAGGTCCAGAGGTGTGAATAGCTCCTTATATGTATGCTAATCTGACCCCACCCCCCCAGTCCATTTCAATAGGGTGAGTTGATAACAGAAACTTTAAACAATAGGGTGAGTTTCTAAGTAATTTGGAGTGTTAACTCCTCCCTCTTGCAGGCAGATATAAGTCAGTGTCCTCCAGCATTCTGACCAGAACTGAAGAAGGAGCTCGGATGAGCGGCGAAACGTCTTCTATCAAAACTTTGGTCCAGTTGACAAATTTAACTCTACGTTGCCACTGATGGCCACTGTTTAAACAGTCTGCAACAACAGGCCATCCCGCATGCCTGCATGAAGACAAAACAAGAGACCAAAAAAGAACCACCAAAAGAACAACAAATAAGTGAACAAAAGGAGACTCCACACAACCACAAGACATAGTCACAGAGAGAACATCCAAACAAGTGACTCATGAAAGCAGTAATGCACAGACCTCTTCTCTTGTGCCTGTGTATGTGTCCACACAAAATGATCCAGTTAAAGAAGTGCTTGTTTATGCACTGCTAGATACACAGAGTCATTCCTCATTTATTTTAAATGAAGTAGTAGACAACTTGGATACAAGGAAAATTCAAGTCAAACTTTAACTATCCACAATGTGCCGTATACCAGACTGTGGGGAATAGTCCTCTTATCTGTAGGGCATCCTAAGAAACAGACTGTGCCAGCAGTTCATATCGTAGTCACATTCCAACCCCAGACACTGCAAGGGCATGGCCACACTTGGAGCATCTCACTCAGCATATTGCTCCACCACTGGACTGTGAAATAGGGCTCTTGTTAGGTTACAACTGCCCAGCTTTAATGCCCAGTGAAGTTTGTGGTGTAGAAAAACAGCCCTTTGCTCAGAAAACAGATTTATGCTGGAACATCTTTAGTTACTGCGGCAACTACAACTACAGTCAGTAATGATGCAAAGAGATTCCACGTGTTTGTGGTAAATAGGATTTAAAGAATAAAGTCACTCACAGACTCACAAGCGTCATCATGTGCCATCTGAAATTAGGTTTAAATGTTCAACAGCTCCTCAACTCAAACTGGTTCAAAGGTCTAGAGTTTTTAAGACAGAGATAGTGCCAAGTTCATTGCACAAAATGAATTTTTGGAATTCTGCTCACAAAAGTCAGTGACACCCATACCACGCTATTTATGCTGTAGCCGTAGTAATGACAGAAACTCTCCAAGTCATTATTAAACCTGTATTTGATTAAGTGCAAGATAAATAAGTTTAATGCTAAACGGAGTAACATTCGGAGTAAGGCTAGAACAAGTGTCAAAAATGTCAGAACATTATTCTAGGTCAACTGGCTTTTGTTAGTTGTTTTTCTTGTTATTATGGTTTGGAGGATATTCATACCTGTATGAGTAAAAAAATGCATCACCTTGCATAGTTCTACATAGTAGTTTTACTAACATTTCAAACTAATTTTCAGTGCTAAGGAATAGACTCTATACTGATTCTGATACCATGACAATAAAAAACCTCTTTATTTACACAATCTGATTTTTAACATTAAATCATAGTTCTGACTTTTATTCTGATGCAGCTCGAGATCATTCTTGAACTATTCAGAAAAGTTAATTTCTGTCCTGTGAATGTGACTTTTTTAGTATCGATACCAGCTCAAATAAGTTTCTACATTCGATACTTTTGACAACTCTACTACATAGTACACCTTAAAATAAAAATCCTTCACACCCTGCCTTTTAAATAATAACACAAATGTAATTTGTTTGCGTTTATAACTGTGTTTTTCTTAGGGTCTGCCCCCTGTGGTCGTGATCAGTGTCAGTACTTGTGTGCAGTGAGTGTTATGGCTCAGACTCTGAACATAAACTGCACTGAAAATGGATACAACAGATCCGACGGATTTCCGGTCATTTCCAGAACAGTTCCTGCTTCAGCTTTATCTGATTCCACGTTTGCAGGACTCCTCTCTCTCACAAGTAAGACTATTGTTGACTCTGTCTCCCTGCTGGTTTCACATGCTTGTGTATTGCAAAGGAAATTAGTTATTATAATGACAATAGTTCATATCCAGGCCTGTTGACAAAACATGGGCCCCCCGTAATATAAAATAGTTCAAAACATTTCTCATAGAGTCTGAATACTAGAATTGCAAACTCAAATAAAGGTGCACTGCACAACTTTTCTGGTGGAGGGTCCGCTACCTGCTTAGAGAGGTGATCTTGAAATAAATGTATTATTATTATTAAATGTGTATTGCTTTGTCTGGATTGTTCTATAGTATGACTTTAAACATTTCCATCTAGCATTTATCCATTATGGGCGTTTCTACTGCTCAAAAAGACCTTAATTTCCACAGATCTGAATTGTAATTTAGAGTAGTTTTGTGACCTGCTTGTTTCCCTTGTGATGTATAGGTTTAAGGCTGCCACACACTACAGGAGAATTTCCCGATTTAGGCTGCGGTTTGCTTCTCTTCGAGTTCAGGAATGCGTGACCCAACTTTGTGTTTTCGTGAGCAATTTTAAAGCCGCTGTGCTCCTCGTGTGTCAGTGTGACTCTGAACTGCTCTGTCAGATCATAACCACAAAACATCACAATGGCAGCAGCCAATAAAACAGAGCGTCGGGCAGACAGAGTGACGGACATAGAGGTCCAAAATACAAACTCTGGAAGTAGCGAAAAAAATTATTACTCGTAAAGTTGTAAAGTTAAAGTGCAGCATCTCACCCACATTATCCATAGAATTCGCCCTCCGCCAATATTGACACCTAATCCACAAAGCGGCGCTGTGAATCCAGTTTGAAGCGTTCTTTGAAAGTAAAAAAGTAGTTCCTCACATGTGTTTGCATTCACACAGCACACGGATCGGGGTAAAACTGCAGATTAGCAATAGTGACTCTACTTCCTGTGGACTTTATCGTCAACCTTCTGTCCATTAAAACTCATGTATCTGAAGTATTGCACCACATTTCACAAAAAATAATAACTTAGTTTTGACTTGTATCTAAACTAGAAGTGCAGCGCTCTGATCTTTTGAACACTTAAGAGTCTCAAATCGAGTCTTTTTTCTCTCAACAGGAAACAGATGACTTGATCGTGCTCACAACATAAGATTCTCCTCGTGTCTGTGGTGTGCGCTTTTTGTCGTACGTTTAAAAAAATCCTGTTGTGTGTGGCGGCCTTTAGTTTGTACGGTGGAACATTCTAGACAAGGCAATAACATTTCCATGGAAAGAAGTAGGTGGCGGACCCGCCACTGGAAATGTTGCACAGTGCACCTTTTAAGAAATCACAAAATTATACTACTATTTATATTACTATGTGGTCTAGTCCTGATATATGAAAATCACTGAAGCTTTCAATAATTTTGCTTTATTTATGTGATGTTTTTTTTTCTCAATACTTTTTCAAATCACTACGAAGTTTAGTATCAATCTTGGTACTCAGTTTTTTTGACAGTCCTAATTTGTCATTTGCATTTTTTCCAGGGACATGTCATATTAGCTCACATTTATGTAAATATGCCAGAACAGCTAATGTGAGCCTAAACACAATAATAAAAGCCAGAGTAAACAACAAGCTAGGTTTATTAGCAGTGCCATTACAGAAGTTCCTGAGAAGTACATCATGACCTTATACTTACTGGAAAGAGAAATAATTTAATACAGATATCTCCCAAGAGTGCTACTAGCTGAGGACAATATCCACCACTGTTGCTATGGCCACTCCCTAGTTGACTCATAAGGATGTAGTCAGTGTTTGCATGTGTGTGGATGTCATTTTCATTTAATTAAGATGGATTATTAAACTGTGTAAAATGATGCATTCGTGTACTGGAAAAGTAGTTTCACTTGTCATTTAGTAGTCACGTTATCATTATCCTAAATATATTTTTAAAGCCTAATGTGTTTGTGCCTTAAAACTGTTTCAGAATAGTTATTCATATTTAACTGTGTAAACCATCTGTAATGTTGATATAACATTACAAATTGTTTCATTTTATTAACATGCTTTTATATTTTTTTCTTCTTTTCAGTGTTTCTTATTCTTCTTCTGTTGGGGATGTTTCTCTGGTATTGCAGAGAAGAGGTTCGGCCACACAGGGGTTTTGAGCACAGTTTATCACTAAAAGAATCCAGGGACCCTCTCATCTTCGACAAAAACGTGGAGCCCACCCAGTGCCCCACTAAAGTAAGATGTACAAAATGATCAATAATGTTTTAAGGAGAGGTGGGACTTATTTGGAAAAGTTGTAATATTGTCATTTTTGTTCTAGAGAAATGTAAAATCTAAATAATGAGTGTGCGGTTGTGTAACTTCAAAACAAAAACAGCACACTGGATAAACTATACTTGTGGTTCATTTCATGATTAATTTTGTTTCCGCACATACCCAAAGTACTATAAAATTATCCTCTGAATATTGTTATCAAGGTTGTCAATATTCCATGGAAATTTATGTTAAAATCACTCTTGGGAACATTCTCATTGGAGACATGTAGATAAGTTTTATACCATACTGTGGAATGTTATAACCAAACAAATAACATTTCCATGGAAACAAGCAGGAGGATAATTACATTTTTCAGAGAAATAAAAACATGCTCTGTTTTTGCCTAAAAACTTATACGGCGAGGTTGGTTCTTTTTTGTAAATATTAGTATATGCAGAGTGACCAAATTATCTCATTTATACAGTCTGAATATACCCAAATGTGTGAAATGACACACCCCGAGCTAAATGTGGCATTTACAGATACTGTAGAAGCTTTATAGCCTATGCAATTCATGAGACTGAATATGTTTAAGATAAAGAGAATTTTTTGTTCAATAAGAAAATAAATATGCCACCGACTTTACTGGAGCTACAACATGTGAGCTGATTTATGAGGTTAAACAAGGTCTCTCTGGTCAGCGGCTCTTGAAAATATGTTGTTAAAATCCAAACAATCTTAAAACTGTTTTTGGCACCATGGTAACTCCTAAATGTTCCACCATAGAGATACATGTCGAACACCCCCTGCATGATGTCAATACAGTGTCATTTAAGCATTTAAGCAAGGAACACATGCAGTCATAAAGATAAAATAAAATAAAGGTCTTGCTATATATTTTTATTTGTCAACTAATGATTAAATTAAGCGAGCATCGGTCCTTGTTTACAGTATGGCTCTTCTTTTTAACAGCGGTTGGCACCAGATTAATGAGGTGCATTACCGTCATATAAAGTATGGTTGCTAGGTAACGTGTGATACATCTGCTGCCCATGTCCAAACAGGAAGTACAATTATAGCTTAAACTACACTATGTATTTTCAAACTTTTTAGTGCAATCTTAAAGGGCTCATATTACGCCAGTTTCCGATCTATTATGTTGTTTCCTCATCACAAATATACCTGGAGTTTGGTCTCATTCGCACATGTTTAACAGACAATCCTTACATAGTTCTTCTCTCAGACAGAAAACACTCTGTTTCACCTTTGATGTCATGTGGTAATACAAGAAGGGCTCCATTATGTTTTTAAACCCCAGACACTTTTACTAGAATCATTTGAATGTTTTCAGCCCTGGAACTGCCAATCGCTACGGAGCAAGAGGTAAAAAGTAGCTGTTAACTCAAACCACCACTTCATGAGTTTTTAGGAAAAAGTCTGAAAGTAAAATAAATCAAAAATACAAACTGGATTTAAACAACACATTTTCAGGAGCCTGTGATCAATGCTAGTGTTCATGGTCCCATTTAGGTGTTTGATTTTCAACAGAAGGGTGAAAATGATTAACTGGAAAACTGTTTGCTAATGCTGGCTCCATCATGAATGCTCGATTGTGACTAATGTTATTTGAGCTGATGGATGTTCTGTTTTACTTGGATTAAGATGGTGTTTGACCATAGATTACTGAATGTGAGGTGGTGTTTGTTCTTATGTGTTATGTGTTTGTGGTTTGTTTAATCAGGATATCAACCTTTGTGTGATGACAAAGTATGTGCCCTTTTCATTCCAGGAAACTGTATGTAAACTGGACTTGGACTGTAAATGAAGCAGTGGCCCAGATAGCCATCTGACCTGACCAACTACTTCTCCACCCACGCCGTTGGTTATTAGGGATGGTAAGATTATATATTCAGTTTATAGCCGTGATTAAAGGCTCCATTCACGCTTACCAGAAGACGTGTGGAAGTATGTGGATGATGACTTCTGGTGCAGTTACCGACACTGCGCATTTGATAAACCCATAGATTCAGCAGCAGCGTCTTCACAACCTGCCAAAGCTTTTCCACGGGGGACGTGACTCTAATAAAGTCTTCAATGTCACTTACAGGCAGGTTGTAAATGTTGATCTGCTGCAAATAACGGAACGCTACAATGACATCTTTTTTTTTGACAAATTATACATATAATAAATAAATTAATGGGCAGTTTATAAAAGGAAAAAAGAAAGCATACAATGAAATGACAGAGCCCAAAGGAAGTCGTCATCCGCATGTTTCCAAACGTCTTTCCGGTTTGCGACGTACGTATGAAAAGCGCCTCCTCTGGTCACAGTATTATGGTACACAGCAAAAAGTATGTTTAAATTACTCAGATTAAGAACATTTAACCTGTTTTGAGTAGATTTGTCATGACAAAAAAAATGATCAAAGTATTTTTTCTTGATTCAGACAACATAAGATTTAGCTTCTTATTTTAATTGTAAAGAGTTGTTTTTCTCATCTTAAAGGTGCATTATGTAACTTTTCTGGTGGAGGGTCTGTCAAATGCTTATCTCCATGGAGGTGTTATTTTTTTGTCTGGAATGTTTCGCAGTATGGCATTAAACTTTTTTATCTTCATGGAGACCAAACCAGACCAAGTTACAGGTCAGATCTGTGGAGAGGCGACTCTGCTCAGTGAGAATGCCTGTTTTATATGTATTTTTGAGCTATAAATCTACTTATTGAATAAATGTAAGATAAAACTGTTTAATGTCATACTGTGGAACATTCCAGAGCAATGGTATATCCATAGAAACAAGCATGTGGCAGACCCCAAACCAAAAACTCACACAGTGCATTTTTAAGTGTCATTTTAAGGCTCGCTCAGTTGGTAGATAATTTTACATTATGTGAAATTTACTCAAATCAAACTTCTTAATTCAAGTGATTTTAATCTGGAAAGATTCAATGTTTTGCTGTGTAAAAACAAAAAGATAAGGCAACACTTTATAATAACTAATAGGGTTGTCAAAAGTATTGAAAATCAGATACCAATCCATACTGAAACTAGTATCAAAACTAGATATTCATTTGAGCAAGTAAACTGGATAAAAGTTTTATCTTGTTTTTTGTCAGAACTAGAAGTCCACATGGTATAATAAGCATACTATTATTTAAAATTTAAATTAAAAAATAGTATTGAGTATAGAGTTTATTCTTTAGTATTAGTAAAGAGTTTGAAATAAACAATTTGTTAATTTTGAATCAAGTCTTTGTTCATGCTTTATTAAGGCTAATTAAGGTGTAGTTATTATAAAGTGGTGGATGAACGATATACAGAAGAAAAAAAAGCAAAAATCTTTATTGCAGAGCACTTTTAAAAACATGGTTTACAAAGTGCACAGTCATTGAATAGCACTGAATAATCACAAAGTGACAAAGATAACAACAAAGAGAGAACAAAGAGCACAAACAAAGCAATCACAGAGCAGTAGAAAACATAAATATACCACAGTTATAATCGTCCCAATCAAAATAAACTATGTTCCAAAAAAGTAAGCATTTAAAGTTCCTGTTTATGTAGCAATAACTTTATCATTCACAAAGTTTGATATCATAGCGCTAGTGGCATAGTAAGAGAATGCTATGAACTATTAGACAATGTGAATGAAAGAAAACATTTATTAAATTGGGACGTTTCTTCGATTATTAACACAAAATGCGATGCTGTTGGTGGGTTTGGGTAGTTGTACACGGTTTCAAACATGGGAGCTTACTTGATATATGATTTTTTTTTTTTTAACTTATTCATTTTATTTTGCAATAGAACAGAAAGCAATTAGTGGAAGTGTTAATTAGCTGTGATAATGGTCTTGGCCGATCTGGTAGTGCCTTAGTTAAAATTTTGAAGGCTGGAAAAAAGTAAATCTGTACTTGATGCAATGTTATATGATTGGGGTTCAGTATTATTGTTGTTCCTGTATTGAATTACCTGAAATCATGTAAAATGTTGCTACATTAATGGAGTTATAACGCACACATTTATAGAGTTATTGTGAAAGGAAAACAGGAAATGCTGATTTTGCTTTGGGTCATGCTCTAATTACAAATATAAAAAGTGCTACTGATTATTTGACATGTAAAATAGTTTTGTTCTTTCAAGCCTGAGCCTTTCAATGCGTCGAATACTGTTTGCTGTGCTATAGAGTGAATGTTAGTTTTGGACATGCTTGATTGATGCCTTTTTAATTTTGTCTGTTTAATTTTTGAAGAAAATTGGAGTCTTGTGTGAATTCTGTTGAGCTTTGGGCTAATATTTTTCAATAAATGATTTTATTTATTTAGAGAAATGTGTGTTTCTGGTTTATGCAACTGCAAAAAGACTTAAACAGAAAACAAACAAAAAAGGATTTATTTAGTTCTTCTCTCACACTGAAAACTCTGTTCCACCTTACTATGTAATGTGGTAATACAACAATACACCTTCACTATCATCCAAATATAATCATTTCAACCCTGGAATTGCCAATCTTTACTGAACAAAAGGTAAAGGGTAGCTGTTAACTTTAAAACTACCACTTCATGAGTTTTAAGAAAAAAATTTAAAACTCCTACCCCGCCCCTACCCCGGCACGACACTCTCTTTTCTTGACAGCTCGTCCAACAGAAAACCCACGGTCAAATCATTATGACTGGATGACTTTGATTTGGTCAAACTGTTACAGTTAACATCCCTACCTGAGACAGTCCAGCACATAACTGCAGGTGTAAGATGCTGCAGGGAAAGCCAACATAGAGCTCCACACATGAAGCTCCGTGAAAAGTGAGGGACATATTTATGTAATGGGTTCCTCACCTGCCACGGTTTGTTTGTCTTTTACCCTCCTTTTCTATGGGGTCATAATAGGGCAGGGGTATTCAACTAAAATTCGAGAAGGTCCAGTCAGACAAAATCTCCTCAAGCAGAGGTCCGGGACATCATTATGGATGCAACGATACAGTTTTCCCACGATTCAATACGTATCACGTGTCACGATATACGATTTTGATACATTTTAAGACGTAAAAAAATCTCATGTAATTTTTTTCTAATAATGAGCATAGTATAATAACACTGTGATATTACAGTGTAACTAATGTACAGCTGTAGTTCATATGTGAAGTGTTCATTTGGTTCACAACTCAGAATTTTAATTCAGTGAAAATAAGATCAGAGCTTTCTCAGGCTATTTTATATTTTACAATCTAGTCTACTCTTAACAGAGTGGTAGGGGAGTTACACTATTAGACTTTGCCTTCTTTGATGATGATTTGATGATTTCTTTTCATCCCGAGTCCTCTCACTGGGTGCACAAACCTCATACCAGTGTCTGCACTGCTCTGCTGTCCTGCCACAGTCTGTTCTCTTACAGAAAACTTATGAGACAGAGTTTGAGAAAAAGATTGCGTATATCACGAGTCACATCGCGTGTGCGTATACAGCACATTTGATGTGAAGCTCATTCCACGGTTTAGCAACATAAAATAAAGAGTAAGTAAAAGATAAAACCCGCCTCTCTCACTCTTACAATATTTCAGCTATAAGTCAATATAGATCTGTTTTCTTGCTGTATCTGAGAAGGACGCTGTGATAACTGTTTTGATTTCGGACCAAAATAAATGAATAAATACAGCGCGCATGGAGGAACACGTGCATATCGATATGGGTCCGGATGGGATGCCGTCTGGGTCCGGACTCGCACCCCGGTCCGCGAGTTGGTGACCCCTGTAATAGGGAATATTAAAATCAATACAAGAACTGACTTCACAATCACACTAAGCTTTTTGCTGTTGACAGTGAACACATTTTAACAATGTGTTAAAATTGTCAGGAATGTGTTTTGCTGGTTTGACACACCCATAACATGGAACAAGACAAAAAAAAAAAGATAATGATAGTTATGAATTAGGGCATGGCTATCAAAAGACATGATAACCTGTTTGTTGAACACTCAGTAAGTATCAACATGCAAATCAATACGCAGATTCATCCAGAAGCACGAACAGCCGGTTTAAAACCAAAAGTACATAGCTATCATGAGGAGGACGAGGAAGCAGATTCCAGTGTGTTTATCCCCTGAAGACCTAAGGGCAGTTTTAGTACATTTCTCCTCACCTGGATTTTTTCTTAATTTTGCTTTTAAAACTGCCCCTTTTACCCCCGAATGAAGTGTTCTACCTCCTTTTGTTCAGTACAGCCTGTTATTTCACAATCTGCTGCTGTAGTTGTGTCATGTGGCTGTGATAAAAGCTACAGGGCCAGAAATAGAGATGAAAAAAAAAAAAAAACAGAAAATAAAATTCACACTCTTTAATCAAAAAATCTCCTTATTGCCCTAAAAACAAAAAAAAGTGCAGTGGCCCCATGACTTTCCTGGTCCAGTCCTGGAAACAGCTCCTGCCAGGGCCAGGGCCAGAGCCACAGCACTTCTGCCACACTTCTGCCACATCTAATTGTAATATAATATAATTTTAGCGTCCAGAAAGAGGATGGAAGAGCGGTCTGTTTCTGTAAGAGAACAGACTGTGGCAGGACAGCAGAGCAGTGCAGACACTGGTATGAGGTTTGTGCACCCAGTGAGAGGACTCGGGATGAAAAGAAATCATCAAATCATCATCAAAGAAGGCAAAGTCTAATAGTGTAACTCCCCTACCACTCTGTTAAGAGTAGACTAGATTGTAAAATATAAAATAGCCTGAGAAAGCTCTGATCTTATTTTCACTGAATTAAAATTCTGAGTTGTGAACCAAATGGACACTTCACATATGAACTACAGCTGTACATTAGTTACACTGTAATATCACAGTGTTATTATACTATGCTCATTATTAGAAAAAAATTACATGAGATTTTTTTTATGTCTTAAAATGTATCAAAATCGTATATCGTGGGAAAACTGTATCGTTGCATCCATAATGATGTCCCGGACCTCTGCTTGAGGAGATTTTGTCTGACTGGACCTTCTCAAATTTTAGTTGAATACCCCTGTTCTAAAGGTTCTAAACACGTTCAGGAAAGGTTCTAAACACGTTCAGGAAAGTTTCTAATTTCATCACATTCAGGCTGGGATCACACAATAGTGATGTCAGTTTGAGCTCTGTAGGCCAATGCCTGTGGCCGTGAGAGGGCATCAAAGAAACAGGAAATGAAGGTGTTATTCGCCGGTGTGATATGGACAAACCATGAGGAGGATCCCTAAAGAAAGTAATGCATGTGTGGAGCCACGTCTGTAGATGTGACATGTCAAATCTGAGTTCGTTTGGACCAAAAAGCAGTGACTAGATGAGTTTTGCAAACACACAGTCCAAATGGACAAGGGATTTTTGATCCAATATGGCTGACTTCCTGTTGGTCATATGGGAATGCTCCATTTCAACTTGAGTCTTGTGTCATAGTCGACTGTCACTGTTCTAAATTTCATCAGCCTGCGCTAAAGTTTGCTAGTCCCTATTCCCATAGGGGTCGAATTCTAGGAGGCGCTGTTGAGTGGGTTTAGGTTGGACATTATATTAAAGGTCATATTATCAATTATTGTTCCGGGCTGATCAATCCTATACCCGGTTGTGGGACTTTTCGTTGATGTTCTGTGGGTCAAATCTGCATTTGTTTGTGTATACAGAACAAACAACAATGTTAACTTAAAGCTGCTCGCGGCAATGATGGGCCTCGCCCCCGGTGCCAGGGAACTGCTGAGGACTCATGACCGCCCTGACACAATACTCTCTCCTCCCGACAGCTCGTCCACCAGAAAAATTACATAGGGCACCTTTAATATTTGAAAATGGGAACGATCTAGAGCCAAATTATAGAAACTAGGACACAGGTCACATGACTTTTATAATCAAGAGCACTGTCAGACTAAGACTGCATAAAAACAGACCCTCCACCAGAAAAGTTACATAGTGCGCCTTTAAACATATTTTGGGGGGGAGTATTTGCCCCCTTTGTGGCCAACCATGGAAAATACCCCATATCCATAATGTATTTTTTTGGACGGAGACATGCATAGAATGTATTCCCCAAATCTGGTACAAATCTGATCACATTGACGTTTCATGTCTGGGGTAGGGGGCGCTATAGAGTTCACTTTTCTATATACTTTATAGTGTATTATATTCAGGTCATGATCAGGCATTAATGATTCAAATTTCAGCACAATCAGACGAACTCTGTGCGTGTAGTAATTTTGGAACTATTTATTGGGGGAGTCTTTGCGCCCCTCCTTGCCAACCGTGGGAAACACCCCATATCCATATATATATATTTTTTGTTTGCTTTGACACAGAGAATTTAATTCCCAAATTTGGTACAAATCTGATAATGTTGATGTTTCATGTCTGGATAGGGGGCGCTATAGAGTTCACTTTTCATATACTTTATAGTTTATTATATTCAGTCCATGTTCAAGCTTTAGTGATTCAGATTTCAGCACAATCAGACAAAGCCTGTGTGTGTAGTAATTTTTGAACTATTTATTGGGGGAGTCTTTGCGCCCCTCCTGGCCAACCATGGGAAACACCCCATATCCATAATATTTTTTTTTGCTCGCTTTGAAACAGAGAATTGAATACCCAAATTTGGTACAAATCCGATAATGTTGACATTTCTTGTATAGGCTAGGTGGCGCTATAGAGTAACTTTTCATATGATTTACAGTTTATTATAATCAAGCCCTAATCAGGTATTAGTGATTCAAATTTCAGCACGATCAGACAAAGCCTGTGTGTGTAGGCATTTTTAAACAATTTTTTTAGGGAGTCTTTGCGCCCCTGCTGGCGAACCATGAAAATTGCACCATGTCCATAATATAAGATTTTGCTTGAAATCATGGATAGAATATAATCCCCAAATTTGGTAGAAATCCGATAATGTTGACTTTTCACGTATACACTAGGTGGCGCTACAGAGTTCACTTTTATTATATTTCATATTTCATCACATTCAGGCGGGATCACAAAATAGTGATGTGAGTTTGAGCTGATCAATCCTATACCCGGTTGTGGGACTTTTCGTTGATGTTTAGTGGGTCAAATGTGCATTTGTTTGTGTATACAGAACGAAGAAGAATGTCAACTTAAAGCCGCTCGCGGCAATGATGGCCCTCGTCCCGGCGCGCAACGCCCCTCCCACTCGACCGTCGAGGACTCGCGACCGCCCTGACACGACACTCTCTCCTCCTGACAGCTCATCCACCAGAAAAATTACATAGGGCACCTTTAATATTTGAAAATGGGAACGATCTAGAGCCAAATTATAGAAACTAGGACACAGGTTACATGACTTTTATAATCAAGACCACTGTGAGACTAAGACTGTGCATAAAAACAGACCCTCCACTAGAAAAGTTACATAGTGCGCCTTTAAAAATATTTTGGGGGGCAGTATTTGCGCCCCTTGTGGCCAACCACGGAAAATACCTTATATCCATAATGTATTTATTTGGTCGTAGACACGCATAGAATTTAATCCCCAAATCTGGTACAAATCCGATCATGGTGACGTTTCATGTCTTTGGTAGGGGGCGCTATAGAGTAACTTTTCATATACTTTATAGTTTATTATATTCAGGCCATGATCAGGCTTTAGTGATTCAGTTTTTCAGAGTTGTTTTTCTCATCTTAAAGGTGCATTATGTAACTTTTCTGGTGGAGGGTCTGTCAAATGCTTATCTCCATGGAGGTGTTATTTTTTTGTCTGGAATGTTTCGCAGTATGGCATTACACTTTTTTATCTTCATGGAGACCAAACCAGACCAAGTTACAGGTCAGATCTGTGGAGAGGCGACTCTGCTCAGTGAGAATGCCTGTTTTATATGTATTTTTGAGCTATAAAACTACTTATTGAATAAATGTAAGATAAAACTGTTTAATGTCATACTGTGGAACATTCCAGAGCAATGGTATATCCATAGAAACAAGCATGTGGCAGACCCCAAACCAAAAACTCACACAGTGCATTTTTAAGTGTCATTTTAAGGCTCGCTCAGTTGGTAGATAATTTTACGTTATGTGAAATTTGCTCAAATCAGACTTCTTAATTCAAGTGATTTTAATCTGGAAAGATTCAATGTTTTGCTGTGTAAAAACAAAAAGATAAGGCAACACTTTATAATAACTAATAGGGTTGTCAAAAGTATTGAAAATCAGATACCAATCCATACTGAAACTAGTATCAAAACTAGATATTCATTTGAGCAAGTAAACTGGATAAAAGTTTTATCTTGTTTTTTGTCAGAACTAGAAGTCCACATGGTATAATAAGCATACTATTATTTAAAATTTAAATTAAAAAATAGTATTGAGTATAGAGTTTATTCTTTAGTATTAGTAAAGAGTTTGAAATAAACAATTTGTTAATTTTGAATCAAGTCTTTGTTCATGCTTTATTAAGGCTAATTAAGGTGTAGTTATTATAAAGTGGTGGATGAACGATATACAGAAGAAAAAAAAGCAAAAATCTTTATTGCAGAGCACTTTTAAAAACATGGTTTACAAAGTGCACAGTCATTGAATAGCACTGAATAATCACAAAGTGACAAAGATAACAACAAAGAGAGAACAAAGAGCACAAACAAAGCAATCACAGAGCAGTAGTAAACATAAATATACCACAGTTATAATCGTCCCAATCAAGATAAACTATGTTCCAAAAAAGTAAGCATTTAAAGTTCCTGTTTATGTAGCAATAACTTTATCATTCACAAAGTTTGATATCATAGCGCTAGTGGCATCGTAAGAGAATGCTATGAACTATTAGACAATGTGAATGAAAGAAAACATTTATTAAATTGGGACGTTTCTTCGATTATTAACACAAAATGCTGTTGGTGGGTTTGGGTAGTTGTACACGGTTTCAAACATGGGAGCTTACTTGATATATGATTTTTTTTTTTTTACTTATTCATTTTATTTTGCAGTAGAACAGAAAGCAATTAGTGGAAGTGTTAATTAGCTGTGATAATGGTCTTGGCCGATCTGGTAGTGCCTTAGTTAAAATTTTGAATGCTGGAAAAAAATTAATCTGTACTTGATGCAATGTTATATGATTGGGGTTCAGTATTATTGTTGTTCCTGTATTGAATTACCTGAAATCATGTAAAATGTTGCTACATTAATGGAGTTATAACGCACACATTTATAGAGTTATTGTGAAAGGAAAACAGGAAATGCTGATTTTGCTTTGGGTCATGCTCTAATTACAAATATAAAAAGTGCTACTGATTATTTGACATGTAAAATAGTTTTGTTCTTTCAAGCCTGAGCCTTTCAATGCGTCGAATACTGTTTGCTGTGCTATAGAGTGAATGTTAGTTTTGGACATGCTTGATTGATGCCTTTTTAATTTTGTCTGTTTAATTTTTGAAGAAAATTGGAGTCTTGTGTGAATTCTGTTGAGCTTTGGGCTAATATTTTTCAATAAATGATTTTATTTATTTAGAGAAATGTGTGTTTCTGGTTTATGCAACTGCAAAAAGACTTAAACAGAAAACAAACAAAAAAGGATTTATTTAGTTCTTCTCTCACACTGAAAACTCTGTTCCACCTTACTATGTAATGTGGTAATACAACAATACACCTTCACTATCATCCAAATATAATCATTTCAACCCTGGAATTGCCAATCTTTACTGAACAAAAGGTAAAGGGTAGCTGTTAACTTTAAAACTACCACTTCATGAGTTTTAAGAAAAAAATTTAAAACTCCTACCCCGGCACGACACTCTCTTTTCTTGACAGCTCGTCCAACAGAAAACCCACGGTCAAATCATTATGACTGGATGACTTTGATTTGGTCAAACTGTTACAGTTAACATCCCTACCTGAGACAGTCCAGCACATAACTGCAGGTGTAAGATGCTGCAGGGAAAGCCAACATAGAGCTCCACACATGAAGCTCCGTGAAAAGTGAGGGACATATTTATGTAATGGGTTCCTCACCTGCCACGGTTTGTTTGTCTTTTACCCTCCTTTTCTATGGGGTCATAATAGGGCAGGGGTATTCAACTAAAATTCGAGAAGGTCCAGTCAGACAAAATCTCCTCAAGCAGAGGTCCGGGACATCATTATGGATGCAACGATACAGTTTTCCCACGATTCAATACGTATCACGGGTCACGATATACGATTTTGATACATTTTAAGACGTAAAAAAAAATCTCATGTAATTTTTTTTTAATAATGAGCATAGTATAATAACACTGTGATATTACAGTGTAACTAATGTACAGCTGTAGTTCATATGTGAAGTGTTCATTTGGTTCACAACTCAGAATTTTAATTCAGTGAAAATAAGATCAGAGCTTTCTCAGGCTATTTTATATTTTACAATCTAGTCTACTCTTAACAGAGTGGTAGGGGAGTTACACTATCAGACTTTTCCTTCTTTGATGATGATTTGATGATTTCTTTTCATCCCGAGTCCTCTCACTGGGTGCACAAACCTCATACCAGTGTCTGCACTGCTCTGCTGTCCTGCCACAGTCTGTTCTCTTACAGAAAACTTATGAGACAGAGTTTGAGAAAAAGATTGCGTATATCACGAGTCACATCGCGTGTGCGTATACAGCACATTTGATGTGAAGCTCATTCCACGGTTTAGCAACATAAAATAAAGAGTAAGTAAAAGATAAAACCCGCCTCTCTCACTCTTACAATATTTCAGCTATAAGTCAATATAGATCTGTTTTCTTGCTGTATCTGAGAAGGACGCTGTGATAACTGTTTTGATTTCGGACCAAAATAAATGAATAAATACAGCGCGCATGGAGGAACACGTGCATATCGATATGGGTCCGGATGGGATGCCGTCTGGGTCCGGACTCGCACCCCGGTCCGCGAGTTGGTGACCCCTGTAATAGGGAATATTAAAATCAATACAAGAACTGACTTCACAATCACACTAAGCTTTTTGCTGTTGACAGTGAACACATTTTAACAATGTGTTAAAATTGTCAGGAATGTGTTTTGCTGGTTTGACACACCCATAACATGGAACAAGACAAAAAAAAAAAGATAATGATAGTTATGAATTAGGGCATGGCTATCAAAGACATGATAACCTGTTTGTTGAACACTCAGTAAGTATCAATTTGCAAATCAATACGCAGATTCATCCAGAAGCACGAACAGCCGGTTTAAAACCAAAAGTACATAGCTATCATGAGGAGGACGAGGAAGCAGATTCCAGTGTGTTTATCCCCTGAAGACCTAAGGGCAGTTTTAGTACATTTCTCCTCACCTGGATTTTTTCTTAATTTTGCTTTTAAAACTGCCCCTTTTACCCCCGAATGAAGTGTTCTACCTCCTTTTGTTCAGTCCAACCTGTTATTTCACAATCTGCTGCTGTAGTTGTGTCATGTGGCTGTGATAAAAGCTACAAGGCCAGAAAAAGAGATGAAAAAAAAACAGAAAATAAAATTCACACTCTTTAATCAAAAAATCTCCGTATTGCCCTAAAAACAAAAAAAAGTGCAGTGGCCCCATGACTTTCCTGGTCCAGTCCTGGAAACAGCTCCTGCCAGGGCCAGGGCCAGAGCCACAGCACTTCTGCCACACTTCTGCCACATCTAATTGTAATATAATATAATTTTAGCGTCCAGAAAGAGGATGGAAGAGCGGTCTGTTTCTGTAAGAGAACAGACTGTGGCAGGACAGCAGAGCAGTGCAGACACTGGTATGAGGTTTGTGCACCCAGTGAGAGGACTCGGGATGAAAAGAAATCATCAAATCATCATCAAAGAAGGCAAAGTCTAATAGTGTAACTCCCCTACCACTCTGTTAAGAGTAGACTAGATTGTAAAATATAAAATAGCCTGAGAAAGCTCTGATCTTATTTTCACTGAATTAAAATTCTGAGTTGTGAACCAAATGAACACTTCACATATGAACTACAGCTGTACATTAGTTACACTGTAATATCACAGTGTTATTATACTATGCTCATTATTAGAAAAAAATTACATGAGATTTTTTTTACGTCTTAAAATGTATCAAAATCGTATATCGTGGGAAAACTGTATCGTTGCATCCATAATGATGTCCCGGACCTCTGCTTGAGGAGGTTTTGTCTGACTGGACCTTCTCAAATTTTAGTTGAATACCCCTGTTCTAAAGGTTCTAAACACGTTCAGGAAAGGTTCTAATTTCAGCACATTCAGTCTGGGATCACACAATAGTGATGTCAGTTTGAGCTCTGTAGGCCAATGCCTGTGGCCGTGAGAGGGCATCAAAGAAACAGGAAATTAAGGTGTTATTGGCCGGTGTGATATGGACAAACCATGAGGAGGATCCCTAAAGAAAGTAATGCATGTGTGGAGCCACGTCTGTAGATGTGATATGTCAAATCTGAGTTCGTTTGGACCAAAAAGCAGTGACTAGATGAGTTTTGCAAACACACAGTCCAAATGGACAAGGGATTTTTGATCCAATATGGCTGACTTCCTGTTGGTCATATGGGAATGCTCCATTTCAACTTGAGTCTTGTGTCATAGTCGACTGTCACCGTTCTAAATTTCATCAGCCTGCGCTAAAGTTTGCCTGTCCCCATTCCCATAGGGGTCGAATTCTAGGAGGCGCTGTTGAGTGGGTTTAGGTTGGACATTATATTAAAGGTCATATTATCAATTATTGTTCCGGGCTGATCAATCCTATACCCGATTGTGGGACTTTTCGTTGATGTTCTGTGGGTCAAATCTGCATTTGTTTGTGTATACAGAACAAACAACAATGTTAACTTAAAGCTGCTCGCGGCAATGATGGCCCTCGCCCCGGTGCGCACGCCCATGCCAGGGAACCGCTGAGGACTCATGACCGCCCTGACACAATACTCTCTCCTCCCGACAGCTCGTCCACCAGAAAAATTACATAGGGCACCTTTAATATTTGAAAATGGGAACGATCTAGAGCCAAATTATAGAAACTAGGACACAGGTCACATGACTTTTATAATCAAGAGCACTGTCAGACTAAGACTGCATAAAAACAGACCCTCCACCAGAAAAAGTTACATAGTGCGCCTTTAAACATATTTTGGGGGGGAGTATTTGCCCCCTTTGTGGCCAACCATGGAAAATACCCCATATCCATAATGTATTTTTTGGTCGGAGACATGCATAGAATGTATTCCCCAAATCTGGTACAAATCTGATCACGTTGACGTTTCATGTCTGGGGTAGGGGGCGCTATAGAGTTCACTTTTCTATATACTTTATAGTGTATTATATTCAGGTCATGATCAGGCATTAATGATTCAAATTTCAGCACAATCAGACGAACTCTGTGCATGTAGTAATTTTGGAACTATTTATTGGAGGAGTCTTTGCGCCCCTCCTGGCCAACCGTGGGAAACACCCCATATCCATAATATATTTTTTTGTTTGCTTTGACACAGAGAATTGAATTCCCAAATTTGGTACAAATCCAATAATGTTCATGTTTCATGTCTGGATAGGGGGCGCTATAGAGTTCACTTTTCATATACTTTATAGTGTATTATATTCAGTCCATGTTCAAGCTTTAGTGATTCAGATTTCAGCACAATCAGAGAAAGTCTGTGCATGTAGTAATTTTTGAACTATTTATTGGGGAGTCTTTGCCCCTCCTGGCCAACCGTGGGAAACACCCATATCCATAAGATATTTTTTGCTCGCTTTGATACAGAGAATTGAATACCCAAATTTGGTACAAATCCGATAATGTTGACATTTCTTGTATAGAGCTAGGTGGCGCTATAGAGTAACTTTTCATATGATTTATAGTTTATTATGATCAAGCCTCCTCCTGACAGCTCATCCACCAGAAAAATTACATAGGCACCTTTAATATTTGAAAATGGGAACGATCTAGAGCCAAATTATAGAAACTAGGACACAGGTTACATGACTTTTATAATCAAGAGCACTGTCAGACTAAGACTGCATAAAAACAGACCCTCCACCAGAAAAGTTACATAGTGCGCCTTTAAAAATATTTTATTATACTGTGGAACATTCCAGAGCAATGGTATATCCATAGAAACAAGCATGTGGCAGACCCCAAACCAAAAACTCACACAGTGCATTTTTAAGTGTCATTTTAAGGCTCGCTCAGTTGGTAGATAATTTTACGTTATGTGAAATTTGCTCAAATCAGACTTCTTAATTCAAGTGATTTTAATCTGGAAAGATTCAATGTTTTGCTGTGTAAAAACAAAAAGATAAGGCAACACTTTATAATAACTAATAGGGTTGTCAAAAGTATTGAAAATCAGATACCAATCCATACTGAAACTAGTATCAAAACTAGATATTCATTTGAGCAAGTAAACTGGATAAAAGTTTTATCTTGTTTTTTGTCAGAACTAGAAGTCCACATGGTATAATAAGCATACTATTATTTAAAATTTAAATTAAAAAATAGTATTGAGTATAGAGTTTATTCTTTAGTATTAGTAAAGAGTTTGAAATAAACAATTTGTTAATTTTGAATCAAGTCTTTGTTCATGCTTTATTAAGGCTAATTAAGGTGTAGTTATTATAAAGTGGTGGATGAACGATATACAGAAGAAAAAAAAGCAAAAATCTTTATTGCAGAGCACTTTTAAAAACATGGTTTACAAAGTGCACAGTCATTGAATAGCACTGAATAATCACAAAGTGACAAAGATAACAACAAAGAGAGAACAAAGAGCACAAACAAAGCAATCACAGAGCAGTAGAAAACATAAATATACCACAGTTATAATCGTCCCAATCAAAATAAACTATGTTCCAAAAAAGTAAGCATTTAAAGTTCCTGTTTATGTAGCAATAACTTTATCATTCACAAAGTTTGATATCATAGCGCTAGTGGCATAGTAAGAGAATGCTATGAACTATTAGACAATGTGAATGAAAGAAAACATTTATTAAATTGGGACGTTTCGTTTCTTCGATTATTAACACAAAATGCTGTTGGTGGGTTTGGGTAGTTGTACACGGTTTCAAACATGGGAGCTTACTTGATATATGATTTTTTTTTTTTTAACTTATTCATTTTATTTTGCAATAGAACAGAAAGCAATTAGTGGAAGTGTTAATTAGCTGTGATAATGGTCTTGGCCGATCTGGTAGTGCCTTAGTTAAAATTTTGAAGGCTGGAAAAAAGTAAATCTGTACTTGATGCAATGTTATATGATTGGGGTTCAGTATTATTGTTGTTCCTGTATTGAATTACCTGAAATCATGTAAAATGTTGCTACACTGGAGTTATAACGCACACATTTATAGAGTTATTGTGAAAGGAAAACAGGAAATGCTGATTTTGCTTTGGGTCATGCTCTAATTACAAATATAAAAAGTGCTACTGATTATTTGACATGTAAAATAGTTTTGTTCTTTCAAGCCTGAGCCTTTCAATGCGTCGAATACTGTTTGCTGTGCTATAGAGTGAATGTTAGTTTTGGACATGCTTGATTGATGCCTTTTTAATTTTGTCTGTTTAATTTTTGAAGAAAATTGGAGTCTTGTGTGAATTCTGTTGAGCTTTGGGCTAATATTTTTCAATAAATGATTTTATTTATTTAGAGAAATGTGTGTTTCTGGTTTATGCAACTGCAAAAAGATTTAAACAGAAAACAAACAAAAAAGGATTTATTTAGTTCTTCTCTCACACTGAAAACTCTGTTCCACCTTACTATGTAATGTGGTAATACAACAATACACCTTCACTATCATCCAAATATAATCATTTGGATGATTTCAACCCTGGAATTGCCAATCTTTACTGAACAAAAGGTAAAGGGTAGCTGTTAACTTTAAAACTACCACTTCATGAGTTTTAAGAAAAAAAATTAAAAGTTTAATGCATCTGAAAAAAAAGAATTAAATTGTTCTTCTCTCACCAATTATAAATGCAATACGTAAGTCAGAACTAACAGGTGATGGATCCATGAATCTGCTATTTAGAGGTAAATGTTCCTTATTTACCACAATAAACTGGTATGTTTTCATTATCATTATCTAATCTGCTTTATTCTGGGCTGCGTTGAGTTGTTCTGCTTCAGTCCCTTTAAGTCAGTGGTTCTTAACCTTGTTGGAGGTACTGAACCCCATTAGTTTCATGTGCGCATTCACAGAACCCTTCTTAATTGGAAAAATAAAATATGTTTTTTTCAAATTCAGAATGTAGATATATATATATATTATTGGTGCACACATGTGAATCCATATTGCACATATTCGTCCAACCATTTTCTTTTTTTGCTCAACATAGTATGAAGGGAATATATTAAGAAAGAAATTACATGACCCCATCACGACAGTCACAAGACTATTGTGCGCACAAAATTTCCTGCAGCCAATAACGGCCAAACGGGGCGAGTCATCATGAATCATATGAGTTGGATGTGTGTCTTTACCCCTGCCAAACCCCTGAGCTTGACTCACCGAACCCCTGAGGTTCGATCGAACCCCGGTTGAGAACCACTGCCTTAAGTGTGTAAGAGGTTTTACTGGTAATTTCACCAAAACATAATTATCCCAGTTAAGATGGTCTTGTTCTCACAATTTTACTCCCAGTAAAGGTAATTCCTAGCAACATTGGCCCCTGTGGCCCCTTCCCTAGAACCTAACAAGCGTAACCTGTTAGAGCCAAAACTGAGATAATTAGAGTGACAAAGGTGAATGACAGTACCTTTTTATTTTGTTTATTTTGTTTTGTTGTTTAAAATACCAGAAAAATCTATTCTGTGTAAATTGTCCGTGCATTTGGATGGAATTGTCTGTATTGATGACAAAGGCAGAGTTGTACTGCTTCAGGACTCATCTGTTTTTTGTTTTGTTTTGTACTTTTATCTCAATTTCTTCCCCACAAACTGCCACTTGACAGATGTAAAACTATGATAAATATTTACCACAGATACTATCGCACCAAACTGGAATAATAAGAAAAACATGAAAACATGTCACATGCACTTTAAGTCACACAAAATCCAAGCATTCTGTCCAATGTGATAAGATAAAAACAAGCACCTTCTGTCCAATTCACAATCTGTCCAATGTGATAAGATCAAAATAGAATATAATGGAATAATCAGAAAGTCAAACCCTTACTATATTGACACCAGACTCTTGTTATTTTTGCTACTTATTTTGAATCAATTATATTTTTGCTTCTTGTTATTATAATATATAGTGATGTGTGAGCCATTATGGTCAAATAATTTCCCTTGTTTATCAATAAAGTTTGTCTAAGTGTATAATATGCTCCATCTGTTAACTCCGTTTATTGTTTCTTTTTAGTCAGTACTGATCATGAACTTATGAACTAATGTTATGGACTGTACTGATTGTATAAGTAACTGAACTGTTTCATTTGTTGTTGTTTTTATCTGCATATAATTTTGCATTTGCATATTTGATGTTGATCTACTCCTAGTACTTAAGTATAAATTGTAGGTTTTTGTACTTTACTTAAAGGTGCATTGTGTAACTTTTCTGATGGGTCCGTCACCTGCTTGTTTCTTTGGGTATGTCATTGTTCTGGCTGGAATGTTCCACAGTATGGCATTAAACGGCTCTACCTGGTATTTACTCAATTAGTTGGCTGAAAAATACCAACAAAAACATGACCTGGTTTGGTCTCCATGAAGATAGAAAAGCTTAATATCATACTGTGGAACATTCCAGACAAAGCAATAATATTTCTGCAGAGAAAAGCATTCGATGGACCCTCCACCAGAAAAGTTACATAATGCAGCTTTAAGCAAGATTACAGCCTTTAGAGGAAGAAATTGGGCAGTGTTTTTGAGTTAAATGGGAGTTATTAAAAGCATATCTCAATCATGTTCATTATACTGAAAGGCCTTTTTGTGTTTCTGGAATGAAAATAAAGTACATTGAGTACTATAATTAGTGTTATTATAATGAGTTCCAGGGCATCCAAAGAGAAGTAGATAAAGTGTTTGTACAGTTAAGTAGATTTTATACTTTTTACTTTTATGTCACTACATTTGAGAGCAGATATCTGTACTTTCTATTCCACTATATTTTCCAAATGGAGAGAAAAATAAAAGTGTTTTTTTATTGTTGTTTGAGACCTGCAGAAGAGCCTGATTGTCTATTTTTTAACACATTCATAGGACTAAACAAAAATACACAAATAAAAACAAATCTTTATTAAAATCACCAATTTGAAGCTTCATAAGACTTCAAAATCTGTGAAACATACTTTTACTTTTTACTCTTTAAGTACATTTTTATACAGGTATCTCAATACTTTTACTTAAGTTGATTTTTTCATGTGTTTTTTTTTTTTTTTTAATCTCTATCTCTACTTTTACTTAAGTAACACAACTGAGAACTTCTTCCACCACTGGGGTTGGGTGGTCCTTAGATCTTGGTTGGTGGCACTATCTGATAAGTTCTGGTCAGAAGTGGAGAAATTCACAGTAAATTTATCCTCTTTTCTCCAGAATCTTGTTGCTGCCTCTGAGCCAAAGCTACATATATTGCACAGTAATCCTCTCTGTCCCATATATTTCAGCAGACAGCCAGCTCATTATGCAAATTTATATGGCCAACACACAGTATTGTTTGTTACTGTTTGCACTTTTAATTCAGGCCATTTTTGCATGATGCAAATCCAAATGTCATATTTGAGGCTTTGTGTGGTATTTTACATTGGGAAACGAATGCCTTTGTCCTCCACTCAACACTACATCCCAATGTTCAAGAGACGACATAAAGAAGCTAAAACTATATAAAAAGGTACACAGTGTTGGGGAGTAACGGATTACATGTACCGGCGTTATGTAATTAGAATACAAATTATGAGTAACTGTATTCCGTTACAGTTACTGTTTCAATGAGTGGTAATTAGATTACAGTTACTTTGTTGAAATAAATGGATTACATGGCGGTATTTTCCTGTTTTCACATTTTGGGCTATAACCCTTTTTATTTCGGTAATTCCACTCATTGCCTGAAACCCAAACAGAACTCGCACTAAGAGCGACGTAAACGTCCTGTTAACGCTGGTGGCGCAGCGTCAGTTACGCATAGAACTATCATAAAATCTTATTATACATCCATGGTTACACGCCGCGTCAAGCATTTGTGTCTTGGAAATTCAGCATCACTTTGTATTAAAGACGTTGAGATTTTTTTTTTAATCTAATGTTATACTGCAACTATGGGTTGTGCCAGTGCCACTTCAGGAGCATAAATGTTCTATTTGCTATGTGTTGTAATACGCCTCCTCCCGTGCGCTTATCTTCTCGCATAGGCTGCGTGAACCTATAGACCAGGGGTTGGCAACCCACGGCTCCGGAGCCTGCGGTTCTTTCCTCCTTCTGTTGTGGCTCCTGTGACTTTGGAAAATAAATAATGAGTATTTAATTACATTGTATTTTTATTTTAGTTAGTTCGTTTTTAAATGTAATTCTAAATTTGTAGATAATGGTAATCAAATAAAAGGTCTTTAGAGCTCACTGCACCTCCTCCACCAGGCCCGTAGCCGGGGGGGGGGTCAGACTGGGGTCACCTTTTTCCAAAAAATATTTAAAAAAAAATAGTGCTGAGTAATGTAAATGCGATATACTGTAAACCATTTCTAAAATGCTAATAAAGATTTGTTTCATATTTAATAAATTCCAGTTCTTATAAGCAAATAACTTCATATAATTGGTTGTATTTTTATAATAATTTAACAATATATGCATAATTACAATAGATAATGTAATAGATAACAAGTGAAGTAAATGAATATTAACCAAAACAAACAAATAATTGAGTCTTCATAAATAAAAATACACAAGTTTAGTACTGAAAGTCTGGAATAAACCTTTTACCTACTAATATATCGAGGGATAAATTTTATTGCTTTGACCTTGCATCCGAGGGACAAGTTTTATTGCTTTAATACTGCATCCATCTCGGACAGAGGGGAAAGAGACACAGATCCAGTATATTGTATCCTCGGGAGTGAATGACTTTCTAAGCTATTTTTCTAATGCAGTATATAAGTTTTTTCTGTTTTAATTATATTGGACAAAAAAGATTACTATCAAAGAAATTTATATTGTGAGTGGACATTGTGTAAAATATAACAGGAGTGTTACTTGATGACACTTTATTAGTGAATTGAGGATACAAACGAGCTGGTTGCATATTGAAATTAAAGATTTTCACCCAAAAAACAGTGAAATAATGGTGTTTTAGGGTCCTGTAGTGCAGTCACTGGGTCGCAAAGGCACCCGTATAAAAAGGTCACCCACCCCCCTTGGAAGTCTGGCTACGGGCCTGTCCACGTGGACCGCGCTTCCTCCTGTGCGCCTCTAAACCAGAAATAACACCAGGACTAAAACCAGGATTAAGCCAGGTCTAAAGCAGGTCTAAAGCAGGTCTAAACCAGGTCTAAACCTAAAACCAGGACTAAACTAGCATTAAACCAGGACTAAAAACAGGTCTAAACCAGGTCTAAAACTAGGTCTAAACCAAGTCTAAACCAGGACTAAACCAGGTATAAAACCAAACAAGAATAGAATTTGCAGGAAGTGGTTGCTACAAAAAAAAAAAGTTTCTGAGGAACAGAACGTTGGCAGATTCATTCAGCTCCAGTACACGGGATAAAATGATGACAGACACAGGTTGGTTTGCTGCAGGTGGACAATTTAATGTTGGATTTTTATTTCCTATAAGCAGGACTCAAATATACATTTAGTAATAATGTGTTTAATGCAGCTTTGCGCACATTTGTTTCCGTTTTAGGGAAACAAAACTTAAACCACATGGCTCATTTGACCGCTATGAACTAACATACCCCTATGAACTAACATCAAGGACCATGTTGTCCACCCTCCTGTGGGCTCACCACCTGCAGAGGGGTTCATAGGGGGGGTCAGGTGCTATGAGTATTGGGCAGCAAGCTGCCCCCGCGACCCAGCTGGATTAAGCGGGAGAAGATGGATGGATGGATGGCTCATTTGCATAAACTGCGCTGAAAACAGCTCAGTGCTCAGCTTCTGTCAGACTAAAGGACACGACTCAGTGGATTATTTCTGTTGTATTTTCATTAATATCATAAATGCAACACACTATAGTCTTTTATACAGAGCAGACAGGTAAAAAAAAATAATCATATGCAGTGTGATCGTCATTTTAGGGTTTTGTGGCTCCACGGGTGTTTTCTGTGAAGGACACTCCAAATGGCCCTTTGAGTGTTTTTTTATTTTATTTTTTATTTAACCTTTATTTTACCAGGTAGGTTGGTTGAGAACCAATTCTCATTTTCAACGACGACCTGGGTGTGGCACCTGGAATTCCCAATGGTCCCATCCAAGTACTAACCAGGCCCGGCCCTGCTTAGCTTCTGAGATCTGACGGGATCAGGCTTTGACAAGCCGACCCCTGCTATAGACCTGTGCACCTCCTCCCGTACGGTGCGGACACCGCATCTCCTTCCTACGCGCACACCTCATCTCCTCCCATACACTGCGCACACCTCATCTCCTCCCATACACTGCGCACACCTCATCTCCTCCCATACACTGCGCACACCTCATCTCCTCCCATACACTGCGCACACCTCATCTCCTCCCATACACTGCGCACACCTCATCTCCTCCCGTACGCCGCACACATCTCATCTCCTCCCTTATGGCGCAGACACCGCACCTCTGTCGCAGCTGGACCAGGCTTCCTCCTTTGCGCCTCTAAACAAGAACTAACACCAGGACTAAAGGACTAAGCCAGGTCTAAGGAGGGTCTAAACCAGGGGTAAACCAGGTGTAAACCAAATGTAAACCAGTTCTAAAACCAGGACTAAAGAGCATTAAACCAGGACTAAAACCATGTCTAAATCAGGACTAAACCCGGTCTAAAACCAACAAAGAATTTGCAGGAGGTGGTTGCTACATTCTGTGAACAAATGTGACTTAATGCTTGCTTCAGCTGAAGTGCAAAATGTTCTGTTCAGTAACTTTAAATGATACAAAAGCTGCAACCTTGACAATGAACGGTGCTCTGTTTCTAAGGAATAAACTGTAGAAATTCCGGGATCTTTCCTGGGTAACTATCAGCTAAAGAATAACATTTATAATAAATCTGTGTTTTTCCCAGTCTTATGTATCAGCTAAAAGATAGCATTTATAATTAAAATATACTAAGGTATATTGTAGACACCTGGACTCTCAGACTCGCTCAGACCATCACAAACCTCGATAGATTCTGCAGACTCTGACATTTTGCTGTTTGTCACCCTGAAGCCTTGAATTCATGCTGTAACATCATTAAAGGTACTGTAAGGACGATCTCCATAGCTCTGCGCTGTTTTCTCATTTTTGCTAAGATTTAACATTCATGTAGTTTTAAAAAGCACGACAATATCAAGTAATCCAAAGTATTCAGATTACGTTACTCACTTTAAGTAATTTAATGGATTACGTTACATACTACATTTTGGGGTGTGTAATCTGTAATCTGTAGGGGAATACATTTTAAAAGTAACCTTCCCAACACTGAAGCTACAGTATTTCACTTTTCTCTTGAGAGATGAAACTCTTGCTACTCTCCATAGTGATGATGTTGTGTTCTCTGGAATGTTCTACAGTATGGCATTAATGTTGGCCAATTCCAGGTCTATTTATTGCTAACAAGAACATGTTTTCTTACTGTGAGTGGGAGCACCCCTCTGTAGAGCTGACCTGTAATTTGGCCCGGTGACATCACCTGCTTGGGTCCATGGAGACAGATTGCTTTAATTCCACTGAGGAGCATTTCAGGCAAAGCATATCCTCTCCATGAAAATAAGCAGGTGGCATGCCCATAGGTTAGGAAGCTAAGCAAAAAAGGAAGCACATATTTAAAGTTTTCTAGTGGAGAGTCTGTCATCAGATTTTTTCTATAGATTTTATTGCTTTGCCTAAAATGTTCCACAGTAGCATTAAATTTATTGAGCTTGCATTTATTCAATTACAGGTATAATTAAAAATAAATAAATAAATAATAATAATTAAAAAAAACATGAGCAGGGGCATCATTCCACAGATCTGACGTGTAACTTGGCTTGGTAGTGTCACTTTTTTGTTTCCAAGGGGATAGATACGTTTAATGCAATACTGTGGAGCATTCTGCACAAAGCAATAGCATCTGCATGGTGACGAGGAGGTAACGGACCTTCCACCAGAAAAGTTACACATTGCGCCTTTAACTTTAAAGCTTGCTTGCTAAAGTCTTGCTTCTGCATTTTTCTGAACAAGGTTTCCTGTGTGATTTCATTTTTTATGCATCAGCACTTCCTAGAATTGTTCCTGTTTTATGTTTTTATTCACCTGACTCTCCGTCCTTTATTGTCGTGGTGGAGGTTACCGTAAACCGCTGCTTGCAGAGTCACCGTTTTACTATCAGTTGTATATTACGTGGTGTCGGGGACTTCAATTGCCAATAAAATGATTACAGTTACAGAAGCAGTTAAAGCTTGGGCCTCCCGAACAATTTAGAAGTTCCTCCAAAAGCACCTTCTGACAAACCAGAATAACAAGCTCATCTTTCATTGCCTCATTAGCACTGATTCTGTCAACAAATGTGTCCAGATGGAATGTAGGGTTTAAGTTTGAGGCCAACCAGAACCATGATGTTCAGAAATGCCAGGTAGATGTTGTGGAATTTCTTCTATTTCAGCCAAAGCATGCAATTCCAATGTCGCAGTAGCACTGGACACAGCTGAAGAACTTTAGACTTATGGATTGGGTGGAGATATTTACCTTTTCTTTTTTTTTTTTTAGTTCTGAGTACTTTATTCGTCTCATGACTTTGAAAGCGTTTCTAAAAGGTGGACTCAACTTTGTCGATCTATTAGCGATCCTGCCTTATTTTGTACAAGTTATTTTTGAAAACCTGTCATATCTGGAAAACATGTACACTAGACAAGATTTGAAAACCATTGGTCAAACGGGCAAACTCAGCCACGTTCTCAAAGTGGTAAAATTGCTGCGTATTTTCTGTATTCTGAAAGTGGCTCAGCATTCGACTGGGTTGTGGGCTTCTGGGTTCACTCTAAGCGTAATAGCTGTCATATTGTCCCATGTGAAGTGTGAGTGATGAGGTATGAAGAGTACAGTATAGTTTAACTTAGTTTCACTTCACTTTTTTATAATGTACCTAATAGATAATCCTAGATATAGTTTATTGAGTCCCCATATGAGATTAGCCTTAATAAAGCATAAAGACATCATAAAGGACTTTGAACTTGAATTGAATACATTTTCATTTGAGATATGAAAAACACTTTGAACTTTGTAAAAACACTTACTGCATAGATAATTTTACTTGTTGATTTGAATCTTCTTAAATAAAATAAAATGTTCTTAATTTAAGTCATTTTAACTTACCTAGATTTAGCTTTTTGCATTGCACTTAAAAGTGAAAACTCCATTGTGGGCGGCGGCTGGTTTCATAGCTAAAATAAAACAGGCATTCTGACTGTGAGCGGAAGTTCTCTCTCTCTGCCTCGCCACAGATCAGACCTGTAACTTGATCTCCATGGAGATAGAAAGGTTTAATCCCCTACTGTGAAACATTACAGGCAAAGCAATAACATCTCCATGGAAAAGCATGTGTTGGACCTTCTTATAGCTCAATGCCCCTTCAACAATAATGTCTTTGGGGTTAAATAATACCACCACTTTCTAATGCTATTGTGCAGTGTAATATTAACTGTACAGAATTGCCCATATTAGTGTCATATATCTAAGACTACTACTTTTGGGGAATGAGGAAACAATACATACTAAAGCAATCTGTACATGCCTCGTCACCCAATCCTTTCTTTGTTCATTCCAGTTAATTCATGTCAGACACAAATATCAGGTTTCTTTTGTACATATGTGGCGTATATGTTCCAAATGGTCTCAGGCTTCAGGTTTTCATTCATTTTGTCTCCTCACTGAGTAACTTGGCTCAGAGCAAGTGGTCAGCAGCATAAACATAACATACAGACATGATAATAACATAATAAAAGAAAAAAACATGAAATGAAATGACAATATAATAATAATAATAATAATAATAATAATAATAATAATAATAATAATAATAATAATAATAATAATAATAATAATAATAATAATAATCACTCTGACTGGAGTCCAAAAGAGTTTTTATACTTTCTTTCCTTTATGCAAAAATAACTTTAAAAAAAAAAACTTCCTTCCTTCCTGTAAAAATAGGAAAATGGTTAATTTCTTCAGAGTTATCTCTAGAAGGAACTGAAACAACAGAGTGGAGTAATAATAGTGCCTTTCCTGTTTTATTTACTCTTCCTCTTCATTGTCTATCTTCTCCTTTTTGGCCAAATCTTTCAGAAGCACCATATTCAGTTCCACTGTTAGGCGGATGACACCCAGCTCTACCTCTCCACAAAGCCGCTGCACTCATCCCTTCCTCCCTGATTGACATCAAAACATGGTTCTCCCACAACTTTTACAGATTCAGTGGCAATAAAAGCTGAAGTCCTCCTCATGGATACCAAAGCCACACTTTCAAAAAACGGTAGCTCATTACTTGTCACTGATGGCTCCTCCATCTCTCCCACCCCTCAGGTAAAGAGTCAGGTGAGTGTCATCCTCACCACCACACTCTTGTTCTCTGCTCACACCTCCATTAGTTCCAGATCTGCTTATTTTCAGCTTTGTAATGTTCCATCTTTGACATTCACTCACGCCCACAGCACAGCCAAGCTCACCGCACTCACTTCATGCTTACATTGCTGCAACTCTCCTCCACGCTTCTTGCATTGGTAAATGACCATTTCTAATTAATTTATTTTTATTTTTTCAAGATATTAATTTAATGAACAAGGTATCCTTTTAATAACTTTCATTTAACTCAAAAGACTGTCCCATTTCTTGCTCCAAAAAGACCATAGCTAGTGATTTGCAGCTACTGGGTTAGATATTACTTGCTATGAAGGGTTTGTTAGTGAGCTATTGCATTTTCATTTGTGGATTTTTAAGGTGTTTTACTATCTAATGGGCATTGTAAACCAACTCAAAAGGGAAACTTCCTGATAACACTGTGGTCAAAGAGGTCCAGCCCCATCTGTGCTTTACTTCCTCTGTCTTGTCAACCACATCCTGCTCACTTGTGGGAACTTTATACAAAATACAGCACATATAACCAATACTGCAATCAATGATTTTATTGTATATTACTGTGGATAGATCCTTCAGTACTTGGCTTCAATAGTAAAAGTCTTTATAAAAATTACAATAACATCAAAGAGTAGTGTCTAGTGTCTTTGGTGTGTTGGAAACCTGGCTAGCTGTCATAAAGGGTATTTTCCGTACTATAAGCTGCACGTAAGCTCGGAGTCAGCGGAGATGATTAAAGTGACTTGTGGTTTCACTGCACAGGAGAAATGAAGGTAATCAATTACCGGTTCTATTCTGTTTTTGACCTCGTTTTAATCAGCAGAGTTGCTGCCGTGTTAAAAGGCACTGTTTGAAAAGAATCTGTTCAGGTACATAAATGTACATTTACAGTACAAAATAGTTCTGTATATGCAGTAAATATCTCATTTTTCAACATAGATATCGAGCTTATAGCTCGGTTGTGACTTGTATAACTTTTTTCTTAATTTTTTTAAAAATAGAGGGATGCGGCTGTGCCTCTATAGTCCGGAAAATACGGTAAATGGAAAGACACACACTGTTCACATTAAACATCCATCCATCCATCCATCTTCTCCCGCTTAATCCGGCTGGGTCGCGGGGGCAGCGTGCTGCCCAATACTCATAGCACCTGACCCCCCCTATGAACCCCTCTGCATTAAACATGACCAATGAAAAGTTGGGGGAGTTGCATAGTATGTGGATGCAGAATTGAGATGCTAAAGCTTGAGATGATAAAAAAGATAAAACTAAGAAAAAAAGCATGGTAGTATTAGAGATGTAACAATAACGGAAATATCGTGGTATCTTATCATCAAATGTCTCACAATAATATCTTGGACTATTATTGCAATATACTGAAGTACAAGTCATGCAGCATGAGCTAAAAAACTACAGAGAACTACATAGACCATGATCCTTTGTGCCTTTTTAGTGCGGACTACATGAAGAAATAAGCACTTTGAAATCTTAATTCTTTGGCTTATGACAGAACCAAAGGCTTGCCAAGATATTTAAAAGGGAAAAAGTAGCATATTCCCAGTTTTGCTAGCCTCCACAAAATATAAAATGCAAACTTGCTGTTCTTGCTTTTCTTTCTTTGAATTCTATCATTGTTTTACAGGGTTTTTACAAGTACTTTTTACTTCAGCCTCCATTGTACTCCATTGGTAGTTTTCAGATCTGAGAATGTGATAATGTCATACTCCCAAGAGACAGGTTTTCCTATTGATTATATTGTACTTTGCCATGAATTATCCAAAAGGTAAATTCACAAATCTTGAACCTGATCACTTCTATTAATGACTAGACCCAATAACTCACTGTATAATACCAAAAATCTGCATCTGAACAATGTGATGTCATCTAAAACCCAGCTATGGCATTGTAGTGGTGCAAATGACTGAATAAACTACCGTTACTACCTGGAGGTCTGGCAAGTTTTCCCATAGTTAAAATTATGTCCATATATTAATAAGGGGATTTTTCTAGTGAGTTAATTTGTCAACAATATGAGCACTAAATCACAGTTCACAGAGTTTCATCACAATAGCTCTCATGTCACTCTGACCCAAACTAGAGGCAGGAACTTCAGATTCCCCATCACATTTTGCACTCGCTACTTGAAAGGAACTTGTTTATATACATAATTACTGTATTACTATACATCAAAGATAAATAATACAGTCATCACTGATAATAACTTACCCGCGATGGAACATGTCACACCCGTCCAACCTTGTATTTTAACTCTTATCATTGTATATTGAACTCTGTGTGTGCACTAGAGAAAGACAGAATGAAAGGACCAAAAATAGCTGAGATGGTACTCTTTCATTTGATATACATTTTACATTTCTGTTGTGTTCAGTTTTAGGGACAAACAGAAATGAAAAAAGTGTGACAAGTGAACATGCCCTGTTCGCCCCTATTGATACTCTGGAGCTCATGTGCTGAACATTTCCTAGGCCTGTGGTACTAGCTAATTGTAGACTCTTTGAAACTCAGTTATTCAAGAGTTTAATCTGAGGTTTACTCATAGTAGTAGTAGTAGTACTAGTAGTAGTAGTAGTAGTAGTAGTAGTAGTAGTAGTAGTAGTAGTAGTAGTAGTAGTACTCTTAGTTTATTTGCCAATTTCTTCACATGTACAAGACATACAAAGGAATCCAAATTAAATAACTTAACTCAATGACAACAGGTGAGATAGATGTTTTGTGCTAAGTCCCTCTCAAATAACTTTACAGACACAAGCTTGCTAGTTTTTCAGCACAAGTAATCTGATTACTTGCTGCTGATTACTCCTTCTAAAAGTAATCTCATTACTACTATTATTTGATTACAAAAGTAATTTGATTACTCATTAGGCTACTCTGTTTCTTTAAAAAGGGGGAAACGTAGAGCTCAGGAAACCACTCTTAACACTAATGCCTTTCTGTTATAGGACCTAATTTCAAGCAGAGAGGACGCCACAGTTCACAGCTAACCTGTGTCTGACACTTGAAGAAAACATCTTCGGCTCCTATTTATCTGTTTGACTGTTTTACGATGCAGCTCTACGGATTGTCGCTTTGAAAAAAGCGAAACTAATTTATCGCCATTGAGTTACAGCAGTGGGGAAATGGTGTCGAGTGGGGCGCTCTACACGGTGCTCAGTAACGGTGTCTATATTTAACATGGTAAAAGTGACTAAAGGTGTAGACCATAGACCATGGCGCAGTTTCTGGCGCAGACTGGGCCGCTCCTACTCTCAGGGGCATCTCCTTATCCCGCCCAGTCCTCAGATGCGCCTCAGTCACAGCGGACCCACAGCCACAGCAGAGACGCACCAGGCGGAGCGGTGAGTGAGCTCTTTAATATTTCATTTGGACCGTGCATTATTTATTCCCATACTGATGCTGTCCACTTTAAAGCTATCGGGAAACAGCCTTGGGTTTCGTGTCTTTTCGGACGATCCGTCAGGACAAAGGCAAAACACCGCAAAACGTAACTTTTTTCCCACGTGTAAATAGTATTAACATAGTCCCTATCCATCCCATCCATCTTCTCCCGCTTAATCCGGCTGGGTCGCGGGGGCAGCGTGCTGCCCAATACTCATAGCACCTGATAACATAGTCCCTAGTTTTTTTTTTTTTTTGTTTTTTTTTTTTGTTTTTTTTTGTATAGGCATTAACTTTTTTCGAATCGTTTAATTTGATAAAACTAACATAGTCCCTAGTTTTATCAAATTAAACGATTCGAAAAAAGTTAATGCCTATACAAAAAAAAAAAGTCTTAATTACATATTATAGCTCGTTATGATATATACATTATATTATAGCTTCGTTTATGATTTTCTATGGTTCACTTAAATTTACTTCATTACGGAAATTAATGCGACTCAGGTTAGTTTATTGCCTAATGGTTCTATATGAAGAAGGTTGTAAAATGAATGTGTGATTGCTCAAGTTTTAGACAGCAGCAGAGAAATTTGGGACGTAGTCTGTAACTTCTCTTTTCTCTTATTTATTAACAGACTTTATCTAAAATAATATAGATTATTATTATTATTATTATTATTATTATTATTATTATTATTATTATTATTATTAGACTATTAATAGCTTTTTCACCAGTGAGTGAGCTATACAGAACACTGTAAACACTACTCAATCCACAATGTAAATATATATGACATTTCTAAGTTGTCACATTCCTTGACAAACAGAATGACATTTTCTACCACTAAGAAATATTCACAAAGACTAGACTTGTTAAGTTTGTCACCATCCGTTTGCACTTACAGCTATAGCCCTGCCATGATAATTAAAATATTCACTGATGGTTAAATATATCAATGTATTTTTGTTGTGACACAAACCTTAACTTCTATGCATTCCAAAAAAAAAAAAAAAAAAAAAAAAAAGAAATAAAAATCACATGAGGAAAAGTATACTTAAATAGTTTTTTTCCAAGAGCACCCTGGTATGCCACAGAGAACAAATTATAGTTCTCTTTGTGCAGAATAAGATTGTAGGTTGCAGGGTTGTAGAGGGTAATACAATTCCATTACTCATTTCATAGAAACTACTTACTACTAAGTGAACAGGTTTTGAACAATTAATCTTGCTCTAGGGTTGTGTGAGTGCCTTTAATTTGTTTCATAATCACATTGTTATTGGGATGGTCTTAATTGCCAGTATTCTGTTGCTGCTATATCTATTTGCACTGACAGTCAGTATCCTTTTTTTGACCTATGTCTTAGCCATAGACTGATGTCTATGGTCTTAGCTGAACAAATCTGTTCATTTTGAGTCCAAGACTGATTCATACAAATGAAAAATTGATGCTTGGTTCATTTTAACTTCTACAAATATAAGTCTTGTGAGCGTTCAGCAGTGTCAGAAAACATACCTGGTACTGGTACTTAGCTGAGGAGTGCATGGGGGAGCAGAGTATCTAGACTAGGTTAAATGACTTGTATTTATCTTCATTTCAGTAGTTTTAACCAGTCAACATTTACTTGATGATCCAAGCTTAACTTATTTCAAGCTGTTTCTCAAGATTCAAGATTTAAGACTTGTAACCAATAAAATATAAAAGTGACATCGTTTCAGTCAGCACAAATGTTGACAGACTTGTTTCGGATGCTTTTTGTAATGCAGATGGTAATTGCACAAATGTATGTCAGGAATTTTAGCCGTCAAGACAAGTTACTGAAACATCCTCCTAATTAATATTTGAAGACCAAAATTATAAGGTTCAACTAGGGCTGGGTGATATGGTGAAAAAAAGAATCAAGTTTTTTTTACCCCCATATTGATCGTTCTTGATTTTTGAGTCGATCTTTCATCTTATTGAAAACACAAACAGGTCCACCTCAGGTACAAAGAGCAGAGCATCAGGGTCACTTCTTTTTTAACATTTGACTTGTTTCTTGGGAAATTTAATCGATGTTTCCTCAATATTAAGAGATCAAAACATATTAGTTAATTAGTAAGCAGTCACCTGTCTGAAATTAGTTGCCCGCCTTCTTGTTGCTGTGTGTTGAACAAGTGTAAGTAGAGAGGGCTTTAAATGATTAATTTTGTAGGTGTCACTAGTACCAGTGATGGCAGGAAACTCAAACTCTGCTGAACACGTCAAACAAAATACACTTTTCAGGCCTGTCATCCACATCAGCATCATTGAAAGTGTGATATATTTCTACAGGACATGATAGTAATACAACAAAACTGGATAATAATGTGATCAAAATAACAGCGCAATTAAATACTTATTGTTTAGTATTTATAATGATTAACACAAGTTACTTAATCAACCTTCAAATAAAATCTTGTAATAAAAGAAAATTCCTACTAGTTCATAGAAATTTAACTCACAATAAACTCAGAAATAATGGTTAAGCAATAGGCCCACATTATGTCTGAATATGCAATATAAGTGTAACTGATTATGACTGAGGGTCAAATGAATAGTTATTCAAGTTGAACTGTGTAACCTCCTACAGTCTTAACTGGCTCTGTGCCAGTAGAAAACTATATTCTAATCAAAGGGACATAATGTAAGAGCTATAAGTTTTTTGTCCTCTGATAATGTTTTCCCTGCATTTGTAAAGTGTTAAACATTGACTCATCTGTCAGGATTTATTGGTTTTAGTATAACTTGGAAATGGTTGAGCCAACTGTCCCCCTGAACTAGTCGACTATTCAAGTGTTTTTATTGTAAAAATACACAGGAAAAAGACCTGTAACTTTTACACTATAACCCTAAGTAATATCTGTTTTAATTTATTTTTGGTCATTTTATTTATATACACTGAATTTATATTTTAGTATTTGCACCAACCTGCTCAGAGACTACAGGTGTAAATTAGTGTCCATGCAAACTGGTGTTACGGCGAATACCAGGTCCATCGTCGCATTCTCTCGGCAGGAATGTCCGCCTCCTCCCTCCGGGCACCCTCTTCTCTTGGGCGGCACATGGGTAACTTGTGTGCCCGGGAGAGGGGGACGTTCTCGCTGGCCTTTAGTAGGCCACATCACGCACTGTGATGTATTGAGTTAGAAAATCAGCATTCTATATTGTAATAAAATGAAATGCGAATGAGCCAAAACCCAATGTCATTTTACTGATCTTCCCAAAGTGGCACACAGTTTTACAGTATGTAATATAAATATAATCCTCGTTTGCACACATAAGTTTTCTATGAAATTGTATTTTAATTTAATTTTTCTTGTTCCCCATGTCCTATAACATCTCTAACTATTGTGAGTGGGGTGACACAATGCACATATTAGCAAACTCTTGTATGGAAATCCTTTAATTGGCTAACTCTTATTTTTGTCTCCACAGATCCTCTTCATCATGAAAATCATAAATACTAGGAAGCCATTGTTCCTTATTCTTGCAGCTTTGGGGATTTTAATGCTTCATCTATATAACGACTCAAACAGTTCTCAAAAATATGTCTTAAGGAAAAAGTTCCAAGACACTGCTGAAAGTGATGTAGAGGAAAAGCCTTCTCAACCTGCAAAAGTCAACTCCTATGTGTACTCATGGCCCAAGTGTGAACGAAACACATCTGCAGTCAAAATCTCAGGCTTTAGCAGTCTCCCAGAGCACATTCAAAACTTCCTTTACTATCGCCATTGTCGGCACTTCCCCATGCTCCTGGACATTCCCGACAAATGTGGAGGACCTGAAAAATCATCTGAAGTTTTTCTCTTCTTGGTGATCAAAAGTTCACCTGGGAACTACGAGCGGAGAGAAGTGCTGCGCAAAACATGGGCTGAAGAGAGACAGCACAAAGGTTTATGGATACGAAGGATTTTTATTTCCGGTACAGCAGGCAATGGTCAGCAGAAAGAAAGGCTCAACAGGCTTCTTCAGGTGGAACAGACGTTGTATAAAGACATCCTCCAGTGGGACTTTACAGATACTTTCTTTAACCTTACACTGAAGCAGATTCTGTTTTTGGAGTGGGCGGAGAGGAACTGCCCCAACGTCCGCTTTCAAATGAACGGTGATGATGACGTTTTTGCCAACACAAACAACATGGTCGAGTATCTCCATGACCTCCAGGACAATGATGGCAGCAAGCATCTCTTTACAGGACATCTGATACACAATGTAGGTCCCATAAGATCACCAGGAAGTAAGTACTATGTGCCAGTTCAGGTGGAGGAATCAAACCTGTATCCTCCGTACTGCGGAGGAGGGGGCTTCTTACTGTCCGGCTACACTGCCTCAGTTATTTATAACATGTCCAAGTCCATTCTACTGCTCCCGATCGATGACGTTTACATGGGCATGTGCCTGGCCAAAGCCGGCTTAGGCCCTAAGGCACACCCGCTGGTGAAGACTGCAGGATTATTCATTCCCTCCAAAGTGGATGCATATGACCCGTGTTTTTACAGACATGTCCTGCTGGTGCACCAATTTTTCCCCATGCACATGTTTCTCATGTGGCACCAAGTACTCAATCCAAATTTGCAGTGCAGTATATCGTTCAAAACAAACACATGATAAATGGTCATATTTATATATATCATTTTTCCTCAATTATGGATGGGGACGCTTTTTGTTTTAGCTTTATGAGTTTTTGAATGAAGTCGCATTTTCAAAAACGACTGTTTGAGCAACCCATTCTCGGCCCTCAAACATTTTTATTTTTATACTAGATTAAAATACTTGTCATCTTTTTACAATTTATTAATACATTGATCATTGATCTTAAAGGTCCCATGTTACACAAAATTAAGCTTTAAGCCATGTTAAAATGCTGTTTTGTTTCATTCACACATATTTGTCTCCAAAGCTCAGATTGCTCTGTTCCACCTTGTGATGTCATCTATTTGTAGTCTCCCTTTTCCCTTTTCTTCAATAGAGATAGGCAATTTCAGGGCTAAAAGTATCCAAAAGATTCTAGTGAAGGTGTATGGAGTTTAAAAATACAGTGGAGCAGAGTGTAGCAGAGAGCAGCCTAAATATGCAGAGTTTGTGTGTTTAAATATGTGTGAATGAAACAAAAACACCTGGAAAACATCTACACAGGTTTCACTGACTTCTATTGTATTGTAAATGAAGGAGATATTTGTGAACTGCTGTGGTATATTTCTGTAGTAAAACTGAAGATTGCAGAAGGTGATTTTTAAAGTTGGGTACATTTTCATGAAAAGGGAAATACTGGCAACAGTTCACTCAGCAAATTGTACTGTTAAATAAAAATAACGTTACCAGAAGTACAAAGAAGTGGTCCAAGAAACTACTTTGGAAACTACTCAAGTGATTGTCACTGTCTGTATGTAATATTTAAATTTAATGTAATTAATTAAGAAAATGAAATAATGCATTAAATAGTAAATCTGGTATTTTCAATGTATATACCATATCATAAAAACAAAATTATATCTGAAGGAGCAGTGAAAAAAAATACATATAGCTTTTGCAGATTTTCTCACAGTGGAGAGAGTAACAAAGACATTTTACTCAATTAAAAGTTCTCTTTCGCATATATTATATTACTCTTGCCTGGCAAACCCAGAGTGATCCCTCTGTATTTTTTCTACAGATTGATGTCATTGATATTGATAGTCTCCACACCCTCCGTCACACCTAAGCTCAGACAAAAGTGATTGTGCATTTTCACACGTGAAATGAAGGAGCTAATTATTCATATATCCTTTACAAAGTAAACTTTTATCTAACTTCAGATTAACAGTGTCTTGTGATTCACTCAATTTGATTGAATTTAATTTGATTAATGAGCAGTAATCAGTTATGTTTTTCAGTTCCCTGTGATATATTTTTTTCCCTTTATTTTTTCTGATACAACCTACAATGTATGTTGCTGACTGGCCAATCCACCTATCAATCCTCCCTTTTGAAATAGAGGAGTTTCACCAGTGACCAGACTGACCTCTTTACCTCTTTGTAAAGTACTGAAGTGTGTTTCTAGATCCCAGGCAAATACTACCCAAGCTGGAGTAAAAGTATGAAAAATATACCATTGCTTTAATGGTGAATGCACTTAAATGTAACTGAGTGCCACCCACTTTGGTGGTGTATAATTGAATTCCTCTGTTGGGCATTCAAAACAAGTGTCTTGCTGAAGGACGGTAACACCTCTAAATGTATCCTGTTTGAAATTGAAAGACAGAATTTTATTAAGATATAAAATCACACCCACGTCATGTGTTGTGCCACTAAATAAGACAGTTAAAATGGTTTAAAGCAGGTACTCTCACCCTTTTCTATCTTGAGGCCCGACTTTTTCAGTAGAAATTAACCTGGGTCCCAATCTCATATTAGTTGCATTATTTTTATACATATATTATATGTTTTTCTGATTTGACTAAAAACTGTAAACATTTTTTGTTCCCAGCTTGGCCTTACAAATAAGCACAACCAAAATGAAATGGAAAAAACACTGTCACAATAATACCTAAACAGCACTGGATAGTTTTACGTATTACTTATGACATTTATTTATCAATAAATAACAGCTAGTTATTTGAGATATGTGCAATTGTTATATCACTGGACATTTGCATGTTGGGGTTGGTTGTCTTGTATTGGGGATTTTGTATGTTGATAAAATGCACTTTCTGAATCATTAAGACTTTACTCAGGGTATTATACATGTCTATACTTGTACCAAGACTCACTACGTGGGAAAGACTTTTATATTTACTTTGGTACTATGGACTACTACTTCGGCAAAGACTAAGCTTATTTGTTTATTTTTTAATAGTTTTGCGTTTTGGAGGTGTTAAAGGCGCAATTTGCAACTTTTCTGGAGGGTCTGCTATCAGCTTGCCTCATGGAGATGTTATTGCTTGCCTGGGATGTTCCACAGTATGGCATTAAACAAATATATCTTGTATCTATTCTTATTTCACAAAACTAAAAGTGCAAGTAAAAACATGCATTATTACTGTGAACGGGCCCACTTCTCCACAGATCTGACCTTTAGCTTGGCCTTGTGATGTGGCCTGCTTGTTTCCATGGAGATATTTACATTAAATGCCACCCTGCAGAACATTCTGGTAGAAAAACATTAACATGGAATCAAGGTCCCTCTATCCTCTTCCAGAAAAGTTAAACAGTGCACCTTTAAAAATGTTTTAGTTAGATGTCATACTAAATGTTGTCCAACTTGAAAATAAAGAACTTTGTTTGTTCTGGATATGCAATGTTTACAGTGTTTTTATATGGAAAGTAACGATTTTTATGAGTGTGATCCTGATTCAGCTGGAAATTGGCCATAAAAAGGTTTGTGGTCACAAGGATTGTGTGTTAAGTACTAAAATATATATGGCAATAAAAGTGGTTTTGCGGAATCTTGGTTCCTGTTGCATTTGTTGGTACACCTTAGTATGAAAGTGGTGTGTGCGTGAGTGCTGGCTTTACTCAATCTACTATTGAGTAAATACTAAACTATTTCTAGAGAAGGCTGACCACCTTAAGTACACAGAACAGGGATACGTTCAACGGTCAAAAGTATTGTAAATTACAGATCCACGTGGACAATTATTACTCAAATTAGCCTACAAGTAAACCCTTAATGTAAGAGTTTTTTTTTTTAAGGTATGGTGGCTTAAATAAAAATAAAAGAAGAAGAAAACAACATGTACAAAATGTGCTTAATCTTGTTCAGCCAAGCCTGCTTAACGAATACAAAATACTAAAGTTTATATTATTTAGAATGAGTAAAAGTGGAGACAGAAATATTTGTGGTTTCTTGTGATAGCAGCATACCGCATAAAGTTTATCTTATCTCAAGTCCATCCATCTTCTCCCGCTTAATCCGGCTGGGTCGCAGGGGCAGCATGCTGCCCAATACTCATAGCACCTGACCCCCCCCTCTGCAGGTGGTGAGCCCACAGGTGGGTGGACAACATGGTCCTTGATGTTAGTTCATAGGGGTGCAGGCATGTTTTGGGTTGATGGGGGAAACCGGAGTACCCGGAGGAAACCCATCCAGACACGGGGAGGAACCCACAACCTTCTTGCTGTGAGGCCTGAGTGTTGCCACTCAGCCACCGTGCCGCCAATCTCAAGTCATTTGATCTATTGTTCAGTATTCAGTCACAAATCAGATCAAAAACCCCACTCACAGTAAGAATACACAATGGAACATTCCAGAAAAACTAACGCACATTTCTCATAGATCCATGACGTTTCTAGAAAGTAGTAAGTCAGGTCTAAAACTCGTGACTGTCATCTAGAGGTTAGTTTCATACATATACAGCCTCTGCCTTCTGATGTGACAGTTTCCAGTACAGTCTGTCAGCATGGGCACTAACACAATTTCTGGCTGCCAATTTAAATACATTTATAATAGGCCTACATTTGTACTAACGCTAGCTACTAACGCTTCAGGCTCATCTCTGGATCAGACGGGTCCTCATTGGGATTGCGCAGGATTTTTGCAGTGCGAGAGCCTCCTAGTGGCCAAGGGAGGCGCACGCATCCACGTCACAGATCTCCAACCTTTTCCCCCCGTTGAGCTCCCTTTACAAAACAATAATGCCAGAGAGCTACTCATTTTAGTGGCCGCAAGAAATTGAGACGATTGTAAGAAAGAGGGCGAGCCTTTGGATACAGATAGACGCCGGTAAAACATAAACCATTGTCCATTTATTAGGGCACAAAGTTGGGCTTCAAACAGATACATACGCAATGGTAACAGGCTGTAATTTACCAAATCTTTGTTACTCAGCATAATTCTGAAATCCTTTGGCGAGCTACTTGGAAGGGGCTGGAGAACTACTGGTAACTCCGGAGCTGCAGATTGGAGACGCGCATACTAATCCCTCACAAATAATCATGAAAAACATTTTTGTCACTCAATTCAGAAAGTCAGTACTATATATTATAAAGACTCGTGACACAAAGAGTTTATTTCATTAATTTTTATAATTGTGTCTTACAGATAATGAAAAAACAGACTTCTGTGTCTCAGAAAAAGATATATTATATGTTTTAAACAAAAATGTCAGGCTTCTGAAATGCTCACTGGCTGTGGAAACTTCACACTGTGATGTGCCGTGAGCCTGTACAGTATATGGGGTTGACTTTCTGAATTGAGTGATAAAAAATCTTGAACTTTTTCATGATATTCAGTTTTTTTGCAACGGACCTTTGCAAACTTTGTACATGCAAGCAGCACAGTCACTGCAGCACTTTAAATCGGAAACTTAAAAAAAAGTGCAACATACACCATACACACAACATTTTACAGCACATTTAAATGAGTAAGATATATGAAATAAACTGCTGATTGTATTGTAGCTACAACAATGCTAACATTTTGTAACTGTAATGTTATTTGAGAGGGAATTGTTTAACAGCACAGAACATCTCACCTATTGTATTTCCAGCTGTCAGTTCTTTCTAGTCAGTTTGTGTTAAAAGTCTACAATTAGTACCACGGCCCCTGGGAATGTTGAGGAGATCAGCGGGAAAGTATCAAAAGGGGAGACCAGGGCATGTTGTCACACTTTTTTCCCCTTCTCTGAAACTGTACATCAAAAGAAAGCATAACATTTCATTTATTTTTTTGCTCTTTTCATTCTATCTCTTTCTAGTACACACACAGAGTAATAAGAGTTCAAATACAAAGTTGGACGGCTGTGATTACATGCTCCATTGTGGGACAAGTTGTCACACCCACTGGAGCAAGTTGTCACTCTCATCTTTATCAGTGATTTGTAAAACTAAAATGAATGTTTTTAGTGTTGACTGTATTGTTTAGATTTGATGTATATGTAATGCCCCTAAGGACTTGACCTTCCCGTACAGCAGGTATTATGGATCATCAGAGGACTATGGACAGTACATTTTAGTTTCAATTATTTTATTATACTTTAAAGTTCTTTTAGTTAAAATGGGGAATGATTCAAATTGCATAAGGGGGAAAAAGAATTAGGATGAAGTTGTTCTTAAAGACTGCTTTAAAATAAAAAATAATAATCTTATTTTGTGTTATGATTGCATTTTTAGCTTTTGTGTACCGGTATACAATAATTGCTCGTTTCCTTTCCTTTGACATATTGTGACTCACGCGTATTTCACAGTCCCTCTGAGTGTGCCTCTTCCGCCTGACTCCGCTGTAGCGTCTTTTTCTACTGAAGCCTGTGGTGCAGGGCTCTTTTTCTACTGAAGCCTGTGGTGCAGGGCTCTTTTTCTACTGAAGCCTGTGGTGCAGGGGTCTTTTTCTACTGAAGCCTGTGGTGCAGGGCTCTTTTTCTACTGAAGCCTGTGGTGCAGGGCTCTTTTTCTACTGAAGCCTGTGGTGCAGGGCTCTTTTTCTACTGAAGCCTGTGGTGCAGGGCTCTTTTTCTACTGAAGCCTGTGTAGTGAGGCTGCTAACGTCTATCCATCCATCCATCCATCCATCTTCTCCCGCTTAATCCGGCTGGGTCGCGGGGGCAGCGTGCTGCCCAATACTCATAGCACCTGACCCCCCCTATGAACCCCTCTGCAGGTGGTGAGCCCACAGGAGGAGGCTGCTAACGTCTAGAATTGTTCAATTTAGTGATAGAAGGATGAAAATTTGCAGAAATACTGTTTAGCAAGGTAGTAACAATATTTGATATGGATCCAGACACAAATCAATTCCAGGGGGAGTTATGGGCACAGCCTTATTTGGTCAACATGGAAACGAGGCTGATAAGAAAATGGTCTGTAAAGGGGTCTACAATTAGTCTTATCAACTATATATCACTATAGCAATGCTATATACACTACTCACTGTTAGTCGGCACTCACAAATCGAGGAGGAGGAGGGGAGAGGAGGAGGAGAGGAGGAGGAGGAGGAGAGGAGAGGAGGAGGAGAGGAGGAGAGGAGGAGTTTAAAGTCTTTGTCTCTTTCAGTTCCTCTTCAAGATTCGTTCCTTCGGCAATTTTGGTTACGCCGAAATGGACTTACAAGGCAGGATCGGGGTAAGTAAACTCTTCTCTCCTCTCCTCTCCTACTCCTCTCAACCTTCTCCCCTCCTCCTCCTCCTCCTCTCCTCCTCCTCCTCCTCTCTGCTCTCTCCTCTCCTCCTCCTCTCTCCTCTCCTCCTCCTCCCCTCCTCTTCTCCTCTCTCCCCTCCTCTTCCCCTCCTCCTCCTCTTCTTCTCTCTCCCCTCCTCTCTCCCCCTCTCCTCCTCTCGTCCTCCTCTCCTCCTCCTCTCATCCTCCCCTCCACCTCTCCTCTCCTCCTCTTCTCCTCCTCTCCCCTCCTCCTCGAGTTGTGAGTGCCGACTAACAGTGAGTAGTGTATATAGCATTGCTATAGTGATATATAGTTGATAAGACTAATTGTAGACCCCTTTACAGACCATTTTCTTATCAGCCTCGTTTCCATGTTGACCAAATAAGGCTGTGCCCATAACTCCCCCTGCAATTGATTTGTGTCTGGATCCATATCAAATATTGTTACTACCTTGCTAAACAGTATTTCTGCAAATTTTCATGCTTCTATCACTAAAGTGAACAATTCAGACTTTTTTGGACGTTAGCAGCTTAACTAGTGGTGCAGGCGTCTTTTTTCGAGAACGAACCGAAGATTCATTTATTCCGTAATGGCGCCTACAACCACATAGCTTCTACCTTCCTTCAGAATGTCCAGAAGTTTTTTCTGCGATAGTTTGCATCTTTCTGTCTTTTGGGCGCGTCCGGAGACGCCTTTTGTCGATGCAGTACGTTTCATTGTGGGTTTTGTCATAGAGAAAATTTGCAAATGTAAATTTGGCGGGCTGTACAGAGACGAGGCACAGAAACTTTTAACATTGGTCTAAATCAGGGGTCGGCAACCTTAAATACTCAAAGAGCCAGTGACGTGCACAGGAATTTTGAGGAGCAGTTGCTCTGACGTGAGGAAATGGCGCACCGCATGGCCCGCCAAAACTTAAATTACGCGTAATTAAACTTATTAGCGATACTCTCCTTGCAATTCTAGTGTTTCCCAATTGATACATAGATGCAAATTGTCCATATGCGCCCGCAGTACAGTGCCTAGGGGTAGAACTATATGTTGAATACGTCTTCCTCACTCATGGTCTGAAAACCTTCCCATAAAGCACTGCGGCCAAGTACATATCTAGTGTACCGCGCACATCGCATCTCCTCTTGTACGGCGTGGACACCGTGTCTTGTCACGTACACTGCGTGGACCGCGCTTCCTCCTGTGCACCTCTAAACTAGAACTAACACCAGGACTAAGACAGGTCTAAAGCAGGTCTACACCAGATGTAAAACCAGGACTGAACAAGCATTAAATCAGGACTAAAACCAGGTGTAAACCAAGACTAAAACCAGGTCTAAACCAGGTCTAAAATCAGGTCTAAAACTAAACAAGAATTTGCAGGAGGTGGTTGCTACATTCATTTAGGTTTAAAAAGCACGACAATATCAAGTAATCCAAAGTATTCAGATTACGTTACTGATTTAATTTAATGGATTACGTTACAAATTACATTTTGGGGTATGTAATCTGTAATCTGTAGGGAATACAGTTGAAAGTAACCTTCCCAACACTGTTAACAGAATTATCAAATGTGTCACAATGAAACGGAATTCAAAACGTCTGAAACAGAAAATCATTGGCCCTAAATGAATTGAGACGTTTGAATATGTCACATGTAAATCGTTGAATCCTGCAAGTTATTTTCATTTTATTTGCTGGGCTGATGTAGTCAGACCAGACAGAACCCTCCATCCATCTGCTCCTGGTCCGGCCCTGCCATCGAAGTTTAGAACCTTTGTAGCTCTAGGGCTACAAAGGTTCTAAACTTTGATGGCAGTGATCCCACCCCTGCTAGAAGTTGAAAAAACTGAATTTTTGGCATCGGCCGCGGGGCCGTGGCTCTCCGCGGGGCTTGTGGGTAATCTCTTTTTACTTGGAGCCCGGGCTCAGGTGCTGGTCGTGTGCAGCTCTGTGGCTCTGTAAACAGAACTGAGCCCCTCCTTCCAGACTCGCACTCGCAGTGCCCTAATGCAAGTGAAGGAGGCAACTATTTTATTTTCAATTTCAAATCTATAGGCATTTTCATACATGAAAACCTGTATACTTCGAATGATTTAAAATAAATAAATAAATAAATAAATAAATAAATAAATAAATAAATAAATAAATAAATAAATAAATAAATATTTTTTTCCGGAAGGGCAACGTCAGTCGAGGAGGCCATAAGGGCAGTTGCCAGGGCAACCAAAGCAACCCCCCTCTGCACGTCCCTGCAAAGAGCCATTTGGAGCGTCTCCCACAGAAAAGAAAACACCAGCGGAGCCACAAAACCCTAAAATGAGGATCACATTGCATATGTTTTTTTGTTTTTTTTTTTTTTTTTTTTACCTGTCTGCTCTGTATAAAAGACTAGGCCTATAGTGTGTTGCATTTATGAAATCAATGAAAATACAACAGAAATAATCCACTGAGTCATGTTCTTTAGCCTGACAGAAGCTAAAGCATCAGCACCCAGCTGTTTTCAGCGCAGTGTATGCAGATTAGCCATGCGGTCTTAAGTTTGTAACTCCTTTTAGTCCTGGTTTCAGATCTGGTTTACACCTGGTTTAGTCTTGCTTTAGACCTGGCTTAGTCCTGGTTTAGACCTGGCTTAGTCCTGGTTTAGACCTGGTGTTAGTTCTGGTTTAGAGGCGCACAGAAGGAAGCGCGGTCCATGCAGCGAACGCGATAAGACACGGTCCAAGCGCAGTGTCCGTGCTAGCGGGCGGGTCTATGGGAGGAGGCGCGTACGGTCTAAGTGAACACCAATGTCAACTTTTTTCGCTTCTAGACTACAGACCCTTAGCCAGTCAGGATTCAGAACACAATGCACTGCAAAAAAAAATAAATAAATAAAAAAAAAGATCTTAAATTATTCCAAGCATGTGCTGCACGTAGGAAAAAGCAGTTTTTCTAGCACAGAGAGGCACCTTGGCACATTGAAGAGTAACTGTGAGAGTAACATCTCAGGTATTTTTGCCCTTTTCTTTCTATCTCTCTCTATCTACACACACAGAGTAATAAGAGTTCAAATATAAAGATGGACGCTGTGGCATCAGGCTCAGAGACACTGTGACTTCATTACTTGAATGCAGTTTGTATAAAAAATATGGTATATCCCTAAGATAGAAAATACAATTTTTAGTTTTTTAAATTAGCCTACTGATAAAAATGGGCGTGACCTCTTACCCCGTGATGAGGCATGTCCAACCTGTATTTGAACTCTTATAACTGTGTGTGTACGAGGCAGAGATAGAATGAAAAGACCAAAAACAGCTGAGATGTTGCTCTTTCATTTGATGTACAGTTTACATTGATGTTGTGCTCGGTTTCAGAGACAGAAACAGGAATGAAAAAAGTGTGACAACGTGCCCAGGGCTCTATCTTTTTAAAAACAAGCGTCTACACACACTACAGGTCCGTTAAATAGACCTTCAAATCCTAATTGCCACTTTCATGTCTAAACTAAAGAAATCCAAGCCTTGCACGGGTGATGTTCAGTGCACTCCCCCACCCTCTGCGTGAGGGCCCTCGGGTGGACTCTCCCCTCCCTCCGCCTCCTCTAGGGCGGCTCCCAGTGTTGTTTGTATCTCCATCGCTCCGGATCTGCCGCACAGGCTCATGCAGACCTGGCTCCGCAGCAGGTGGTCTGTGCTTGGGAGAAACATTTGTACACGGCGGAAGACCACGTTTCTCATCTTGCTTAAAAAAAACCCCTCATTTAAACGTAAGTTGTCAATCTTTTATAATATTTGTGAATAATTGGCACATTTAAGATGTAGTTTGGTATTATTGACTCTTTAGTTTCTAATTAGACGACTTAAAACTATAGTTAGCGACGTCTAGGCAATCAAAGAACCTAATACATCACTCTGGATGCGGTTATAGGATTAATCTAAATAGATTAAAGGGAATAAGCCCTGTGGGTGTAAAGTCTGCCATTGTCTGGGCTCTATGATAGGATAAATGTGACCGATCTATAGGCTTACTGCGCTATATACAGGATATATATTTAAAAAAAATACTACAGAAAGATCCCATTCTGGATTTACCATGTTTCGAAGTTGACTTTATGCAGTGGCGTGTCGAAATCTGCGGCTTGCCCGTGTCTTTATTATTGCGTTTCTAGAATATTCCACAGTGTAGCCATTACCATTAAACATTAATCTCCTTGACGACAAAAACCTTACGCCACAATGCCAGTTGTTTGTCAGATCTGTGGAAACGTGACCCCACTATCAGTAAGAGCGGTTGTGTAAAAGGTATATGATCAATAAGACGCATGTAATTAAGTAAATACGAAATATACATTCAATTGTGAGTTTTCTTCATAGAAACAAGCAGGTGACAGACAGAAAAATTACATTTGCTCCTTTAAAGATCTTTAGACCCATTTGGCGTAGCAGAAAAAAGATGAGCCTACATTTTTTTGGCTGTATATTGATGCTTACAATCCACTCAAAAATTTATTATTTAAATTATTTATTGGAAAATGTCCTATATTACACTAAACTGACTTTTGTGAGCTTTAAGCCATGTTAGAAAAAATATATCAGGTGTTGTCTTTTGTTTCATTCACACATTTGAGTAAACCATTATTATGAGTCTGTCTACATCTCCAAAGCTCAAAATCCTCCGTTCCACCTTGTGATGCCATGTAGTGGTAGTTTTTATGGTAACAGCTCCTTTTACCTTTTGTTTAGCAGAGATTGGTAATGCTTGAAATCATCCAAATGATTCTAGTGAAGGTGCAGGTGTAAAAATACAGTGGAGCACTTCCTTTCTTAGCACATGACATCCCAAGGTGGAACAGACTTTTTATCAAATATGCAAATATGCAAATATGCAAATATGCAAATATGTGTGTGAATGAAGTAAAACACAACTCCAGGTCTGTTTTTGATAAGGAAAACCTTATAACATAGGTGTGTCCTTTCAAATGTGATATTCCCTACAAAACTTTCCAAAATATAACAATAAATCATTTTGTTGGTCCAGCAGGGAACTAAAGACAGAACTTATCTTTGGTTACCATCCTGCATATTTACAAGTACATGTTTGTTTCTTAGATGATCTTGTCTTTTAATATGCACTGCTCCTTTAATAAATACAAATACAAATGCTCCATACAACTTCACTAGAATCAGGATGATTTCAGCCCTGGAATTGCTAATCTCTACTGAACAAAACAGAGTAACATTTTGATCTGTAGACTACTAATAAAGGATTGCTCAGACATGTGTGAATGAAACAAAACACAATTTTAGTGCTGCCGCAATTATTTGACGTTGTCGACGTAATCGAATGTGAAAATGAGTCAAATACAATTTTTTTGGTCGAATATTCGCCTTTATTTATTTTTGGTCTCAAACGGCTCGTCCAGAGACCTTTTGCTTGCCTGAGATCAGGTATTTCCCCTCCACACCACTAGTCGTACTACACTCGAGGCAGACACCGGCGCGGCTAACAGCGGCTACACCCGAGGCGGACACCGGTGCCGCGGGCAGCGGCTGCGCCCGAGGCGGACACCGGCGCGGCGGGCAGCGGCTGCGCCCGAGGCGGACACCAGCGCGGCTAACAGCGGCTACACCCGAGGCGCGGGAGCACGACCACGATGCATGAGGTATTGAGAATACCGTTGCAATATGCTGCTCGTGCATACTCGTTAAATTGTGTGTGCATATCGTTGTTCAACATTGTCGAATGAGCACACACAACAGACATAACAGCAACAAGAGCTCCGCCAGCGGGGCAAAATACGCCCGTAATAATCAATAGGGAAATCTGGCTCTTGCAGTGGGAGTATGAGTATGACATCATCACATTCTAGAATCGGAATTCCACCAATCAGATTGCAGCAACAGAACTTAAAGACACTACAAAGCTTTAATGTGTCAAAGCTCAAAGAAGCAGAGAATGTGGGTTGTTCTCGCTTTCAGCAGCAGAACATTTGAGAAGAGAGTTCAGATCTACGGCAAGAGGGAAACAATAATCCTATACATTGTAAACAACAGAAAAGCACATTGATATTTTGCCTCTTCATGGAGACAAAGCTTCAAAGACTTCAAAGCTTTGAAGTGTCCACGGACGGACAGACAGATGGACGGACAGCGTTTTATCACGTCCCGTTTTATCACGTTTTATCATAATAACCTTTGCAACTTGCACGCACAGCACACACAAGGTAAGCTCCCGGGAAAATCTAACACACACACTTGTGTGTGTTAGAACCGCTTTTTTTTTTTTTAATTAGTCGTTTAGATTAGTCGACTAATTGAAAAATTAGTCGAGAGATTAATCGTTAGAAAATTAGTCGTTAGTGGCAGCACTACACAATTCCCTTTTATATTTATGATGAGCAAACAACATTATAACATGGTTAAGGCTCCCAAGAGTCCATTTTGCATAACATATTATATAACTATTTCTTTTTGCATTTTCTTTCAGTGTCAAGATGTTGATAAAACTACGTCTGAGCACCTTTTTCCCCATTGGAGCACTATTTCTCTTCATTTTGTTTTGTGTCCAGATGAATAACAGTAACTACTTTGAGAACTACAGTGTAAACTTGACTGAAACAGAGACTGTGCATAAGAGAGTTATAAGGAACTGGCCAAAATGTGAACAAAACACATCTGCAGTTAACATAGAAGGCTTTAGCAGTCTCCCAGAGCACATTCAAACCTTCCTTTACTATCGCCATTGTCGGCACTTCCCCATGCTCCTGGACATTCCCGACAAATGTGATGGACCTGAAAAATCCTCTGTAGTTTTTCTCTTGTTAGTGATCAAAACCTCACCTGGGAATTACGATCGGAGAGAGGTGCTGCGCAAAACATGGGCTCAAGAGAGACAGCACAAAGGTTTATGGATACGGAGGGTTTTTATTTCTGGTACACTGGGGAGTGGTAAAGAGAAAGAGAGACTAAACAAGCTTCTAAGAGAGGAGCAAAAGGAGAACAGTGATATCCTGCAGTGGAATTTTGAAGAGTCCTTCTTTAACCTGACTTTGAAACAGATTTTGTTTTTGGAGTGGATGGATGAAAATTGCCCCAAAGTCCGCTTCCTGCTCAATGGCGATGATGATGTCTTCGCCAACACAGACGGCATGGTTGAGTATCTTCAAGACCTCCCTGGAAATAACGGGAGCAGTCATCTTTACACTGGGTTTGTTTTTGAAGATACTGGACCAGTTCGACATAAAAACAGCAAATACTTCGTCCCAGAGCAGATCCAAAAGTCTGCTAAATACGAACCTTACTGCGGAGGAGGAGGCTACTTACTTTCAGGTTACACAACTATGGTCATTTACAACATGTCCAAGTCTATTGACATTCACCCTATTGATGATGTGTACATCGGTATGTGTGTTGTGAAAGCGGGGTATTTGCCTACACATCACATAGGGGTGAAGACACTAGGATTGGCGATTTCGAACAACAAGAAAATAGATGAACAAGAACCCTGCCACCTTAAAGGCCTGCTCCTGGTGCACAGATTTTTACCTGCTCAAATGTTCCTCATGTGGCAAAAAATAAATGACCCCCGACTCAGATGTGGTGTGCAGTTTTGGGAAGACATTTAAAAAGTGAGACATTATAGTACACTGTTTTCCGACCTGTTGTTCCCTCATCAAAAACATACCTGGAGTTGTGTCTTGTTTCATTTGCACAACATACAAATTCTGCATATTTAGGCTGAGTTCTTCTCTCAAACACTGCGCCTGTTCCACCTTGTGATGTCATGTGGTAACACAGCAACTGCTTCACTGTGTCCTGAGGTGTGGAATTTCCCATCAATACTTAGCAAAAGGTAAAAGCTAACTATTAACTTGAAAACTAGAACTTTATGACATAACAAGGTGGAAAATAGCATTTTGAGCTTTGGAGATGTAGACTAATACTAAGGGTTATTCAGACATGTGTAAATTAAACAAAACACATCTCCAGGTATGTTTCTGAGGGGGTATGAACATTATAACATGGTTTAAAACTCACAAGAGTCAATTTTCAGTAATATAGGACTGTTAACAATTTAAAACAAAATTTTATACTTGAAAACAGAAAAGTTCTAGGAATGTTGCACATAACAGAAAGCCCCACAGATAGGTACTATTTTTAACTCTTTGGACCATGAAATAAGAGAATAATGGATGCAGTTGTTCTATTCTACTATACTTAAGCAGCTTTGTGTCTGCTATGCCTTATTGTTCTGTAAGGGTGTGGCGTGTTGTCCACCAACTCTCCTCTAGCACTTAGTCATTTTCACTGTAATGTGTTTCCAGGATCACCTTAATAATAAACAAAATAGTTCCAGGGTTTCTTAAAGGGTCCATATTGTGCTTTTTCTGATCCATGTTATAATTCTGTTTCCTCATCAAATCAAAAGCTGAAGTTGTCTTTTATTTCATTCACCCATGTTTAGCACACAGACCCTGCATATTCAAGAATTCTTCTCTCAAATAGAAAACACTCTTTTCCACCTTGTGATGTCATGTGGTAATACAGGAAGTTCCTCTCTGTGTTTTTAAACTCTATACACCTTCACTGGACATTTGGATCATTTGGATAAGTTCAGCATCTGAGCACAAGGTGGAACAGAGCTTTTTTTTTTTAGTTTCAGGGATGAAGACAGACTAATAATAAAGGGTAATTCAAACATGTGTGAATGAAACAAAACACTACAGGTATGTTTTTGATGAGGTAATAACATTATAACATGAGTTAAAGTTCCATTTTGAATAATATAGGACCTTTAAATCTATCAATAAATCCTATGAATAGACCTGTTACATGTTTGTATATTGTAGATGTTAGTTGGTGTTGAAAAAGACGAGAATGTTGAAGTAATGAAATATGTCCTATAAGAAGCTACTGCTACATGAGAGTTTCTACATTTCCTTTACATTTGGTTTTATGTAACTTTTTCCCCTGTGAACAATAGTTCATTTAGTTTATGCACAGCTGTCCTGTGTACTGTACTGTACTGTACTGAATACAGACTATTTATTGTGGTTATAATAATAATGTACTTTTAATATTTTGTATTGATACTATTTATGAACATGTTTACATTCTTGACAGTAAAATGAAATAGAAAATAATATAAAACATAATATTGCAATAGTCTTTTGCAGAATGGTAGAGCTAGACAACAGGGAATCCACTTTAAACCATTGTTTACTCTGCGGTTAAGGAGATCATGCAAATCTGTCTATTCACTCTGTGGAGCTGAAAATCCATTTACAAATCCCGTAGACTAGAGTGCATGTCCCAGGTTAGTCTCATTTCACCAAAACATTCTTAACATCATTATTCTGTATGTCAAAATTACACTAAAAATTTTACCTAGTTTTTCTAGTTTTGGAATTTTCATCAAGTTCATAATTTTATTCTTCCTGGTTACAGTAACATAAACAAAGACCAAACCTAGATTAATTTTAGGATTAGAGAAATAAAAACAGAAATTGTTTCCTTGTGTGCCCGAAATACAGAAGCTATTTTCTGTTGCTTTTGCTGATGAGAGAAATAAAGCTAGTTCATTGTAAAACTCACTACTACTTCCTCTAAATCCTGAAATTACCCACCCTTTCCTTTCTTGGAAAATATTTAGAAGAGCTTGTTGTGGATTTTTAAATCTGAGAAGAATAAAAACTGGAGAACAGTTGTCTTAAATCAAAGAGTCTGGATTTATTAAAGCAATTGTGCGCACAATTACAGAGAAAATGAAAAAGAAACCTATCTGTTCCTCACGCAAGGTCAGTCTCTCCCTTATCTGAACCATGGCAAAACAAAAACAGGCTCTTATACAGTTGACAAATGTCATAACATCAACATGAGGAAGTACATACTACAGTATATCTAAACAGTTCTCAAAAGGAAACGATTTATCTGGGTTAAACAGGGGCATCGATTAGATTAACTCAATACAGAATACAGAGATACTTTATCACTTTGTGAGTTACTAGTTATCTAAACCCAAACAATACATTCTTTAGCTTGACAAAGTAAGAAATTTCCATCACAGAGCTATGTAACTTTTTTTTACTACATAATTCTATATATCTGGCTTCATATGTACAGTATATAAAATGTAGAAAGTAGTAATAAAAACAAATACAATAAATCAGAGGGTGTGTTCAAACATTTAACTGGTAGTATAAATCTATGCTAAATATTTACTAAAGGTAAACCAAACCAAATAATAATTGAAACATGAAAACATGTCACATACACTGAAGTTAAATGTGTTGTAAACACTTTTTCAGATATATAAATTGGTTAAGATTAATGTGACTGCGTGCTTTGAGGAAGCTGTATGCATGTTCACTTTGCATATAGTTTTACATGGGAAACAAAGCATCAAAGGAGCCCAATAAAGCAGCCATATCTCAAATAGGGTCTCTATACAAATTTATTAAATCTTTTGTTAGCTGTAGCTGTACAATAATGATTAACCTGAACAAATGGCCCCACACCTATGAGGAAAATGGTCTAAGAGAAGCTAAGATCATAAAGTACAATTTATAGACCCCAGGGTGGACAGACTGGAAGTGACAATACACTATTACTCAGTCCAGCCCGAAATGGCAAGAAAGAGCTCATTCCAATAAAAAAGCAGGAAATCAAAACCATATTTATTTTTACATTTATGGGTAAAACATAAGAACACCAAAGAAAACACCAAAACATGTCATAGCATGAATTATCACATGAAATACTCGTTTTTGTTATAGTAAAGTTGGATTGTCAGAGGTACCAAAAGTCAGATACTAATCGCTAGCATCGAAACTAGCATCGAAACTATATATTCGTATTCAAGTATCAATACAAAAGGGAAAAAAAATCACACCTTTAATAACACAGTTAATATTTCCTGAACAGTCGTTAATGGTTTTCAGTTTCATCAGAACTAGCATAAAACCACATGGTAACAAAAAGAAAGTATTTTGCTTTGTGTTGATGACAATGGGAGCAAGTGCCAGTTTTTCTTGTTCCTGTATTTTTCAATAAATATCCAATATCACAAACCTGAGCATTTCTATCAGTGACTAGATCGATTAGCTGCTCCCATCTGTAGTAAATGTTATTGGCCTATATGCATTTTTAAATGATCTGTATTGAACTCGGTAAGTCAAAATCACTACAATAAAGCTGCTGTGTGGTGTTTATCTCTCTTCTTGTATCATAGCTTCAATTTGTTCTTCCAAACCAGAGAAGCCAGGCCGGTCCTCATAGTTGTACAACCAGCATTGCTTCATCATACTGTAAACCTGCGTGATAGAGATAAGAATTTAATTTCCTAGTATTAAAATGATTGTTAGTACTGAAGTGATTGCCATAGCCAGAACCTTTGTAGGGCAGTGCAGTGGAGCAGGCAGCCTCCACCCATTCTTTAAAATATTAGCCAGATGCATTGAGATAGATGGTCCCTGTACTCCGTGTCCTATTTCCTGCATGCACAACTGAAGAAATAACATGGATGTAAGTTTGAGTCAAAATAAGAAAGCGTAATTCAAAGTTTGGAAAGAGAAATGAATGTTTACTCTTTTGGGGGTAAGGCTTGCGTTGCAGTAAGAGAAGAGCTCATGAAGAAGAACTCCAAAGCTCCACACGTCAGACTTGGATGAAAACTTAAACTCAGTGAGGGACTCAGGTGCGTACCTATAAAACAGAGCTGTAACCACAGAACTTGATGCATATTTTAGTTTGTTATAGTTTATTACCAGAAAATTGGGCTTCCTCCAGGCTGTGTGACTCGATAGTACTCTTTATCACAAGGGATGACCTTTGTAAGGCCAAAATCAGCGATTTTAACCCTTGAATGGTCTGCAACAAGAATGTTTCTGGCTGCAAGATCTCGATGGACATAGCGTTTGTCCTGAAGATACTTCATGCCCTAAAATTGATGATATGACAGAGCAAAATAAACTCAAGGAACAAGAAGGGGATATTTAAAGGACATATGGCAAGTCTGAACACTAATTTTTTTAAATAAAAAACAACATTAATATTATTTTATTTAAGACTTTACAAAAAATCCTGCCTATTTTTTTGGTAAAGCTTAACATGTTACTTAGTTGGACATGGGCAGTGGCTATAACACACATAGATGTAATTCCTGTTATGTTACCTAGCATAATGTTAACAAGGACCAAAACTTTTGTCCAAATTGCACATAAAATATAATTAGACTAATAAAATGAAAAACAACACATTTATATTGTTAAATGAGGTTTACACTGAGTCCCTTGTCCCTGCATGTGGTCATACCATACTGACTTGTCAAAGCCTGATCTCATCATATCTCAGAAGCTAAGCAAGACTGGGCCTGGTTAGTACGTGGATGGGAGACCACTGGGAAAATCAGGTGCCACAGTGGGGCGCCAGTCCTTAGGCAAGGCACTTCACCCATATTGCGTAGTAAGAAAGTGGTGTGTGAGTGATGATGGTGGTCGGAGGGACCGATGGGGCAGATTGGATTGGCAGCCACGCTTCCGTCAGCCTGTCCCAGGGCAGTTGTGGTTACAATAGTATTTTACCACCAACGGGTATGGAGGGAATGAATAATGCTCTGTAAATAATGCTCTGTAAAGCGTCTTTGTGACATATGTCTGTGAAAAGCACTATATAAATAAACACTTACTGCATTTTCTGTTATCTGATGAGGTTTTGAGAACTCATCGCTAGCCTACTTCCTGTATATTTTTGCACTTTTCTTTTCAACTGTGACCTGACAGATGTAAAACTGTGAGAAACAATTATCACAGTTCCTTCTCCACCAAACCAATGAATACTCAGAAAAACATGAAAAGCTGTCATATTTAAAGTATATGACAACTTTTATTGTTGAAGTGTCTGGACTTAGTACCTTACAGATTTGAGAGGCAAAAAGCAGCAGCCTTCTGGTGTTCACACTGTCAGGGAAATTCTCCATGTAGTTAATTAAGCTCCCAAATGGCAAGTACTCCATCACCAGGCTCATGTTAAGGCGACCTATGAATGATAAAAGGCAAGTACTATAAACCAATCCAAATGATGAATAGCCTTCACATAAAAAATAATATCTTATCTCAACAATGTTAATAATTGTTCCTGTGTTTCACAATGAATGACAGTCAAGTAGTGACTCAGGGACTTGTACAGTTTTGTTGAAATACACGTCTAAAGAATATACAACCTAAACTGTGAAATACCTAGTATTTCTAAGCCAAGGGTTTGCTCTATTATCTAAATAGAACATGTTGGTTGTTTAAAGATTACATAATATTGATACATTGCAGCAGTTACATTTCCTGAGGGTGTGATGCTAACTGTAAGCACCATTCTATCTGAGATTTGTTAGATTATGATAGATAGGCGAGCTGATTTGTTCTGAAACACAAGTCGCTCTCAAATAACATTACAGTCATGAGCGGCTGTGGTGCCACTGAGGAGTATCAGCTGGTATTAATACATTTATTTGTGAAGGGTTTAAAGTACTATACCTTATGTGTACCTTTTCAGTACTTTACTAGTACACAAAGTAATTAATTTTCTTAGCATGCTGGTTATTGCAGTAATAATACTAAATGATTAAATACTTAATGAACTACAAGCCTGCGCCACAGAGCTTTCTTTCTTTCATTTTATTATTATTTAATTTAGCTTTGATTGAGAGTGAGAAATATAATTTCATTTTTTCATATGTGAATATGAAAATCTAACAATAAACTTTCTGAATCTTGAATGATATCATCACTAAGTCTGTGTCTTACATTGAATAGAAATACTGATCAGAGTACTTTTTAAAGGTGCACTACGTATCTGGTGGATGGTCCATCACCTGCTTGTTTTATGGAGAGCCTAGAATATTCCACAGTATGGAATGAATCTCCATGGAGACTTGTAAGCTAAATTACAGGTTACAGTTTTTGTTGTTTTGCACAATAAATAACACTTACTTACCTGTGCTGTAGCAGATTCCTCTGTACTTGACGATATATTCACAATTCAGTGCACTTAGAGTATTGACTTCTTTGTGGAAATCCTCAACAGTGGACTGCTTGTTTGGCTGCAGCTTCTTCACAGCTACAAGATCCCCAGTGCTGTCCTCCAATGGGTCATAGCGACAGAGTTCAACACTGCCAAAGTTACCCTAGGAAAATTTAAACAGAAAGCCCTTAATTAGCTTCAGGAGATGTAAACATGACCAACATGGAAACATTTTGTTCAGGTCACAATATAACAACATATATAACTAAAAAATCTAAACTGTGACAATTTTAAGTAAAAAATAAATCTTTCAGTTCAATAATAAATATGATCATACTCATACGGCAGAGGAAGTCTGATGAGACAAGGGGCCGACAGCTGTAGGCTAGTGTTTCTTAGAATGCGATGTTATAATTTTTGTTTCAATATTAAATCCCCTAACCCACAATCTCCAGCAGGGGGCTGAAGCTGAAGCCCCCATAGCACCCCACCTCCTGCCCCTATTTTCTTAAACAGAATGAAAGAAAACCAATCAGTTCACTGGGGTTTAGTCACAGTGCCAATAATCATGAAAACTGTTTCTTCTCACATAAATCATAACACAAATCTTGATACTGTAACATCCTTTGTTGTATTGGTATCTTGCAGCTGATGTTATCAATATTCCTGGGGGTGTTATGCTAAGTGTAGGCACTGCTCTCTCTGAGGCTTATTAGACTTTAATCTCTGCTTTATTAAAAAAAAAAAAAAAAAGACAAAGAACTGATTTAGTTTAGTCTGATTTGTGTTGTGAAGTCCCTCTCACATTACAGTCACAAGCTATCTAGCATAAGCCAACAGTTTTTAGTCGCTCTCACTTTTTGTTGAAAATCAAACTCCTAAACAAGACCATGAATACACAGATTGATCACAGGCTCCTGAAAACATGCTGTTTAAATCCATTTTGTGTTTTCTCTTGAGTTTTTGGATCGTTTTACTTAACTTTTTTGTCTTGGCTTATTTTTGCTAATGTGTGCTTTGTGCAGGGTGACCAGACATCCCTATTTCCCTGGGACAGTCCCAGTTTTGAGCCCTGTGTCCCCTGTCCCACTGGTTTGTCCCAGATTTAAACAAGTCATGTCCCAATCTGATCCCTGCCAACAGTAAAGAGAGGCATAAATTGTCATTTGTTGTGACTATACTGACTCACATTGGTCCTGAGTGCATAACAGTTTTCCTTAATTACGCACTCGTTTCACAGTTTTATTATTACCAACCGCTACAAACCAGGGATGTCACAGTTTTTTTATTTTGAAAATCTGATCAATCTAGTTTTGTGTCTCCGTGGTAACTGATGAACATTTTGCCAATAGCTACACATACATTAACACCCCCAGCCTGATCTCACAAGTATCTATAGAAATGTTGATAAGGGATTATTCTTCGTATTTCAGTACCTTTCCGAGTAGTGAGATGTAACACAGGTGACGCTCTTCAAACAGCATGTCATTGTGCTGTGGAGTCAGGGCTTTCCAAACGGCATTCTGGGATGCATACTCTGTCGCGTGTAGTATCACATAATCTACCAAACATGAAGACAGACATATTTAAGGTTTAATTCTCGATACAATGCCAAAACAGATACAAGCAGAAAGTACCTGACGTGATGAGACTGTTTATTTGTCGGATGATACTGCGTGATGAGGGTCTGAAGTCTGCCTGGTAGTCCATGCACTGACTGATGAGATCGGCCAACTCTGTCCACTGTGAGCGAGGCAACTGCTGGAAAGACTCGTAAAACTGACGCTTCTGATCGAAAAATTAAAAAAAAAAAAAAAATAGGGATATATATCTATAGGGAACAGTGCATATTAATAAAATATAAATATGCCAAATTAGAGCTTTAATTTCCATCTGTAGTTATTGTAGTTTAAATTTTATCTTGGGTTCTCTATCGTATCGAGACTATCTCTCCACCCAGTTCCATATTCCATATGTACGGGAACTGACCCACTGGAGGTCAGGTGACGTGGATAATTATTTCAGACACACCACCTGTGAGGTGGCTGATGACTCTATAAAGGCTCCCGTGTGCCTAGCGCTCATTGATCATTTTGATTCCACGGCGAGCAGGTTGACGTGTGAGACAGAAGCGAAGTCCTGAAGACAGTGTTATTCGCCAGTTACCGCGAGTAAGAGAGGATAATCCTCTCGGGACGTCTGTCTTTTGTACAGCTTAGTTTGCGTAAACAGATTCATCCGGCTTGCCTGACGTATAGCTCCGTGTGCGGGGTTCACGCGTCACAGGCTCAGAGAGGCAGCGGTGGAACTTGGTGTGGGGGAAGCCGCCGCCCTTTGCCAGTCGGCTCGTGTTGTCTCTGGCGTATCGCTCTTGTGGGGCTCACGCGCCATAGAGACCGGGGGTCTGACCAAACCCGTGGCGGGGGAGGCAGCCTTCTATCACGGAGCTGGACTGCAGCGGTCTAGGGCTCTGTACGAGCGCTACTCTGCGCCAGTCTAATCCGAGACGGCGGTGAAACCTGGTGCGGGGAAAGCCGCCGCCCCTCACAGGTGTGTGCTCTGCGTCTCTGGCGTATTGCTCTTGTGGGACTCACGCGCCTTAGAGACTTGGAGGCTGACCAAACCCGTGGTGGGGGAGGCGGCTTTCTATCTCGGAGCAGGACTGCCACGGTGTTAAGCGCTGTATGAGCGCTACTCTGCGCCGGTGTAATCACAACAACACGGCGCGGCGCTCCCGCGTGCGTTCTCTGGCGAGACGTGGCACTATGGCGCACAATTGTGACGGCTGAGGAGTCCGAATGCCGGTAGAGGACGGGCATGAGAAGTGTGTTTTGTGTCTTGGGGAAGGACATGCTTCTTTATCCAAGAAAATCCTTCCTCTTGTATGAACTGCTTCATTTTGCCAAAAACATGCCTCGAGGCACGTTATTGTGTTTTTGAAGGAAAGAAACTGACTAGATCTCCCCTCTCCTTTTCCACACTCAGGCCCCCCTTGTATGAAATCCCTGAATCTGATGAGCAGAGAGAAAATTACATCGATGTTGTGGGATTTTCAGACAGTGAGCTGCCCCCTGGCCAGGAGGAGACAGCATCTGTAGGTGACAAAGGGGAGCGAGGTAGTGTAGTACTTCAGCAGCAGATCTCCTCTTCAGGGGAGGGCCAGATCCAGCGGGCTGGCGGCTACACCCTCAGGTGATCTTGGAGATTTGGCGCCGCTATGGGCAGGCCACAGTCGATCTGTTTGTGTCCCATCAGAACACCCACTGCCCTCTGTTCTCTCTGGGGAGAGATGATCCTCCCCTTGGAACAGATGTAATGGCTCACACATGGCCACACGGGCCTCTTTATGCCTTCCCTCCTTTCAGCCTTCTGCTGTCTTTGCTGCAGAGAGTTCGTCTGGAGGCAGTAAGGCTAGTCCTGGTGCCTCCTCGGTGGCCACACATGACTTGGTTTTCGGACACCTCTCCTAGATGGGAGTCCATGGGAACTCCCAGTATGTCTGGACCTACTGTCTCAAGGCCGGGGAATGCTGCACCACCCATTTCCCCAGGGGCTGAGACTCTAGGCTTGGCCCCTGAGAGGGCCGAGCTGCTAACTTTGGGCCTGCCTGGCACTGTTGTGCGTACAATGCAGGGGGCCCGGGATCCAGCTACACATTAAGGGCTTCCAGGGATCTGGAGCTGGTTTTACAGGGCATGGAAATGGCTCCCTTCAAGCCCCTGGAAGAGACGGACCTGAAATGGTTGTCTCTGAAGACTGCCCTCTTGCTGGCACTGGCTTCAGCTAAAAGGGTGGGCAACCTCCATGCTCTCTCAGTGCATCAGGACCTTGGTAGGTTCCTGCCTGAAGGGACTGGTGTTTTGTGGCAGAATCCAGAAGTAGTTGCTGGCTGGTGCTCGGATATGGCCTTGGAGCTCAGATGCCTTTTCTCTACACAAGAGGGTGCTGAGCATAGGCGTTTGCATGTGTGTCCAGTCAGAGCCCTGGAGGTCTACCTGACATGGGGGCATAGGACCACAGACCAACTTTTTGGCTGTTTTCATGGGCTTTGTGACAGGGAGTGTCACTGGACAAGGTCTGCCCTGCAGCCACTTGGTCAGCCCCTTCCATGTTTGCCCGATTTTACCAGCATAATGTGGCGACAAGCACATCCTTTGGTGAATGTGTGCTTGATGTATCTCAATGGTGGGTGATTATTCCATGGTGTAGTGGAACCTACACCTCAACCTTCTACGTCTGGCAGGAGTTGGAACTGATGAGGTGAGTCTGACCCGTGCATCTTGTGGGGTTATGTCACCTTGGCCTTTGCGTCTTGCGGGGCAGCGCCTCCCTGGTTGCGTCTGGTGCCAGGGCTGGTGACACCAGTACTTTGAGTCTGGCTGGTATTGGTGTTGTGTACATAGTTCACATTAAGCACATGGGTGTTTTTTTGTTTGAGCACTTGGTGACAGCAACGTCTCATTCGAATTACACCCTGCTCGATCCCCTTGCGGTGTGTCTTAAAGAGTCCCGTACATATGGAATATGTAACTGGGTGGAGAGATAGTCTCGATACGATAGAGAATGTCACAATTACAGTATGTAACCATGGTTCTCTGAGTGAAGAGACTATCTCTCCAGCCCGATTCCGCTCGGGGATCCGTTCCATCAAAAATTTTATCAATGAGCGCTAGGCACACGGGAGCCCTTATAGTGTCATCAGCCACCTCACAGGTGGTGTGTCTGAAATAATTATCCACGTCACCTGACCTCCAGTGGGTCAGTTCCCGTACATATGGAATATGGAACTGGGTGGAGAAATAGTCTCTTCGCTCAGAGAACCATGGTTACATACTGTAACTAACATTTTTGTGTCAGTGACAGAAATCAGTTTCAGTATGATTGTTTCTATAATTTCTTCAGCAGTATATCAGCCATCAATATTATTGATGGTGACAGGCCTAAATTCTACTCATGACTAGGGCAAGATACTTTTATAAGGATTACTTTACAGTAATATAACAATGTCCAAATATTGTACAGGGACTCAGATCATAATAGAAATGTTCCAGATTGGTTACAGAAATGTTCAGAGCAAGAGAAGTACCCTGTCTAAGTCCCAGCCTCTCAAAGGAGTGTTCCTATTGAAGATTTCCCACAAAGTGGCACCATAGCTCCACTTATCCGACTCCAAGCTCAGCTTCTCTGGATCCTCCACCACTTCAGGAGCGACCCAAGGGATACGGTCCAGAACCACTGAGGAAGACAGTCAAAGGTGAATGTGAGGTATAGGGCCAGATCAAAGAAGACAAAAGTGCAAGATAAAATTGCCTCAAGATGGTGCAAATGTGTGGAAAATTATCTTTAGATAATTTCAGATTTTTCTTCCAAAATCAGCAAAACAAGCACAAACAAAACAATGAGGCAAAAAATTGTGAACTGACCAGCATCTATTATAAATGATGTCAAAATCTCACACTGTGCCACCTTCAATGGACCCAATCTTATCTATTGTTTTATGTAAATTGTGCCCCATCCAATCCTTGGTAAATATTATTTTCTTAGAATACACTTCTATGACCTCCTTACCGTCTTTGCCCAACATGGCCACACTGACACCAGGATCACTCAGTTTGATGAAGGGCAAGTCCCCTTGTGATGGGTCTCCTTCTCGAGCCAAAAGCAGGTTTTTAGCACAGATATTCCCATGGACTAGGTTCTTTTCCTCCTAAAATATTTAGAAAAGCAAACATCTTTCAAACCTGATTAATACAATATGAAATGATTTACAATTATTTGCATTTGGATTCAAATCTTTGTCTCACTAGGAAGTTGAGTGCTGATGCAAGTTGTTTTGCCACGTCAAGTTTCCAGCTCACTGAGACAGAAACTCCTCTCTTCAAGTAAAGGTCCAGTGCTCCATACTTGACAAACTCTTGCACCATTATATCTGCAAAACACAAGAGCGGCTCAGTGGGGAGTATTATTTCTTCCCCTCACAACAAGCAGAGGGTGGAAAACAGGTCACATGAAAACATCCAGCCGCAGAGGTAGTTTGAGGTCACATATTTTTTTTTATACTTGATTACACCAGAGTTTGTGGTCACAACATAAAACTCACTCTTAGCAGCATGTGCACTAACACCATACACAAGAAGGAGGTGCTTGTGAGAAACCTGGCTCATGAGGCTGGCGGCTTCGAAGAAAGACTAAAAACAACAACAAACAAAACAAATTCACAATAAAATGAAAAATGTATTCATGTGTTCATTTTCTGTTTTGTGTCAATCATTAAAACTTGCCTCCCAGCAGTTCTTGTGAACCACATCTAGTTCTTTGAGGAGAACTTCCGTCACATGTTTCTTTCCTTCATTCATATCAATTTTGGAGCCCTTAAAAATCCTGGTAAAGGATCCCTGCCCAAGGCTATCACCCTGACAAATGACAAGAATTAACATTACACCATGCAGTAATCTAATTGTTTTATTTTTATTTTTATTTATTTATTTATTTTGAAACATGTGTCATTATGACAATAATATTTCACTTCAAGTGCTCTTTTTTGTACAAAGCAACCTGCATATCATCAACTTAAAGTGCACATGTTCAAATTCAATGTCTGTTGCAAATCGTCTCCTGTGGCCAAAACATTTGTATCATCAGCAAATGTGACAATTTAAATATTTTTTGCAATGGTAGATATGTCATTTATATACATTAGGAAGAGCTTAGGCCCCAATATGGAACCTTGCGGCACCCCATATTTTATTTCTGACAGGTCTGACTTAACTTCATTTATTTGCACAAATTGTTTGCGATGCGTAATGTAGCTTTTCAGCCAGTTAGATACAAGACCTCTCAAACCATATCTTTCCATTTTATGAATAAGCAAGCTGTGATTAATGGTGTCAAACGCTTTACTAAAGTCCAAAAATACTCCTACTGAGGACTTTCCTTTGTCCAGACACCCTGTGATTTCCTCCACCAAGTCAATTAATGCTAATGATGTGGATCTTCCAGCCCTAAACCCATACTGATTATCTGATAATAGGACATGATTTTCAATAAAACTGTCAAGTCTTGTACTAAATATTTTTTCTAATATTTTTGCAAATTGTGGCAGCATTGAAACTGGCCGATAATTGTTAAAAATGTGCTTATCTCCAGATTTAAATAATGGAACCACTTTCGCTATTTTCATTTCCTCAGAGAATACTCCAGTTAGAAAAGATAAATTAAAAATATAGTTTAACGGTTTTACTATTTCTTCAATCACTCTCTTAACAATAACCATATCAATTTTGTTGTTATCAGTGGACGATTTGGGCTTAAAGTTGTGTACAATATCTAAGATCTCCTTTTCATCCACTGAGTTGAGGAACATTGAGTTATTATTTATTTCCACATTCTGGATTGCTTGGATGTTGCCCTCATTTTCCTGTTTAATTTCTTCTGCCAGTGTGGAACCTATACTCACAAAGTATTTATTGAATTCATTTGTGATTGTGAGTTATTGTCCTGTTATTATGGGTGAAATACTGAGGATAAGTGGCATTTGCCCTTTCCTTCCTGATTATTGTATTTAATACTGCCCATAGTTCCTTTGTGTTATTTTTATTATTTTCCAGTTTGGTGCTATAATAGCCTCTCTTACATGTTCTTAATATACTAGTAAGTTTATTTTTATATTGTTTATACTTCTTCTCCGCATCCTTTGTTTTTTTCTCAATAAATTCCCTGTATAATTTTTTTTTCTTTTTGCATGCGTTTAAAAGACCTTTTGACATCCATTCGTTACCATTTGTTTTGGTATGCTTCTTATAACATTTTATTGGACAATGTTTGTCATATAATATTTTTAATCTGTTGAGGAATAACTTATAAGCTTCATTTACATTAATTTCTTTATAAAGTTGACCCCAGTTTTGTCTTGCTAATTCTTCTTTTAAATTAGAAATCGAATGTTGTGATCTCAGTCTTTTATATATAATCTGTTCCCGCTCTTTAATTGTAATTTTACCATCAACTACTACAAACACTGGTAAGTGATCACTGATATCGTTTATGAGCAAGCCAGCCATTGTTGTATCTTCCAGGTCATTATGAAATATATTGTCTATTAATGTCTTACTGTGATGTGTTATCCTACTTGGTTTCGTGATCATGAAATAAAAGCCCATGCTGTACACGGTTTCAATCAAATCTTCAGTGCCTTTGTTATTATTTGGGTTTAATAGGTCTATGTTGAAGTCTCTGGTCATTAATACTCTTTTTTGTTGGTTTGCAAACATGTCTTCAATGCTATGTATAAATGTTTCAATTTTTGATCCCGGTGTTCGATACATACAGCTAACCAACACATTTTTCCTTTTCTTCAAACATATTTCAATGGTTATACATTCCAGAATGTCATCTAATGTAAATGACAATTTCTCTACCAACCTATAGTTTAGCTTTTTATCCACGAACAGAGCAACCCCACCACCCTTTTTATTTAATCGATCTATATGCAAGAAATCATATCCATATAATTGAAAATCAGCATGTCAGCATTGTGATTACAGCAGTGCTTTTTCTGACCATAGACTGTACAGTATAAATGAGTGTAACGTCACCCATAGCGTTCGGCTCCAGTCAAATGAAGCTCACGATGCTTGCAGTTTATAGGAGCAAATTTGTAGCCGAGTTCCATATTAGGAGTACGGAAATATATGAAATAAAAACACCATGATCATGTAGAGCAGGTAATACAAACATTTTAAGATCAAAATGACGAGTCTGACAGCAGCCGTTACAGAGAGAGGGATGACTTTTTTTTAATGTAAAGTCATTTGGAAACTAAGTCGATGGAACCGGAAATGCGTACATGTTCACTTCCTTTTTGGAACACAGCAGCTAGCGGGTTACCTATGTCCATTTATATAAACAGTCTACAGTTTTGACACACCAAGACAGATTGAGGTTGATTTAATTTAAAAAATCAAAAATAAGTGGCAGTGGCAGAGCGTTTGTTCACAGATCAGAAGGTCTGTGGTTCAATTCCAACTTTGACGCGCTGCCATTGTGTCCTTTAGCAAAACACTGCCAATGGAAATGGATCTCTCCCTCACTGTAGTTCTCCTCAAGGTCTCTCCTTTTCCTGCTGAATTTTTTATTTTTATTTATTTTATTTTTTTTTGAGTTTTTCCTGAGGAGGATCTAAGGATAGGGGGCGCACTGGGACAGTATTTGTTTTTCCTGTGAATGTAGGTTTGTCTGCTTGTCTGTTTTTGATCAGAGTCAGTGTCATTGTCTCTGTTTGATTTTCTAACTTTCTGTGATTTGTTAGAACCTGTGAGGCCATTGTTGCTGTTGATTTTGGGCCAGGTGACATCTCTGCTCCACCATCACCCATAGGTACAGCTTGTTTTTGCCATTCAAGGTCCTATATTACACAAAATTGACTTGTTAGACTGTTTTTACCTCATCAAAAACATACCTGGAGTTGTGTTTTGTTTAATTCACATATGTTTCAGTAATCTGTCTACATCCCCAAAACTCAATATGCTTTGTTCCACCTTGTGATGTCATGAAGCTGTGGTCTCCAAGTTAACTTCATTTTACCTTTTGTTCAGAAGAGTTTGGCAATCCCAGGGCTGAAATTACTCAAATGATTCTAGTGAAGGTGTTTGGGGTTTAAAAACACAGTGGAGCACATGTCTTACTACATGACATCACAAGGTGTAACAGAGTGTTTTCTGTTTGAAAGAAGAACTCAGCCTAAATATGCAGGATTTGTGTGTTAAACATGAGTGAATGAAACAAAACAACTTCAGGTATGTTTGTGATGAGGAAACAACATTATAACAGTGTATAAAGTGTAACATAGGCCCTCAGTGAATTCATTTATATTCAATTACAATGAAACATTTTTTAAAAACTCACCCATTTTAGGTCCTCATATTTGATCATGTGAAACTGGATGTGATTGAATTTGCTTCTTTCGAGGCAAGGGGAGTCTTGTTCTCCCATTGTGCTGTTGCCTCGAATTATGATTAGATTTGTGAGCTCTGAAAACAAAAGAAACATATTGTTGATACTTATTTGACTGATTAATAAAACCATTATATTAACAATGTAGTTTTAAGCTTAAAGGGCCCATATTACACTGTTTTTTCATCAATGTTATAATGTTGTTCCCTCATCAAAAATATACTTGGAGTTTTGCTTTGTTTCACACACAAACCCTGCATATTTAGTATGGGTTCTCTCAAACACTGTTCCACCTTGTAATGTCATGTGGTAATACAGGAAGTGCTCCACTGTGTTTCTAAACTCCAAACACTTTCATTAGAATTATTTGGATAATTTCAGACCTGGAATTGCCCATCTCTACTAAACAAAATTCATAAAATAGCCATTAACTTGAAAACTACCAGTTCATGACATCTCAAGGTGGAACAGAGCATTTTGAGCTTTGGAGATGCAGACAGATTAGTAATCAAGGATTACTCAAGTGTGTGAATGAAACAAAAACAACTGCAGGTGAGGTTTTGATGAGGTAACAACATTGTAACATGGCTTTAAACTCTTTTGCATAATATAGGACCTCACTATAGGACTTAAAACTCACCTTTGGGTTTGGGCGGACAACAGTGACCTAATTTAATGGGAAGGTCAGCCAAAATGAATTTATTATGCTGGTAAAAGCTTGTGAGTTCCTTTAAACTGGAAAATGATTTTTGGACCCCAGTAAGACTGAAGCTTTCACTCTTCATGATGAGACAGTCTTTGTAATCCAGTCCAATAGGGGTCTTATGAGACAAAGGAAACTAAGATCAGCAAATATAAGTGTCCCATTATGCCAAAAAGAGAAAAACTATTACAAAGACTAACCTGAACGCAAACAGTCAGGAGGTAGTTGTCATAGCTCTTGAGACTTTGTCGTAAGAGAAATGTGCCTCCTTTAAATCCAGACTTTTTTAACTTGTTCATTGCAAAGTCAGATCTGTTTGACCAAAAATATATGGTTGTCAGTACTGGAAAGGTGGAACCAAGTGATGGTGGAATATGTTTACTTAAAAATGCACTGTGTAAATTTTCTAATACAAAGTCTGTTATCTACTTGTCTCCATAGAGGTGTTGTTGCTTTGTCTGAAATGCCCTGGTATGTCATGTATCCATCTTGCATTTACTCAATAAAATGGGGTTTTGTTGATTTAAAAACAGCTTTTTTCTAAGTCTATGGTGCAGCTTTAGATAACACCACTGAATATCTCACGTAATGGGTCCATGACAGTGGTCTCTGATTCCCTCTAGAATACTTGGTGGAGCGATGCTTTGACAGAAGAAGTGGGTTGAGTCTGTAGTCAGTCTGAAGTAGCCATCAATAAGAGACACAAATGAGAGAGCTTCTTTCAGACTAGTGAACTTGGCTTCCTACACAGTAAAATAAATAATAAGCATAATGAAATAATAATGAACAATGAGCTATTTATTGGCAACATCAGTGAATTAAAAGTGTATTTTATTTACCAAACATCTGTCATCCCTGCAAGTTATCGTGACTAATCTGCTGTCTTGTCCCGCATTTTCAAGACAAACCCGCTGAACACTGATGTCAATGATGTCTTGGAAATCACAAAACATCTCCCATTCCTTAATAAGGTAAGAAGAAAACTGTTATTCTTTAAAAATCAGGCTGTATTTTGTATTGAGATCTTAATTTACCACTGGTTCATCAGGCCCCTCATCTCTTTTTGTCTGAATACCAGATTCTCCACTGACTCGCACATGAGTGAACGTAGAAAAAGACCCATCCACCTGAAAGACTTCACTCCCCAAAGATGGTTCGATAGCAGACAGTTCGACCAGGTATTTGACCTGAAATACAACATAAGACAGGTTAGACCACACATTCCTCTAAAAGATAGTTAAAAGAATTATATTTAAAGGGCCCATATTACTATATTATTATATTATTATTTTCTGATCTATGTCACAAAGTTGTTTCCTCATCAAAAATGTTACAAAAATTGTGTTTTATTTTATTACATATTTAGACTGTGTTCTTCTCTAAAATACTCCAAAACACTCCAAAAGCTCAATATGCTCTGTTCCACCTTGTGATGTCATGTGCTAATACAGGAAGTGCTCCTCTGTGTTTTTAACCTCCATACACCTCCACTCGAATCATTTTAATCATTTCAGCCCTGGAATTGCCAATCACTACAAAATAAAAGAAAAAAGGTGCTAGTTAGCTATTGCATCACAAGTTGGAACAAAGCATTTTGAGCTTTGGAGATGTAGACAGACTAAAAATAAAGCATTACTCAAACATTTGTGAATGAAACAAAACAAAACTCCGGGTATGGTATGGCCTAAAACTCTTTAATTTACACAATAGTTGAAAGATGAAATCACCTTTATTTTGATAAATTGTTCTTGTCTCTGAATTTGGATGGAATTTTGTGTATGGATGACAAAGACTGCTAAAAGATTACTTTTTTTAGAACCCAGAACTACTTCCTGTAATTTTCAACTTTTTTATTCAACAAAATCTTCACAAACTAACACTTGACTGGTGTAAAACTATAATAAATATAAACCACAGGTACTACCCACACTAAAAAAACAAAACAAAACATAAAAATGTAAAAAGTCTGTCATACGTACTTTAAGAGTGTATGCATCTACTGAATTTTTCCCAAGCTTCCTTAAGAAACGCTTCAGAGTGTTTCGGATTCGGTATCGATCCAGGCGGCTTCTCTTTTGGATGTCATGACGATGCATTTTAGGCAGACAGGATTTGTAGCTATTAAAAAGAAACATGTGAGAGAAGTGGTCAGTTATTAAGTTTATGATGAACCTTTGAATTATCCACTAAATGGATGCCACAGTGGGACCCAGTGCCAGGCCTTGACCTAGGCTGGGTGAGGACTACTTTTATGGCACATGTTTTGTTATGTTATCTACACTGTGAGAATGTACCAGCCTTCCCCTTCTTCCTGACAGAAGAAAGGTAGAGCACAGGTGAGTCTGAACAAAGGTCAGGTGAGGGAAGGGGAAGAAGCTTCACATCTGCCATCTACTGGTGAAAAAAATAGATAATAAACTTCCAGATAGCAACTTGGAATAATATATTTTACACTCTAGTGCTCATACTTGACTTCTGGTTGCTCTTCCCACTGTGACTAAGTCTACAAGTGACAAAACCTTTGTCTTATGGTTTCAGTTTTCTCATTTTGTTATTCACTACCAGATTTCATGCATTATTTATTTTCCAATTGCACTGACTTCAAATTATAAATCAGATGTTAAGTCCAGACTGATACACATATATTTTTTACCCAAATATTTTTTTACACTATTTTGTACTTCTACCTGAGTTTCAGTTGCTAGTACACATATTTACTGCATTTACCTCACTCTAAAAGCATCAGAAACAGTGTGATACTGGTCCAATAGGGCTCTGAGTCCCTCACATTACATCTACTATAATAGTGTGTCTGGATGATGCTTTGGTTAAGTTCGTTTATTTGCCCATTTAAAGTTAAAAAACACTTGCATGTTTACAATAGACAATCATTACAGACAACATATTGACATTGTGAAATAAACAAGCTACAAAGATTAAGTAGTCAAATGGTTAGAGGAGTTTATAAATCTGAATGGTGTTTGCATTTTAACCACAAAGTGTCCTTTTTACAAGAGTGCGTTGAGTTTTGTTCACAAAGTTAAATTTTCCAAATGTTCTTGTGTGAATAGTATGGGTGGGATGATTCAGTTTCTACAAGACAAGATGAGACATGAGACTGGATCTGCGAGAACGAGAGAAGACCGTTTTGACATTATTTATAATAAACACTCCAGTTCCCAATTTTAGCTTCACCATGTTTGTTTTACTTTACTTATTTTCTGTTAGTGTAGCACTGCTCTTTGGAACTCTAATTCGCCAGTATTTAACTAATTTTTTTAACCCAATCCAAAAGTAAAAACATGGGGAAAAATCTCACAAGATCATTTTCAGCATGTGTGCGTGATATTTTGGCAGTTTGTCTCACAAGCTCTTGTCCCATCCTTAGAAAATAGTTTTGCAAATTGCAAAAAAGATTTCCCAGAAAATGTACCAAAGTGTAAGGTACTTACTAGAGTAAACTGTTTGATTTACACATTCGCAGTATTTATTGTTGAATAATGAATCAATACTTTGTTTATTTACCTGACAGATTTACACAGCTCTCTCACACTCTGATGTCGCTCTTTGGCCATTCTCCATAAATCAAGCACGACCAGCCCCAGACAGTCCTCCTGAGCGGTCAAAGGTGGAGACTTTCCTGCCTCACTATTGATGAAGTCACTCCTCCACTTAAAAAAAAAAAAAGCATTTGTAAGGAATCATTGGCGAATGTGTGGTAATGTGATCTGTACCTGTGCAAAAAGGTAGTCAATGACGCCGCAGTCTACAACAGGATTCATTCTGTCTCTGGTCAGGCTATGGCGATAAGATGTCTTTGATTCTTGGCCATACCAGTTTCCAAAGAAAAACCTTAACATAAAAGTATAAATACATATTTTGCTTATTTAAAGGTAAGTTGTGTAACTTTTTGGTTGTGGTTCTGTCACCTGCTTGTTTCTTTGGACATGCCATTGCTATGCCTGGAATGTTCCACAATATTTCATTATAATGTTCTACCTTACATAGATTAAAATATCTAGAAAAACAAGGGGGTTGCCTTTCCACAGATCTGACCTGTAACTGGTTTGGTCTCCATGAACCTAGAAAGGTTTAATACCATATTGTGAAATTGCCAAAGCAATAACATCTCCACAGAAAAAGCATTTGACGGACCCTCCACCAGAAAAGTTACACAAAGCACTTTTAAAGGTGCACTGTGTAATTTTTCTGGTTGGGGGTTTGCAATCTGCTGGTCTCCATTGAGTTGTTATTAATGTATCCAATATTCTACTGTATGGCATTAAACTTCCCTATATCCATGGATGAAAAGGAGGTGTTGCCATAAGGCCAAGTTGGAGGTCAGATCTGTGGAGAAGTGACCCTCTGAGCAATAGAAACACTCAAGAAATAGAAAGAATAGAAAATAAATGCTTGGTAGATACATTTAATGTCAGATTGTGGAACATTTCAGGCAAAGCAATGAACTCTCCAGCAGGCAGCTAACGTCCAACCAAGAAATTGCACCTTAACTTAACTATGCAGGCATTATTTGGGAATGCACCAATCCAGCTTTTTCTGTTCTAATACCAATTTTGATACTATAGCTTCAAGTACCTGCCGATATCAATCGATATCAGTGCAGAGACTGAAAACAGCATTTACTTCCTGTATACAAAAAGCAAAATAAGACAAAACTGATCCAATTATGTATCTGTTACTTTCTCTACTAAATACAGAACAACTTAAAGATCAAACATTATGAGACTTTCTGGGCCATAAATGTAAATATCCAAACGGGATATAGACAGGGGACAACGAACGGAAATTAGCCTTAGCAATTTGGTGTGTTTACATTCATGTTGTGTCATGTTTGTCCATTAACATGCTCTGTCCCAAATAAATAAATAATATTGGCTCAACCGATATCTAGCAAATTGCCGTATCAACATCAATAATCGTCAGTATTGAATCAGTGCATCCCTAGCATTATGTTGACCTACCTTACTCTAAAATGTACAAGCAGGTTTTCATCTCCGTTGAACATGTGTGATGGAGGATACCAGAAAGACAAATCAGTAGACGCCAGAGCAAAAAGACTCTGATAAACTGGAAATATCCCTGTAAAAAACACATCCATCATAATAACAAGAATTACATGTACTTGAAAATATACTCAAGTTATGATGAAACCTTCTTAATTCAAGTCATCGTAGCCTCCTAAGACCTGGTGTCCACCTATGTCAGAGGTGCCCAAACTTTTTTCATCAAGGGCCACATATTAGAACACAGACCAGTGTGAGGGCCGATAGAGGGTCATAAACTAGTGGTCAAAACAGTGAGTAACTAAAATATATGTATTTATCACAGATTTGAATAACCCACCAGACCTTTGTTCATGCTTTGACCCTCAAAAGGACACACTAAATTTGCTTGATCAAGGTAGAGTTAAAAAACACGCAGTAAAATGTATTACTTGTGGAAGTATGGACCAATTCACCTGGAAGCCTGAGGGCCAAAACAATTGGTCTGAGGGCCACATTTGGCCCCTGAGCCTTAGTTTGGACATGCCTGTCCTATGTGGACATATACATCCAACACATTTTGGGTTGTTTAGCCACGTAGTAAATAGTTTTTGCAAATCATTATTCAATTGTGACTTTATTGTGTTCCAACAAAATGATTTATATATCATATGTGGACATTTTTATCATCATATAAGCAATATAATTCTTTGTTTTTGCACTTATCGAGTTCCAATCAGCCCAAATAACAACGAGAAATCAATAAAGCATGTCATGCAAGGATTCACTTGGCTAGACTTTAGTTGCCATAGTTGCCAGAAACAAAACTGCCAATGTGTCATCAGTCCAAAATAAATCAATTAGTCATATTCATTCATACTCGGTGATGGAAAAATACTTTGACACTGTATTTATTTACAGAATACTGAATACCTGCATTAAAATGTATTTTATAACATATTCTGATATATGGTCCAGTCACAGTACTGTGTTCCAGATACTTAGAATACATGAAGTTAAATTATAGTCTAAGGACACAACATATAGGATTAAAAACAGCTTTATGCTTGTTTCACTGTTTGTCATTTATTTCCTATTATTGATCAGAGAAGAAAAAATTACACATGCAAACGCTATAAGAGTGATGTTTTTTATTTTTGTCACTAATTCTGTGCAGTTTTAACCCTAAATTTTGTGATCAAGTATTGCAATGTATCCCTTTGATTTTAATAAAGTAACTGTATTCTGAATATTGCCAAATAAACTGAATGTACTGAAATACAGATTTACAGACAAAATTAGCCTTCTGAATATGTATTCTCAGTACATGTATTCAGTTTCTTCCTAAAACTGTTCATAATAGGCAAAGTGGGAGAAGTGTCTTGCCAACAACAGTATAAAAACACGGAAGGAGTGAGAGCTTTAGGGGATTTTTTTCTCAGTTAAAAGTCCAGAACAGCTACACCTACTAGTATAAAATTAACTGTGATAAAGGAAATACCTGTCAAATACCTGGATTTAAGGGACTTTTATTATAATTCCAACAGAGAGCCTTTTTGACCTCTTTTAACGCTTTCACAGTCACAGTTTCAGTTTTTATACTACAAGCACGGTCATCTTCACTCATTGGTAGCTTCACACAACAAGTGTATACTAGAATCTCATTTATTATTCCCAGCAGTCTCCCATCCAAGTGCTAACCAAACCCAACTCTGCTTAGATTCTTTGTGGTAATAATATGATAATATAATGTCATAACTTACCACATTTGGCTGCAGCTTGTTTGCAGACATCTTCAGCAGAGATAGGAGTGAATGATATGTTTATAATGGTCTCTTCTTTGGTGCCAGGGATGAAGTACAGATGAACTTGTAAACTGTGACCTGAACTAGAATCAGATTTCTGACTACCACCTCTGTCTCGATACACCAGAGGGGCACAGTCCTCTTCACTCAAATCCATCAAGCCCTGAGAAAAAAAAGACAAAACCATATTATGTCAAATTATGTCTCTAAAAACATTATACAATTAAAGTGAAACAAATATTACCTTTTTGAAGCTGGTTTTATGCAGTGTTGTTTTGTAATGTTTCCGGTATAAACATTGCGTTCTGGTTTCTGCTGGCTGTTAGTTATCAGGAAATGTTGTAAAGGATTTCCTGTTTTAGAGAAAATGACATGCCACTGCATGCTAGAAGTGATAGAGATATATGATATAGAGCATTCAGTTATTAGTACTGTTGTAGTACTTTATTGTTTTGTATTGTATAGACAAGTTTACTTTTTGCTTTCGGTTTAAATACAGTTTTAGGATATACAATATAATAATAAAAACAAATTGATTTGTGCGGTAATTTTTGTGCTTGCATTATCTTACCTTTGTGCTTGCATAACCATAACTGTTTTGAAGAAAACATTTTATTTAATTCATAAATCATTAATAATAGTTCTTAACTTTTCAAAAATAAGTAAAAAATATAGTTCAATGCCTGTTATTTTTCTTGTCTCTTTATAAATAATATTAGAATATAATAATAATGATATTTTTAATGTAATTTTTTTACCCCAGATTTGTAAATTATAATTATGTTCTGTTTTTGTGGGGAAATAAAATCATGAGCTCACATAGAAACGGAAATTATCTGTGGCAGATTCACCACTTCCTCTTGTTAGACAAACAAAACCTAAAAACCTGAGCAAATCATTTTTTTTGACAACATTCATGATTAAAAAGCATTTATCTATGCTATGGTATGTTTATGGGACTAGATTATCTGATCTGTCCAACTACTGACAGTCTATTCTTTGGCAAATTGAATGTAAACTGATACTTCTTACAAATCTCAGCAAACACTCATTGACAAAAAATTACCCCACGGAGGGTCAGGTTTATGAACTAACATCAAGGACCATGTTGTCCACCGTCCTGTGGGCTCACCACCTGCAGAGGGGTTCGTAGGGGGGGTCAGGTGCTATGAGTATTGGGCAGCAAGCTGCCCCCGCGACCCAGCCGGATTAAGCGGGAGAAGATGGATGGATGGATGGATGGGTCAGGTTTACCCTGCAGAACCCATTCTGGAGTATATAGGGTTAGGGAAATACACAGACTGATCAGCTGTCAGTGTCCAAGAACCACCTGAAGGAGCTCATACCACAGATTGAGAAACCCGAGGCTTTAGAAAATAGTACCAAGTGATTATGAGGTCTGACTTTTTCGTGGACAACGGTTTTGTAACGCAAATGTATCACTCTTTTGAACACATGTTGTTTTGAGAAGAAATACGCTTTATTTTTGTGACTCCAGCCAACTTGCCGGACACTTTCATCAGCACCAAAACCAGGGAAGAACTCGGCTCACCGGACGCTGTCGGCAGGTAATTCAGTGTTGATGCACGACACTGTTGACTGGGATGCCAAACAGTCAAATGTCAAAAAACCCAAATTATCCCTTTAAGGACCAAAATAGTTTGCTTTTATGGTATAAGCATGAAACTTTGCCAGATTACTAACAACCCCAGGACTAATATTTCTGTATATGGAACCAAGTCTAATTTACACTAGAGCTGAGAACTGCACTGTCACAAAATGGACTAAATGAAAACAAGGCAGGCATAAAAAATTCTGCATAACCATTTTCTTATAGTCTAATTTGCTTTGTTATCAATTTTGTAATGTTGAACAACAATTTTTTTTAAACTCCAAAGCATTGAGGCCACGTGATGTTTTCTTTGGGAATGTAAGGGTTGTATACGTTCCCTGTGGTAGAAATCCAAGTTAATAAAATATTTTATCTTTTAAAGCCATATTTATTGTTTTTTTTATAACAAAAACATTTAACCATCTCTAATGATCTGTAAATGTCATATCATATTTCATAATGATAATTAAATGCTGGCGGCACGGTGGCTGAGTGGCAACACTCAGGCCTCACAGCAAGAAGGTTGCGGGTTCGATCCCCGGGTCACCCGGGCCTTTCTGTGTGGAGTTTGCATGTTCCTCCCCGTGTCCTCCCCGTGTCTGGATGGGTTTCCTCCGGGTGCTCCGGTTTCCCCCATCAACCCAAAACATGCCCGCACCCCTATGAACTAACATCAAGGACCATGTTGTCCACCCTCCTGTGGGCTCACCACCTGCAGAGGGGTTCATAGGGGGGGTCAGGTGCTATGAGGATTGGGCAGCACGCTGCCCCCGCAACCCAGCCGGATTAAGCGGGAGAAGATGGATGGATGGATGGATAATTAAATGCTGCATCGAAGCGAGGTTTAACCCCAAACACTGATCAGACGTCAGAGATATTGGTATCGGCCTATAGAAAACACAGAAGTGAGCACTGTGCTGTGGTAATAAATGGAGACAATGTGTACAGAAGTGATATCTCCAGTATAAGCATTTTAGCAGGTGATTCTGGGAAAGCAGAAGTATTTCATGAACCTCAGCTTCTATGAAAAAAGGCGAAAATGTCTCAATTTTAGGAAGAATTTTCACATACTCCATCATAGACTCTTCTGTCAGCCCAACGGGTTATGTTTAGACTCAAATCATAAGCACATTATGGCTCTCCATAACCAGGCCCCTCCATATCTCAGTGACCTCCTCCAGCCCCTCCACCTGTCCTGCAGACCCCCTCACTCCCACAGTCAAACCAAAGCACCAGACCTCAGAGACTGAGCCTTTTCTACTGCTGGCCCAACCCTCTGGACCTCTCTCCCCCTCCACATCAGAAACTCAGATTCACTAAAAACCTTCAAAAAACAGCTCAAAGATCACATTTTCCTCATAGCTCATAACCCCCCAAAATGACTGTTTCCTCAACACTTGAGTTTGTTCATGTAAACTCATCCTATCTGAAGAGCTGTGAGTTTCACCATAAAACAGACCCCAACTGCCTCATTTTTCGCAACAAATACTTAATATTTCTGAAGCAGGAGAGGACTTTCAGGAAATGGCTCTATCATGTCATATTTGGGGTGGATGGTTGTGTTGATAAATGCATTACTTTTCTATCATGTTTTTTCACTCAAAATGCACTTTGCATTTCACATATAATATGCATACGCTCATTCATACTGTATTCAGACACAGACAGCAATGGAGTTGAAGTGTCTTGCTCAAGGACACAAAATATAGACTTCAAACTACCAACCTGGATTAGTGTCTCTGTCAACTGAGCAATTTCTGCCTTTGAATGAGAATAAAATCAACTGTCCCTGATAATTATCTCATTGTAACATTAGCCACAACTCTGAGAAGAAAAACATGGGATCACCTATAAAACAGATTTGTTGTCCTATTTTTCACATGGCATCGAAAATTGAGAATACATATTCTTCTTTATAACCTATGTGATAATTTAACATTATTTTCCAAAAAAAAAGGCAGTTTAAGCAATGTTAATAATCTGGCAAAGTTTCATGCTTGTAACATAAAAGTGAATAATAGGGCACTTTTGTGGTCCTTAACAGCTCCACTATTGGCATTATTTACGTTTTTGCCAACAGAAAAACATAAAAGTACAAAAGTATAGGTTAAGTGGGTCACATGAACATTCGTATAAGAACAGGATTTTACTCTGAGTAGCAATATTGGGGACATTTTCAAATAAGTGTCACTCATCAACCTATATTCTGCTGGTGCACCTCTGAGGGTCTCTATGTCTACCCATTATGATCTGAGCTTTACGGTTTCCCTTTACATGGCCAAAATATGTGGTTTAATCATTAGTTATTTAATCTGTTTAATGATAACATCTGCACACAAAGGAATTCATAATAATAGGAATAATTAACCATATGGAGGAAACATGCCTTTACTTACCATACTTGTTTTTGCAGTCACACATAATCAGATAAAACATATTAAATTTACATAAGCGCACATATCAACTGTCACATGGAGACTACTGGTGGTTTCAGTTAGGTGAGCATATCATTACTGTAAAGGTTTAACTTTCTGTAATATAATATATCATGGACCACTGTTGTTTAAAGGCATAGGTATCACTTTCATCTATAATATTAATAAAATGTCAATATGTTTGTTGAAGTGAAGCCACAGGTTACTCTGATACTGAAGACTGAAGTACCCACCCATGCATCTGTGCTGGCTTCTTCACTAATAGCCTACTGCACACTGGACTGGTAATCATGTCAGTAATGTACAGACTTAATGGTGGGATGTTGAAGTCATTGTATTAACATTGAGCACAGTTGTTTTATGTCACGCCTTTCTAAGAATATTAAAGGTGTATTAGGTGTAGTTCTAGTTTGTTTAGGTCATCGGGTGTATACTGAGCACTGATCAGTAAAGGCCAGGTCAATTCCTACCACTGTGTCTGAGCTGAACTCACTTCTTCACTGCATCCACTGCACTTTACAGGTGAGCGTTTCATTTCATGTTTAAAGGTTTGGTGATAGACAGTTAAACTGCATGACATTGGAATAGCACAGAGTGCTGTTATGTCCTTTGATTCCTCTGTGTTTGTGATTGTTGATGTTTTCATGAGGTGAACACAGGACTGTAGATCTAGAAGAAGCCTAAAGGACATCTCAGCTCACACAGAGCTGAATGATCCTCATGTCTCTTCTCTTCAGACTGTTTATGAATTCATCTGTTCTGAGTCAGTTAAATGTCTCTTTAACTTTCTTAATTTTTTTTTACATCATTTACATCATATTTTAATGTCAACTTTAAAAAAAAAAAAAACAGTAAATATTTGTATCAATTTTAACTCTGAGTGTGTCTATTCTTATGACAATATGTAGGTTAGCTGTATTATAAATTACAGGAAATTATTGTCAACAAAATTGCCAGGTAATGCATGTAAATGTACTTCAAACCAATTAATAACTGTAAAAAATACTCCAACTCCCCCCTTTAAATATGATTTACAGTATTTTGCTGAAACAGTACAGCATCACCTAGCAACAAATTGCCAGGTTTTTAATGTAAAATTTATAGAGGATGTGTTACAGTGAAGTCAGGTGCAAGCGTCAAGACGATAATAGCAAAGTTTATCGCATAGGCCAATGTAAAAATAACTCGCCCGACTTATAAAACTTAAATTGCGGTCAGAGTACTTTCCACAGTTGCAATAAAACTTACAAAAAGACAATAAACAAGAATTACCAGTTTGATATAACTCTTGAGGTGTATATCGTGTCTTAATTTATGCTTTGGTGAGACTTGGGAGACAGGATGACGCATGCGCAAAACGTGCCTACTTCTTTAAAAAGGCGCAACTGCGGAGGGGGAGAGAGGGATTCTGTCAGCAAATTCCTCTGTCTTCAAGCAGCTGAAACACCTGCTGCGGTAAGGATATTTATATATATATTTTTTTTGTATTATAATTTTATTATAATTCTTATTTTGTAATTTGTGCATGTAAATATGTTTCTTGGGATGCACTTGGGATGCACCATTGACTATGACTATGACCAAACTTGTTTATTCTTAATTCAAAGATAATTTCTCAGGTCTAAATGATGGGTACAGAGTACAGAGGGTTTTCCTTGGGATACTTGGGAAAATATTAGAAAAATAAGGGAAGTGTCATGAACTCTGCAATCATATTGGCCAGCTCTGATCTGGTTTGTCTCTGCTGGCATTTGAAATAAAATGTCATATTTATCTAGGCATTTTAAGGGACAGTGCATATTAATCAGTGTGTCAGCAGACAGCTTTACATAAAATATGAGAAAGCATAATTAATTATAATAAATTAATTAATGATTGTATTTATATAGCGCCTTTCATGTCACCCAAAGCGCTTTACAGTTCCTTATTCATTCACTCCATACCTGGTGGTGGTAAGCTACTATTGTAGCCACAGCTGCCCTGGGGCAGACTGACGGAAGCGAGGAATGGAAACATTTCCCCAGTTGTCCTAAACAGAATTAAACTTTCAATTCCAAAAAAAAACACACTTTATTTGACATTACAAGACAAATTGCCCAACATAAGTTTATTCTAACCTATACCAACATTACAAAATATGTTGAAAATATTTCTTTCATTCATAATATCTAAGACTAATTATTTTACTTTATTTTTTACATTTTATTTATTTGGTGCCAAATTATGCAAAACTACCAAATGTAATTAACTGCACACACACATAAATGGCAAACATCCACATTGTTCTTGGCAGTGATTGATCCTGCAACAGCTGTCTTTCAACTGTTTGTCTATGAGGACAAGGACACCCAACGGCTTTTGAGGGTATTTAGAGGTTCAGTAGTAGGGATTATGTCATGTTTTCTGTTTTTTCATAAAGCAGGAATCTTTTTATTGTTTTAACCCTTATTTAATCACACGTGAGACTGGATTACTACTTTTTAGTTATAACTGAGTAAGAATATAAATATAATATATGGGGGCTGCACAGATCAAAGATGCACTGCACAACTTTTCTGGTGGAGGGTCCGCTATTTGCTTGTCTCCATGAAGATGTTATTGTTTTCCCTGGAATGTTCTGTGGTATGACATTATCTATATCCATCTAACATTTATTCATTATCAGTGTTTCTTTTACTAAAAAATACAATAATCCCTTCTGTGAATGGGCCGAATCTCCACAGATCTGAACTGTAATGTAGGGTAGTGTTGTACCCTGCTTGTCTCCCTTGTGATCGATTAATCTATATTGTAGAACATTCTGGACAAAGCAACAACATTTCCATGGAGACATCAGGTGGCGGACCCTCCACTAGGAATGTTACGCAGTGCACCTTTAAGTTCAACATAATGTATATAATATAACTGTCAAAATAAACTGCATAAATCACTGTTCAAAGCCTTTGTGCATGTTGTAATCATGCTGCACAAAGTGTGATTTGGTCATTTTGAGGTCTCAAAGATTAGATTGTTAAAAGCCTGTTAATCAGTGTTTATCTATAAAAAGCTGCCAGTTGGCTGCTGACATGGCATTGTGACATGCAGGCAGGCATGTACAATGGTTTCAGTGGTAAGGGTTCACCCGTGTGAAAATGAAAGGGCCCATATTATGCTATTTTCTGATCTGTGTTATAATATTTCCTCCTTAAAAATATACCTGGTGTTGTGTTTTGTTTTATTCACTCTTAATTAACACCGAAATCCTGCATATTTAGGCTGAGTTCTTCTCTCAAACAGAAAACTGATGTCATGTGGTAATACAGAAAGTGCTCTGCTGTGTTTTTAAACTCCACACACCTTGGATAATTGCCAGTCTCTGCTAGCTTAAAGCCCCGTCCACACTAGTACGTATTTGTGTCATTTTTGTTGCGGATCCTCCACCCTGATCCGATGGAAAACACAAACACAACACAAATATATAGGCTAGAAACCTAAAACAAATACACTTGTTTTTAGAACTATAGCCAGACCATGGAGGAAGTATCTGTGGATGAATCCCCCTCCTTGAGCTTTGGCCTGGGGGACTATGCAGTATTTTCCATCATGTTGCTGGTTTCTATGCTGATCGGACTGTACCAGGCCATGAGGAAGCCAGCGGCCAGTGGTGCCAGTGCAGAGGACTTCTTCACAGGAGGTCGAAGTTTGCCCGCTGTCCCCGTCGGCCTGTCGCTCTGTGCCAGCTTCATGTCTGCCATCCAGGTCTTGGGGGTCCCCTCGGAGTCTTCACAATATGGATTTAAGTTTCTCTACATGTGCCTGGGCCAAATCATAAACTCTCTACTCACAGCACTGCTCTTCCTGCCTGTGTTCTATCGTCTCGGCATCACCAGCACCAACCAGGTCCAGCTGTATTCTAATGTGAAATCTTTCAATCATCATAAACATTAAATTATGCATGTAGTTAGTATGGATGGGACAAGATTGCCTCTACACAGATCTGATCTGTAATTTGGTCTGGTTTGGTCTCCAGATAAGCAATTCCCATCTTTAGTAGTTTGCATAAACACATTCACTTTTTTTGGCAATTACTACTGATTTTTAAGTTTATTATTATTATTATTATTATTATTATTATTATTATTATTATTATTATTATTATTATTATTATTATTATTATTATTAAATGTAGTCATATACAAAGTTTTCAGTTTTCTCTCAAGATAGATAATAGATCGGTCCATTATGCTTAAAGGTGCACTGGGTAACTTTTCTGGCGAAGGGTCTGTCACCTCTTTGTCTCCATGGATTTTGGACTCAAATCTGTGGAGAGATGATCCACAGATGTTCACCATAAGAATGCATGCTTTCAAACAGTACTAGATATGATATTTAATGCCATATTGCGGAACATTCCAAGAAAAGCAAAAACATCATGGAGGCTGAACTTCCACTAAAAAATTACATAGAGCACCATTTAGGTTGATCGATAATGATTTTCTTTGCATCATCCAAAATGTAATTAGCCAGAATTTTCTATGGACTGGTGGTATGCATTTTTTTATCCACATCTCCTCCTTTTTTTTTTAAACCATTAGAACTTCTGTAGCAATGGCGTAGTCCTTTTCCTTTTTATATTTATTTCAAATTTTAATATTATACAAAACAAAACCCAGAATAGACAAAAAATAGACAATAAAACAAATCCCACACCTCATCCTTCCCTCTACGCACCAAAGTCCCATCCGGCGAAGTATTTTTTTATACAGATACAGTCCTAGTTTAGACCTGAAATAGTCCTTCCATAGTCCTGGTTACAGGTGCATTGTGTAACATTTCTGGTGGAACTACATTTCAAGGTATTAAACCTTGCTATCTTCAAGGAGACCAAACCACACCAGGTCAGATCTGTGAGGAGGAAAGCTTGTTTTTCTAGGTATTTTTGAGCTATGAAACCACTTGTAATTGAATAAATGTAAGGTGCTGCTGTTTAAAGTCATACTGTGGAACATTCCAGGCAGAGCAATGACATATCCATTGAAACAATCAGCTAGATAGTGCATTTTTAAGTTCTGAAGATACTAGGAAAGACATATATTTGCTTAGATGGTACTTAGATGATGCATATGAAAGGTTTGAGAACCAGTGGAATAAACTGTATTTAGCCCTGTAGGAGTCTTGTGATAAAAAAGCCCCAGCAGGAATTCTATATCTAATCTATAGTTCAGCACCTGCACCTGTGTTCCACCGAACTTCATAGCGAACGTGCATGAGTGATTAAAGGAGGTGAAGAAGGATGAGAGAGAGATATTAACTTCACCTGTCTTTCTGTCTGTCTCAGTATCTGCTCATGAGATTTGGCCGTGGGATGCAGCTTCTGGGTAGTGTCCAATTCCTCTTGGCAACAGTAAGTCATTTGTTCCTCCTCCTTTACATGCAAACTCCTGTCATGGAAAGAAAACAAAGAAAAATGCAAAAAAGTAGCAAATGACCCAACGCAAGCTGAAACTAAATAATGGTAATCATGTGTTTTTAGCCAGTTGTCTTTGCATACTATTTCAATAAGTTTGTCTTTACAGCTCCTTTATACAGGGATTGTTATATACGCCCCGGCTCTGATTCTCAATGAAGGTATGTGCTTTATCTGGTCTACACAAGTATGGGTAGCAGTGTTGACCAAAATGAATAACAATTTTTTTTTTAATCAATTCATATCTTTGCACTTAAAAATAAGCTATAGGCCTAATGATACTTTGCAGTCAACACTGGGGGTGTGATGCTAACTACAGGCTCTGCTCTATCTGTGGCTTTGTTAAACTTAAATCTGAGTTTTGTTTTTCAGTTAGTCACTCTCACCTTTTTTTTGAAAATCAAACACCTAAACAGGACCGTTAATGCTCGTATTGACCACAGGCTCCTGAAAATGTGTTGTTTACATCAATTTTGTGTTCTATTCTTGAGTTTTTAGATGATCTTAAATCTTTTTAGACATAATTTGCTAATGTGTGTGTTTTCATGGTGGCTGCTGAACATTCCGCCATAGAGATACATGTAGAAAACCTCACTGCAAAGTATCAGGATAGGCTGTGTTCATGTGACAGCAACTTTGTTGAATTCCTATAGTTTAAAATGGAGCTGGAGAATGGAGAATTTTGTGGTGGAATTTGCATTTTAAATTTCAAATTTGTTGAGCTGGTTTATGGTTTGTTGGGGGTTCGTCACCTGCTTGTTTCTGTGGATATGTCATTGCTTTGCCTGGAAAGTTCCGCAGTATGACATGAAACAGTTACATGTATTTAATTACAGGTGGTTTTATAGGTCAAAAATTCCTACAAAAACAGCCTTTCTGACTGTGAGCAGGGGTGCCTCTCCACAGATTTGACCTGGTCTGGTTTGGTCTTCATGAAGATTGAAAGGTTTAATACCATACTGTGAAACATTCCTGATAAAGCAATAACATCTCCATGACGAAAACTATTTGATCATGCTCCAAAAATGTTACACAATGCCCCTTTAAAACCCCTTTAAAAGATCAACATAGCCTCCTGCCCTCCAGCTAAAACATAACTACAACATGAAAGCAACCTATGGAGTAAATGTCTCTTGATTGAGGGTCTAGTTATGCACAAATAGTGTGTGTACTGTATATTTAATTTTGTTTTGTAAAGATTAAACATGAAATTAAATATTTGCTCCTTAACTTTAGCCACCGGCCTCAATTTGTGGTTGTCTCTGTTTTCTACTGGTATCATATGCACGCTGTACACCACTCTGGTAAATGCAGTTTTGTAGCTAGATTAATGTTCCTGGTGTGTATTTGCAATCTCAGTCTTTTTCTTTGCAACAGGGAGGCATGAAGGCTGTTATTTGGACAGATGTGTTCCAGATTATAGTCATGCTGTCAGGTTTTGTTGCCATTTACATCCAGGGCACTCTCTTGGTTGGTGGTCCAGGGCGTGTACTGGAAATCGCCTACAACGGATCTCGTATTAACTTCGATGAGTAGGTCTTTTTCTGTCCATAACATAAACAAAACAAAATTATTTCAGTCTTTTTTATCATTGAATGCTTTGATTTAAAAGTAATTTGTTGCTATTTTACAGTTTTGATGTTGATCCCCGTAAGCGCTACACTTTCTGGAGTCTGACTGTAGGGGGCGCTATGGTTTGGCTGTCTATGTATGGAGTAAACCAAGCACAAGTTCAGCGATATATCTCCTGTCGAACGGAAAAAGCTGCCCAGTGGTAAAAAAATAAATAAATTTAGGGCTGGGTCCCTCACGATTCGATACAATGCACCATACATGGCTCATGATACGATATTATCACGATATGGCAAAACACACGATAATCGATATATTGCACATGATACTCTGTGTATATTGCTGTTTTTAAGCGCTAAATACATTTTACCAACAATATTTATTTATACATCTATTTTTAGCAGTAAAACAGTAAATATGTCAAGTGTATTTCATAAACAAGTTTCCTTCAACTAAATAAGCCAGGAAATTGTCACACACAAAAAAAGATCATCTCATCAGCTCATGATAACGATGTATCACCAAATTTAGTATCAGGATATATCAATTCCGATTATGGATCAATGTTTAATATACAACAAAAGGATACTGCTAAAAATGTACAGATAAAGTGGGACAGTGCAGCTGGTCTGGTGGTGGAGTAAAGAGGCCAGGCTAAACAGGTGCACTTGAGTTTTTGGTGAGAAAAAAGTGTTGTTGTTGTCCTATAACCTGCTTGATTCTTTAAGCAAATACATAGACTTAGCTACCTGTTGTGTTTTTATTAATTATATTCCAGTGATCTCATGTATTTAGACCCAAAAGTTTATGGGGGAAAGGAAAGGGAAATTTACTTTTGTGATTTATGTATTTGTTGAGTTTTTTTTTTTTTTCAGTAAATACAGAATTATGAATTGTATATGAAATTATAATACTGAGGGGTCAAAAAGTAGTTTACAAAAAGTCTGAATAGAGTTAATATATGAACTACAAGTAAGACCTCCTATAGGCCTGAATGCAATGTTGTCTTTTAATGAAATTCAATGGTTTCTTTTGCAGGGCTCTTTTTGTGAACCAGGTAGGCTTGTGCCTCATCGTGAGCAGTGCAGCGACTTGTGGGATTGTCATGTTTGCTTATTACATCGAGTGT